>JAQPPZ010017068.1:2827500-3427500 GCA_028583015.1 Wollemia nobilis
TCACAAGTCAGCAAATCAGCGGCTACCACGACAACTGGAACGCCGAATCAGGTACGCGCATACTAAATCAAATTGTTTATATAATTATTTATAAATACGCAGTACCAAAAAATACAGCCGTCATAGAGATCGTACCCCCCATAGCCGGAATCGCATGCCAATGATAGGGCGCCTTCCATAACTGCTAGGGTTAGGCATATTTTCTATAAGAAGGCGCCTTCCTGAAGAAGGAAGGACAGAAAAAAATACAGAAGCAGAAGGCGCCATGGGAGGAAGGTCCAAGAACCACGCGATCAAGAAGAATGAACCCGGTGACACTAATGGGATCGGAGGGGCGATGAAGACCCAATTCGAAGCCGAGGGGTGGCTCGAATCATCGCACCCTGGTCGGTCCAGGGCCAGGACGTGGAGGCAGCTAGAGAATTTGCCACCTCTTTGAGGGGTGATGCGGCCCAAGTACGAGGGATGGAAATTCCAGTCACCCTTGAGTTCATCTCACAGGCGACTGGATTGCCTCTCACGGGGGAATGTACATACAAGGGCGGAGTGTTAAAAATATATGCCGAAATACTGCTGTCGGGAGGAAATGTGGAGATAGACAGGGAGGGGTTACTCAAAAATAGTCTCCCCATGAATATGCGGAAGATGTTCAAGCAGATTGCTTGATTCTTCACATGCATAGGGAAGTATACCCATCTGCACCTTAATCATGTGCACTTCCTCAATCACCTAGTGCATGGGAGGAAATTAAATATACCTTTCTACCTGGCGAGTGCTCTGAAAGATGAAGCGGCTCGGTACTAGAAAGGGGCACCGTCCACCTTAGCCCACCATGGGCTGATATCGGCATTGGTCCGCCACGCAGAAGCACAAGGACAGAACCGCGATGTAGAGGGAGATGGCGGCCAAATAGAGCAACACAATGCGGTTGCCGAATTAGGGCAAGACGAAGCATCCCCTGCAGAGGAGATAACAAACATCGAGCAATTGGCGTTGCCCTATTTTCTAGGAGGAGCAGAGCAGTCATCGGTGCCCGAAGACATAGAGGACAGAGGGCATTCCCCAGTGCTCGAGTATGAGGAGGAAGGAGCGCCACTCGCTGGTGGTGAGGACGAACCAATTCCTAGGAGGAAACATTTGCGGTGATTCCTCTCGATAGAGGAAGGACAGAGTGACATAGAGATAGACGTTGCTGCCCAAACCCTTCGAGAATTAATGAACCGGAGCCCACGGAATGAAGGAACTTCCGGGAGTAACGACCAGATCGATGCGGCCTTGGAGGAGGCGCTCGAGTGGCAAACCGATTGTTGGATGGCACAGCAGATTTTGGAAGATTGCCGGAACCAACATAAAAGGGAATTGGAGGAAAGGGATAGATGAATCGCTCAGCTCAAGCAGCTGGTCCGGTAGTTGTAGGAGGAAAATCAAATACTTCAGGATAGAGGAACAGCAAGACAGGAGGCGTCCACTCAGACTGATTGGGCAGAAGAAGTGCCGACGAACTCTCCCACATCCGTCGAACGAGTATTCTCTTTGGGGGAGATTCGATCGGACGCCCGACAAAGCAGCCCGAAGGCAGGGGAGGATTCCTCTATTTTTAGGGGTGAAAAGGAAAGAAGTCCTACGATGCCCCTTGTCATTGTCCTGAGTGACACAGAGCAAGACGAAGGTCTCCAGTAGTAGATAAGACCAGAGGATACGGAGGACCTCCCCAGGCCTAAAGAAGGAGAAGAGCCTAAGGGGTCGACACCAGGTAGATAGGAGAACGAAGGATCACCCCCGGAGATAGTAGCACAGTCGATCCTTCGGAGTAAAGAGAAGTCCCCAAAGGAGAAAGAAGAGACCCCTATCCGAGCCGCCACATTTTCTATAGAGGCCAAGGCAAAGAGGCCCAGGACGGCTCGACAGAAGGCGAAAGTGACCTTCGTCGAGTTAGAGGAGGATGAATGGGACATGCAGCTGTTCGTCGAAAGGCAAAAATATTTTGAGCGACTGCGCAACGAAATGAAAGTAGCCAAGGAGGCCAGGAAGGCATCCTCAAGGGTAAAAGGAGATTCTGGTAGCATCAATACGGTAGAAGACAGCCAATTTTGGGACATCTATGGTTCATCCCGAGGGCGGCCTTCCATGATGAGGAGGTACTTGGAACGGTGGGGAGTATATGGCCCACAATTGGAGGCCGCTGCAATTGCAAAGGAGAATGCAGGGCTTACCCCTGAAGTGGCTGGATTATACAAGGCCCAAGTAGTGCCTTCCAGAGGGGATAACTCGGATATCCCTCCGGCAGTGGTCAGACCTCCAGACGCTAACCTCTGGAAAGTTGCCGAAGCTACATTTCAATCGACAGGAACAACACTGGCTAGACCACCACCAGTAGCGGCCAGAACAAGAAGGGGACAATTGACAGCCGCAGTTTCCCATAGGCAAAGGCGAACCACACCTTCAAATTCTAGCACGAAAAGACAGACTCGGGCCACGGGGGCAGCCGAATCCTCCAAGAGATGGCGACGATGAAAAGTCGAGAGGGCTACCTACGGTTTGGATGCCACGAGGGCGTGGCATATGTTAGGCGTGGGGGGATGATGAGCACCAGAAATGCTCATATTTTGTACATATTTCTTGGATCAATATGCGGTTGTATAATAAGGATTGCGTACTTTTATGAATGATTATATAGATATTTGATATAATTATGTGTGTTATCTAATTTGTGTGCTTTTAGTATGTTTTGTGGAATTGCAGTTGATTTAGTTAGATTTGGAACGGTCGAGGTCCTTTTGATGGACCTGGCACTTTATTTCATCGGGGGTCAATGTAGAGAACATAGGTGCCTCCCTGCAACCAGAAGGCGCCAAGGGAACAAGCGCCTCCCTACAGTCGGAAGGCGCCAACTGAATACGAGTGCCTCCCTATAGTCGAAAGGCGCCAACTGAATACGAGCGCCTCCCTGCAGTCGGAAGGCGCCAACTGAATGCAAGCGCCTCCCTGCAGTCGAAAGGCGCCAATTGAATGCAAGCGCCTCCCTACAGTCGGAAGGCACCAACTGAATATAAGCGCCTCCCCACAGTCGAAAGGTGCTAATAGAAGGCAAGCACCTCCCTACAACCAAAAGGTGCTGTGATAACAAGGTACCTTCCTTATAAGGAAGGCGCCACTGATTCTTTGCCCGTTGACCAGAGTTGAACGACGTGGACGGCAGCGGCTGGTGCAGTTCTAGCTCTACGTCATGCAGAGCTAAATTGGAGATAGCACCAACGTATCCAAACATCTTACCGATGCCAGGAAAAGCACGAACCGAAACAAACACGCCACCATCAGAACAGAATGCCAGACGTCGATTGCATTCGCCAGACTGTTCTAATTTAGTCTGGGAAGAATCGACTGTTGTAACCACTTATGTAACAGAAGTTCTACGGGTGTGTTATATAAACACACGTAGATCGTTCTGAGAATATATAGAAATAATTAATAAATATCCATTTAGAATTATAGAAGATAGATTGTAATACGTTGATAAATATATTACAGTTCTAGAAGTTCTAAGCGCATGTTCGAACGGGAAGAAGCTGCTGGAGCCTGGGCCCACTCCAAGCCAGTATTTCTTCCCCATTTCCTTTTTGTTTATTTATTTTAATTAGTTTATTGCTTTCATAGGAACGTTCATTAGTTTGCTAGTTCCAGTATTTGCAGTAGGTTTATTTTCAGGAATGTGTACATGATTTATTTCTGTAGATTTAATTTTGTTCTTCTTACGTAATTTATTGAGGAGTGTGGGAATGATTGACAACCATTTCAAGAACACCCCCCAAACGTAGGATTAGCAGATTCACCTCCAGTGGTATTGTAGTAACCTAATTTCGACTCTTCGCAAGTTTACGAAGCTCCCTGGGTTGATAATTAAATGCACGGGCATGTGACAAAAATAGGAAACCATTCACCTTGTTTGGCCCGCAACATTTTGGCGCCATTGTCGGGGAAGCGTCTTAATTAGATTACTTACAATACCCTGAAACCTTCATCTAACCTTGTATGAGTTCTTTGAGAAGAAGAGGACCTGACGGTCGCTTTATAAGAACTAATCCATCAGGACTGAGTCAACCGAGCATTTTGGATTTGAGTTAGACTCGCTCGACCTACCAGCAGTCCATTGGAGTGAGGAACCGCACTTTGTGCAAAGTGCCACCTCATCCCATCAACAAGGGGATGAAAGAATCATCATAAATCCCCTGTTTAATAGGACTCCTCTAGAGGAAGCCCTGTTGTGGAAGGTTGTGGAGGATCAGACGATCTCGCCAGACAACCTTAGAGCATTGACTCAAAAAGTTTTAAATGACCGGAAGGCCATAAATGCTGCATTAGAAACCACATTTCCCAAAAAAATGGCAGATAACGATGAAGTCTCATCTGCATTTAGTTTCCCAATAGAGGAGGGAGTAGGAGATACCAAAATGAAAAACATATCCCTTGCTCACCTTCCGTCCTTCAGAGGACACCCGACTGAGGACCACGACCTATTTTTATTCAAGTTTGATGTTTTGTGTAGGTCTATGGATTACAATTCAAACACGCGAAGTTGAAATTATTTCCTTCCACATTAGACGATGCGGCTCTGTGATGGTTCATCGGTCTGGGAGACAAACACATCACCACCGGGACCAGATGAAGAAGCTCTTTCTAGAGCAATATCAAGATTTTGGGAGAGCAAGAGACTCCGGGGAGGAGGTCCTGAGCATGACACAAAGAGAAGATGAGTCTCTCGAGGAGTATTGGGAGAGATTCAGCTTTAATCTTCAATGGTCCCCTCACTCGAAGCTATCCGATAAGTCCCTCAAAAGCATCTTCTTGAGGGGACTTACCAATGAGTCACTTGGAGGCTCTCAACATGATCTCTGGAGGTGATGTCTATCAGCATGCTATGGATGACATCCGGAAATTATGTCGAAACTACTCGAGAAGGCGAGGCAAAATCACCACCAGGACCATGAAGGCGATTGCTTCAGTCACCAAAATAGAAATAGGCAACATGCTAGAGGATTTGAAGAGCGAAATGCTCTCATCTCTAGCACTATAGATGGATACGCTGTTGTTAGAAAAGAAGAAACAAGAAAATGATGCAGCATTAGCCTATTTTTGCCCAAAATGCAGAGGAAGGCACGCAAAGAATGCATGCCCAAAAAACAAGGTCAGAGTATGCCCAGTTTGCAGGCTGAATCATAAAACTTGATTGTGCCCACAACTGCCCAGTAACTAGGAAGCGGCTGAGAGCACGGAGGCCTACTTCATAGGCAATAGGAAGAGTTGGCCACAGCCCCCGTGGGGAATATACCAACCGAAATGCCATCATATGGGGGAGGGTCATACATGCACCAAGGACCCCCTCAACCACCTAATATGGGGTGGTGGGGACCATCACCCTGGACAAATGCACCCCCAATAGCATTTTCGAATCAGCGAGCCATGGATGCCATATCCATATCCTGGGCAGCAGTGGAGAGGCCACAATGCATGGAATCAGACTCCACAGAGTGTAGCTCCTGCTCACATCCAATAGAACTTACCAGCATTGCCAGCAGCGAGACCTGCGTAGCTACCAGCACAACCGATAGCAAACCCGAACAACAGAGTAAATCAGTCGGCATACAACGTAGAACGGTGAGATGTATCATATGTACAATATTCAGCTTAGATCAGGTAGGCAGCTAGGAGTAGAGACACAGCCTCTGGTAGAAGAGGAGAAAGAAATAGTAGAGACACCTCCATTGGTAGAAGAGGAGGCAGAAATAGAGGAGACACCTCCGGTAGAAGAGGAAAAGCACTTGAGAGAGCGAAGGCTCCATTTCCTAGCCGATCTGTAGGAACAAAGAAAAACAACACAGCCGAAATTTGACATCTTTTCGAGCTTGAAGAATCTCACGGTGATAATCCCATTATTTCAAGCAATTCAAGATATCCCCATTTACACCAAGGCAATTATAGAAATGTGTCTAAGGAGACCGAGATGAAAATCTACCCAGACTATCAACGTCGTGGGTAAACTGGCAGATCTAATGATGGGTAGAACACGTCATCCAAAGTATGCAGATCCAGGTAGCCCAGTGTTGACCATAAAAATTGGAGGACATTCCCTGTCCAACACATTGGTTGACCTCGGGGCAGCCATCAATGTGATGCCTCAAGAGACCATGCAGAGGCTGCGACTCACGAACCTGAAGCCAACCACGACAGTGCTGCGGTTAGCCGATCGATCAACCATGTTGCCGAAAGGGATTCTGGAAGATGTGTTCGTAACAGTCAGTGCATGGGAATATCCTATCGATTTTTTAGTTTTGCAAACCAAGACCAGGCTGGGGGGTTACCCGCTCATTTTGGGGAGGCCATGGTTGGCAATAGCTGACGCTTACATCAGTTGTCGGGATGGGCTAATGACCATATCCAATGGGCAAAACATCAAAAGGTTGACCATTTCACCGCCAGCTCAGTCTATGGACTCGACAGAAGAACCCAGGATCATCGAGCATGGAACTACGGAGTTGTCCATAATCCAACCGGTGATGACCTTGGAGGAGGTGGCAGAAGAGGACGAGGATGGTGCTATCATGGAGTTTCTCCATGGAGAATCGTCCACCCCCACACCTGGATCGCCGTTGATTGGCGCCCAAGATCAGCACATCCGACAAATACATGTTGGGCCAGGGAGGATATTAAACGTCAATAGCAGGTTGACGCCCACACAGCTAGAAAAATTGGAAGAGATTCTAGTAAAACACCAACAAGCATTTGCATGGGACTACGCAGATATGCACGGCATCAACCCAAAAATATGTACCCATCAGATTTATTTAGATGACCAGGCAACTCCTAGTCGGCAGCCACAGAGAAGGATGAACCCAGCAATGAAAGACATTGTCAGAGAAGAACTGCACAAACTTCTGGCTACCGAATTCATATATCCGATTTTTGACAGTGAATGGGTATCACCATTAGTGGTGGTCCCCAAAAAGAACAGGAAATGGGGGATCTACGTGGACTATCGGGCATTGAACAAGGCGACTAAGAAAGACCACTTCCCACTCCCGTTCATCGATCAGGTCTTGGACACACTCTCAGGAAGAAAATACTTCTCCTTTCTGGATGGTTTCAGTGGTTACAACCAGATCCAGATAGGGGAAGAAGATCAAGATAAAACAACGTTCACCTATCCATGGGGAACGTTTGCCTATAAGGTATTGCCTTTTGGACTATGCAATGCACTTGCCACCTTTCAAAGGGCGGTGCTTAGCATATTCTCTGATATGATAGGAGACGGGGTGGAAGTATACATGGACGACTTCACCGCCTATGGAGAAACCTTCGAGGAGGCAATGACAAATCTGGAAAGAGTACTCGATAGGAGCAAGGAAAATCATGTCTCTAAGTAATGAAAAATGTTTTATGATGATGCAGGAAGGCATCGTGTTGGGACACCACCTCTCTGCAGAAGGAGTAAAAGTAGACAAGAGGAAGATCAAGGTCATCAGATACATACCTAGCCCCAGAATGCAGAAGGAGGTAAGAAGTTTCCTTGGATTAGCCGGGTACTACCGGTGATTTATCACCAAATTTAGTAAGATTGCCAAACCACTGCACACCCTACTTTCTAAGGACGTAGAGTTCAATTGGATGGGAGATTGCGAAGAAGCGTTCCATTTTCTGAAAGAAAATTTGATATCTGCACCGGTATTGAGAGGACCAAATTGGGCCATACCGTTCCATATTTACTGCGATGCATCTAACGGTGCGATCGGAGCAGTCCTCGGGCAGAAATACGATGAAGAATTTTATGCCATCTATTATGTCAGTAAAAACTTTGCGGGAGCAGAGCTCAACTATACAGTGAAAAAAAAATAATTCCTCACAGTTTTCCATGCAATAAACAAATTCTGCCAATATATAATGGGATACAAGGTCTTCGTCCATACGGACCACGTGGCTATCAGGTATCTGATGAGCAAGCCAGCCATTGGTGACAGAATTATCAGATGGTTGTTGCTATTGCAGGAATTTAACATCACTATAGTCGATAAACCGGGCAAGGACAATGTCGTGGTGGATTTTCTGTCCAGATTGATACCAGCAAATCATCAAGCAGTGGAAGATTAGTTTTCGAATGAACATCTATTCGCTATTAGTGAACAATCTTCGTGGTATGCAGACATAGCCAATTACTTGGCCACCGAAAGGACCTCACCTACTCTCTCCTACCGAGAAAAGCAAGCGGTCATAGAAAAGAGCGCATCATTCCTTTGGATGGATGGTCTCCTATTTAAAATAGGACGGGACCAAATTATAAGAATATGCGTAGCAGAACAAGAGTTTTCAGAATTTCTCAGGGCATGTCACGATGAGCCATGCAGAGGACACTTTGCAGGGAAAAAAACTACATAAAAAATTCTACAGGCTGGGTATTTTTGGCCCACTCTGTTCAAGGACGTGGCAGCGTATACCAGCAAGTGTGATGAGTGCTAGAGGATGGGTAGACCAACCCACAAAGATGAAATTCCCCTGTAGCCCCAGGTACACCTGGAACCTTTCGATAAATAGGGCATGGACTTCGTGGGACCATTTAATCCACCTTCGATGGGAAGGAGGTTTATTCTGGTCTGCACAGATTACGCCACCAAATGGGTGGAAGTGCAGGCATTAAGGGACTCAAAGGAAAGAACGGTCGTCGATTTCTTATTTGCCCATATTTTCACATGATTTGGGGTTCCTCGGGAGATAACAACAGACCAAGGGCCCAAATTCACCTCCAAGTTTATTGAGGAGTTTATGGAGAAGTATAGAGTTCGGCACAATAAAACCATGCCCTATCATCCGCAGGCGAACGGGCAAGTAGAAGTGACAAACAGGGAGATAGAAAACATCCTGACCAAAACCATGTAGCAACACAAGAAATATTGGGCCACACGGTTGCCGAAGGTAGTTTGGGCATACAACACCACGTGGAAATCCACCATAGGATGCACACCTTTCCAACTGGTCTATGGAAAAAATGCAATGATGCCCATCGAGTTTGAAATCAAAACTCTGAGGACGGCTTCAGAATTAAATCTGAGCTTGGACGAAGCTCAAAAATAGAGGATTCGCCAGCTATATCAGCTAGACAAAATTCGACTGGATGCTTTGCAGAGGATAGATATTATACAGAAGCAGAGAAAGAAGTGGCATGATAACCACATCAAGCTGAAGAAGTTCCAGGTAGGGGAATGGGTAATGTTGTACGATTCCTGGTTCCATGAAAGGAAGGGCAAACTTATGCAGAGGTGGATGGGCCGTATGAGGTGGTAGATCTCATTAGGAATGGGGTGGTGCGTGTTAAGACAATTGACGGCAGCAACACCATGTTCATAGTCAATGGCCACCGACTACACCCCTATAATACATCCAAAACGTTACAGGTGGAATCCAGAGTAGGCGTGGGGGAGACACCATCTTGCTAGATCTGGACCGAACTCTCACAAGTGAAATGGTGGGCATGAAAGTGCTCACCCAAATTTTTTAGTTAGTTAATATATTTTTTTTTTAATGTGTGTTTTTTTGCAGGGACGACGCCCGCATGCAAGCTGCAAGCATCCTAATCCAGGGCCTAAAAGGCACGGAACGCATCTAACTGCCTTTATTTTCCTTTATTTTTTGGTTACTTTTTGTAGGTGGAGGACCTGACAGCACGAGGGATAGGTATCTGGGAAACCAGGCTTGATTCGTCTCAGCATTTTGACACCAACTCGTAGGTAGAATCTGGGCAGCGTGAAAAAACTAGGAAGGCTTGATCACCCTTTTTCCAGTCAAATCGCCATCCAAAAGAAGGCGCCTTACTGCACCTAGAAGGTGCCAAGTCCATAATAAGGTGCCAAGTCCAGAAGAAGGTGCCTTACTACATCCAGAAGGCACCACGTCCACAAGAAGGTGCCTTACTACACCCGAAAGGCGCCCATCCAGAAGAAGGCACCTTACTACATTCGGAAGGCACCAAATTGGAGGACAGAGCCTTCCATCCATTCAAAATATATATATATATATATATATATATATATATATATATGTAGGCGCCTTCCGTGGTAGGAAGGCACCAAGTCAAAAAATAATAATAATAATAATAATAAGCCAGCTGAATACGCCTTCTAACATCGTGAAGGCACATTCATCCAGCCGAATACGCCTTCCAACATCAGGAAGGCACATTCATCAAGACGAACGCCTTCCAACATCGGGAAGGCACGAACCAGAAGGAGGCGCCCCCCACATTTTGAATACGCATGCAGGAAAAAGCGCCTCCCACCAATCAGAGGCACCTCGTAGCACCGAAAGGCGCATTTGTTCAAAGAAGAGCACCGACAATGTTGGAAAGGCACTACAAGGGCACCATCCACATGGGGAAGGTACCAAAGAATGCCTCCCGCATACAACATTTACATCTACCGGATGCCTCGAGTGGAATGAAGCATCACACGAATAAGCGACATCAAATGACCATACCCCTCCCTCGTGTCACAAGTCAGCAAATCAGCGGCTACCACGACAACTGGAATGCTGAATCAGGTACGCGCATACTAAATCAAATCGTTTATATAATTATTTATAAATACACAGTACCAAAAAATACAGCCGCCATAGAGATCATACCCCCCATATCCAAAATCGCAAGCCAATGATAGGGCACCTTCCATAATTGCTAGGGTTAGGCATCTTTTCTATAATAAGGCGCCTTCCTGAAGAAGGAAGGACAGAAAAAAATACAGCAGCAGAAGATGCCATGGGAGGAAGGTCCAAGAACCACGCGATCAAGAAGAATGAACCCAGTGACACTGGTGGGATCAGAGGGGCAGTGAAGACCCAATTCGAAGCCAAGGGATGGCTCGAATACTGCACCCTGGTTAGTCAGGGCCAGGACATGGAGGCAGCTAGAGAATTTTCTGCCTCTTTTAGGGGTGATGTGGCCCAAGTACGAGGGATGGAAATTCCAGTCATCCTTGAGTTCATCTTATAGGCGACTGGATTGCCTCTCATGGGGGAATGTACATACAAGGGCGGAGTGTTAAAACTATACGCCGAAATACTGCTGCAGGAGGAAATGTGTAGATAGACAGGGAGGGGTTACTCAAAAATAGTCTCCCCATGAATATGCGAAAGATGTTCGAGCAGATTGTTCGATTCTTCACATGCACAGGGAAGTATACCCATCTGCACCTTAATCATGTGCACTTCCTCAATCACCTAGTGCATGAGAGGAAATTAAATATACCTTTCTACCTGGTGAGTGCTCTGTAAGATGAAGCGGCTCGGTACCAGAAAGGGGCACCATCTACCTTAGCCCACCATGGGCTGATATCGGCATTGGTCTGCCACGCAGAAGCACAAGGACAGAACCGCGATGCAGAGGGAGATGGCGGCCAAATAGAGCAACACAATGCGGTTGCCGAATTAGGGCAATACGAAGCATCCCCTGCAGAGGAGATAACAAACATCGAGCAATTGGTGTTGCCCTATTTTCTAGGAGGAGCAGAGCAGTCATCGGTGCCCAAAGACATAGAGGACAGAGGGCATTCCCCAGTGCCTGAGTATGAGTAGGAAGGAGCGCCACTCGCTGGTGGTGAGGAAGAACCAATTCCTAGGAGGAAACATTTGCGACGATTCCTCTCGATAGAGGAAGGATAGAGTGACACAGAGATAGACGTTGCTGCCCAAACCCTTCGATAATTAATGAACTGGAGCCCACGGAATGAAGGAACTTCCAGGAGTAACGACCAGATTGATGCAACCTTGGAGGAGGCGCTCGACTGGCAAACCAATTGTTGGATGGCACAACAGATTCTGGAAGATTGCCAGAACCAACATAAAAGGGAATTGGAGGAAAGAGATAGATAAATCGCTTAGCTCAAGCAGCTGGTCCGGTAGTTGCAGAAGGAAAATAAAATACTTCAGGATAGAGGAATAGCAAGACAGGAGGCGTCCACTCAGACTGATTGGGCAGAAGAAGTGCCGACGAACTCTCCCACATCCACCAAACGAGTATTCTCTTCGGGGGAGAATCGATCGGATGCCCGAAAAAGCAGCCCGGAGGTAGGGGAGGATTCCTCTGTTTTTAGGGGTGAAAAGGAAAGAAGTCCTACGATGCCCCCTGTCATTGTCCTGAGTGACATAGAGCAAGACGAAGGTCTCTAGAAGCAGCTAAGACCAAAGGATACGGAGGACCTCCCCAGGCCTAAAGAAGGATAAGAGCCTAAGGGATCGACACCAAGTAGATAGGAGAACGAAGGATCACCCTCGGAGATAGTAGCACAGTCGATCCTTCGGAGTAAAGAGAAATCCCCAAAGGAGAAAGGAGAGACCCCTATCCGAGCTGCCATATTTTCTATATAGGCCAAGGCAAAGAGGCCCAAGACGGCTCGACAGAAGGCGAAAGTGACCTTCGTCAAGTTAGAGGAGGATGAATGGGACTTGCAGCTGTTCGTCGAAAGGCAAAAATATTTTGAGCAGTTGCGCAATGAAATGAAAGTAGCCAAGGAGGCCAGGAAGGCATCCTCAAGGGTAAAAGGAGATTCTGGTAGCATCAATACGGTAGAAGACAGCCATTTTTGGGACATCTATGGTTCATCCCGAGGGCAACCTTCCATGATGAGGAGGTACTTGGAACGGTGGGGAGTATATGGCCCACATTTGGAGGCCGCTGCAATTGCAAAGGAGAATGCATGGCTTACCCCTGAAGCGGCTGGATTATACAAGGCCCAAGTAGTGCCTTCCAGAGGGGATAACTCGGATATCCCTCTGGCAGTGGTCAAACCTCGAGACGCTGACGTAGGATTATTGAGGAGTGTGGGAATGATTGACAACCATTTCAAGAACACCCCCCAAACGTAGGATTAGCAGATTCACCTCCAGTGGTATTGTAGTAACCTAATTCCGACTCTTCGCAAGTTTACGAAGCTCCCCGGGTTGATAATTAAATGCACGGGCATGTGACAAAAATAGGAAACCATTCACCTTGTTTGGCCTCGCAACATTTTGGTGCCATTGTCGGGGAAGCGTCTTAATTAGATTACTTACAATACCCCGAAACCTTCCATCCGACCTTGTATGAGTTCTTCGAGAAGAAGAGGACCCGACGGTCACTTTGTAAGAACTAATCCATCAGGACTTGAGTCAGCCGAGCATTTTGGATTTGAGTTAGACTCGCCCGACCTACCAGCGGTCCATTGGAGTGAGGAACCGCACTTTGTGCAAAGTGCCACCTCATCCCATCAACAAGGGGACGAACGAATCATCATAAATCCCCTGTTTAATAGGACTCCTCTAGAGGAAGCCCTGTTGTGGAAGGTTGTGGAGGATCAGACGATCTCGCCAGACAACCTTAGAGCATTGACTCAAAAAGTTTTAAACGATCGAAAGGCCATAAATGCTGCATTAGAAACCACATTTCCCAAAAAAATGGCAGATAACGATGAAGTCTCATCTGGCTTTAGTTTCCCAATAGAGGAGGGAGTAGGAGATACCAAAATGAAAAACATATCCCTTGCTCACCTTCCGTCCTTCGGAGGACACCCGACTGAGGACCCTGACCTATTTTTATTCAAGTTTGATGTTTTGTGTAGGTCTGTGGATTACAAATCAAACACGCGAAGTTGAAATTATTTCCTTCTACATTAGACGATGCAGCTCTGCGATGGTTCATCGGTCTGGGAGACAAACACATCACCACCGGGACCAGATGAAGAAGCTCTTTCTAGAGCAATATCAAGATTTTGGGAGAGCAAGAGACTCCATGGAGGAGGTCCCGAGCATGACACAAAGAGAAGATGAGTCTCTCGAGGAGTATTGGGAGAGATTCAGCTTTAATCTTCAACGGTCCCCTCACTCGAAGCTATCTGATAAGTCCCTCAAAAGCATCTTCTTGAGGGGACTTACCAATGAGTCACCGGAGGCTCTCAACATGATCTCTGGAGGTGATGTCTATCAGCATGCTATGGATGACATCCGGAAATTATGTCGGAACTACTCGAGAAGGCGAGGCAAAATCACCGCCAGGACCATGAAGGCGACTGCTTCAGTCACCAAAATAGAAATAGGCAACATGCTAGAGGATTTGAAGAGCGAAATGCTCTCATCTCTAGCACTACAGATGGATACGCTGCTGTTAGAAAAGAAGAAACAAGAAAATGACGCAAGCATTAGCCTATTTCTGCCCAAAATGCAGAGGAAGGCACGCAAAGAATGCATGCCCAAAAAACAAGGTCAGAGTATGCCCAGCTTGTGGGCTGAATCATAAAACTTGATTGTGCCCACAACTACCCAGTAACCAGGAAGCGTCTGAGAGCACGGAGGCCTACTTCATAGGCAATAGGAAGAGTTGGCCACAGCCCCCCGTGGGGAATATACCAACCAAAATGCCATCATATGGGGGAGGGTCATACATGCACCAAGGACCCCCTCAACCACCTAATATGGGGTGGTGGGGACCATCAACCTGGACAAATGCACCCCCAATAGCATTTTCGAATCAGCAGCCATGGATGCCATATCCATATCCTGGGCAGCAGTGGAGAGGCCACAATGCATGGAATCAGACTCCACAGAGTGCAGTGCCTGCTCACATCCAACAGAACTTACCAAAGATTGCCAGCAGCAAGACCGGCATAGCTACCAAGACAACCGACAACAAACCCGAACAACAGAGTAAATCAGTCGACATACAACGTAGAAGGTGAGATGTATCATATGTACAATATTCATCTTAGATCAGGTAGGCAACTAGGAGTAGAGACACCGCCTCTGGTAGAAGAGGAGGAAGAAATAGTAGAGACACCTCCACTGGTAGAAGAGGAGGAAGAAATAGAGGAGACACCTCTGGTAGAAGAAGGAAAAGCACTTGAGAGAGCGAAGGCTCCATTTCCTAGCCAACTGTAGGAACAAAGAAAAACAACACAGCCGAAATTCGACATCTTGTCGAGCTTGAAGAATCTCACGGTGACAATCCCATTATTTCAAGCAATTCAAGATGTCCCCATTTACACCAAGGCAATTAGAGAAATGTGTCTAAGGAGACCGAGATGAAAATCTACCCAGACTATCAACGTCGTGGGTAAACTGGCAGATCTAATGATGGGTAGAACACATCATCCGAAGTATGCAGATCTAGGAAGCCCAGTGCTGACCATAAAAATTGGAGGACATTCCTTGTCCAACACATTGGTTGACCTCGGGGCAGCCATCAATGTGATGCCTCAAGAGACCATGCAGAGGCTGCAGCTCACGAACCTGAAGCCAACCACGACAGTGCTGCAGTTAGCCGATCGATCAACCATGTCGCCGAAAGGGATTTTGGAAGATGTGATCGTAACAGTCGATGCATGGGAATATCCTATCGATTTTTTAGTTTTGCAAACCAAGACCAGGCTGGGGGGTTACCCGCTCATTTTGGGGAGGCCATGGTTGGCAACATTTGACGCTTACATCAGCTTTCGGGATGGGCTAATGACCATCTCCAATGGGCAAAACATCAAAAGGCTGACCATTTCACCGCCAGCTCAGTCTATGGACTCGACAGAAGAACCCAGGATCATCGAGCATGGAACTACAGAGTTGTCCATAATCCAACCGGTGATGACCTTGGAGGAGGTGGCAGAAGAGGACGAGGATGGTGCTATCGTGGAGTTTCTCCATGGAGAATCGTCCACCCCCACACCTGGATCGCTGTTGACTGGCGCCCAAGATCAGCACATCCGATAAATACATGTTGGGCCAGGGAGGATATTAAACGTCAATAGCAGGTTGACGCCCACACAGCTAGAAAAATTGGAAGAGCTTCTGGTAAAACACCAGCAAGCATTTGCATGGGACTACACAAATATGCACGACATAAACCCAAAAATATGTACCCATCGGATTTATTTAGATGACCAGGCAACTCCTAGTCAACGCAGCCACAGAGAAGGATGAACCCAGCAATGAAAGACATTGTCAGAGAAGAATTGCACAAACTTTTGGCTATCGAATTCATATATCCGATTTCTGACAATGAATGGGTATCACCATTAGTGGTGGTCCCCAAAAAGAATGAGAAATGGTGGATCTACGTGGACTACCGGGCATTGAACAAGGCGACTAAGAAAGACCACTTCCCACTCCCGTTCATCGATCAGGTCTTGGACACACTCTCAGGAAGAAAATACTTCTCCTTTTTGGATGGTTTCAGTGGTTACAACCAGATCCAGATAGGGGAAGAAGATCAAGATAAAACAACGTTCACCTGTCCATGGGGAACATTTGCCTATAAGGTATTGCCTTTTGGACTATGCAATGCACCGGCCACCTTTCAAAGGGCGGTGCTTAGCATATTCTCTGATATGATAGGAGACGGGGTGGAAGTATACATGGACGACTTCACCGCCTATGGAGAAACCTTCGAGGAGGCAATGACAAATCTGGAAAGAGTGCTCGATAGGAGCAAGGAAAATCATTTGTCCCTAAGTAATGAAAAATGTTTTATGATGATGCAAGAAGGCATCGTGTTGGGACACCACCTCTCTACGAAAGGAATAAAAGTAGACAAGAGGAAGATCAAGGTCATCAGAGACCTACCTAGCCCCAGAACGTAGAAGGAGGTAAGAAGTTTCCTTGGATCAGCCGGGTACTATCGGTGATTTATCGCCAAATTTAGTAAGATTGCCAAACCACTGCACACCCTACTTTCTAAGGACGTAGAGTTCAATTGGATGGGAGATTGCGAAGAAGCATTCCAATTGCTGAAAGAAAATTTGATATTTGCACCAGTATTGAGAGGACCAAATTGGGCCATACCGTTCCATATTTACTGCGATGCATCTAACGATGCGATCGGAGCAGTCCTCGGGCAGAAAGACGACGAAGAATTTTACGCCATCTATTATGTCAGTAAAAACTTTGCGGGAGCAGAGCTCAACTATACAGTGATAGAAAAATAATTCCTCGTAGTTTTCCATGCAATAAACAAATTTCGCCACTATATAATGGGATACAAGGTCTTCGTCCATACGGACCACATGGCTATCAGGTATCTGATGAGCAAGCCGGCCATTGGTGGCAGAATTATCAGATGGCTGTTGCTATTGCAGGAATTCAACATCACTATAGTCGATAAACCGGGCAAGGACAATGTCGTGGCGGATTTTTTGTCCAGATTGATACCATCAGATCATCAAGCAGTGGAAGATTAGTTTTTGAATGAACATCTATTCGCTATTAGTGAACAATCTTCGTGGTATGCAGACATAGCCAATTACTTGGCCATTGAAAGGACCTCACCTACTCTCTCCTACCGAGAAAAGCAAGCGGTCATAGAAAAGAGCGCATCATTCCCGAGAAAAGCAAGCGGTCATAGAAAAGCAACACAAGAAAGATTGGGCCACAGCGAAGAGTTTGGGCATAAACACCACGTGGAAACCACCATAGGATGACACCTTTCCAACTGGTCTATGGAAAAAAAGCAATGATGCCCATCGAGTTTGAAATCAAAACTTTGAGGACGGCTTCAGAATTAAATCTGAGCTTGGACGAAGCTCAAAAATAGAGGATTCACCAGCTAGATCAGCTAGACGAAATCCGACTGGATGCTTTGCAGAGGACAGATATTATACAGAAGCGAGAGAAAGAAGTGGCATGATAACCACATCAAGTCGAAGAAGTTCCAGGTAGGGGAATGGGTACTGTTGTACGATTCTCGGTTCCAGGAAAGGAAGGGAAAACTTATGCAGAGGTGGATGGGGCCGTATGAGGTGGCAGAGCTCATTAGGAATGGGGTGGTGCGTGTTAAGACAATTGACGGCAGCAACACCATGTTCACAGTCAATGGCCACCGACTACGCCCCTATAATACATCCGAAATGTTACAGGTGGAATCCAGAGTAGGCGTGGGGGAGACACCATCTTGCTAGATCTGGACCGAACTCTCACAAGTGAAATGGTGGGCATGAAAGTGCTCACCCAAATTTTTGTTAGTTAATATAGTTTTTTTTTAATGTGTGTTTTTGCAGGGACGACGCCCGCATGCAAGCTGCAAGCATCCTAATCCAGGGCCTAAAAGGCACGGAACGCATCTAACTGCCTTTATTTTCCTTTCTTTTTTGGTTACTTTTTGCAGGTGGAGGACCTGACAGCACGAGGGATAGGTATCTGGGAAACCAGGCTTGATTCGGCTCAGCATTTTGACACCAACTCGTAGGTAGAATCTGGGCAGCGTGAAAAAACTAGGAAGGCTTGATCACCCTTTTTCCAGTCAAATCGCCATCCAGAAGAAGGCGCCTTACTGCACCTAGAAGGTGCCAAGTCCATAATAAGGCGCCTTACTACACCCAGAAGGTGCCAAGTCCAGAAGAAGGTGCCTTACTGCATCCAGAAGGCACCAAGTCCACAAGAAGGTGCCTTACTACACCCGAAAGGCGCCCATCCAGAAGAAGGCACCTTACTGCATCCGGAAGGCACCAAATTGGAAGACAGCGCCTTCCATCCATTCAAATATATATATATATATATATATATATATGTAGGCGCCTTCCGTGGTAGAAAGGCACCAAGTCAAAAAATAATAATAATAATAATAATAAGCCAGCTGAATACTCCTTCCAACATCAGGAAGGCGCATTCATCCAGCCGAATACGCCTTCCAACATTAGGAAGGCACATTCATCAAGACGAACGCCTTCCAACATCGGGAAGGCACGAACCAGAAGGAGGCGCCCCCACATTGGGAAGACGCATGCAAGCAAAAGCGCCTCCCACCAATCAGAGGCACCTCGTAGCACCGAAAGGCGCATTCGTTCGAAGAAGAGCACCGACAATGTTGGAAAGGCGCTACAAGGGCACCATCCACATGGGAAAGGTACCAAAGAACGCCTTCCGCGTACAACATTTACATCTACCGGATGCCTCGAGCGGAATGAAGCATCGCACGAATAAGCGACATCAAATGACCATACCCCTCCCTCGTGTCACAAGTCAGCAAATCAGCGGCTACCACGACAACCGGAACGCTGAATCAGGTACGCGCATACTAAATCAAATCGTTTATATAATTATTTATAAATACACAGTATCAAAAAATACAGCTGTCATAGAGATCGTACCCCCCATAGCAAAAATCGCATGCCAATGATAGGGCGCCTTCCATAACTGCTAGGGTTAGGCATCTTTTCTATAAGAAGGCACCTTCCTAAAGAAGGAAGGACAAAAAAAAATACAGCAGCAGAAGGTGCCATGGGAGGAAGGTCCAAGAACCACGCGATCAAGAAGAATGAACCCAGTGACACTGATGGGATCAGAGGGGCAGTGAAGACCCAATTCGAAGCCAAGGGGTGGCTCGAATACTGCACCCTGGTCAGTCAGGGCTAGGACATGGAGGCAGCTAGAGAATTTGCCGCCTCTTTGAGGGGCGATGTGGCCCAAGTACGAGGGATGGAAATTCCAGTCACCCCTGAGTTCATCTCATAGGCGACTGGATTGCCTCTCACGGGGGAATGTACATACAAGGGCGGAGTGTTAAAACTATACGCCGAAATACTGCTTCCAGGAGGAAATGTGCAGATAGACAGGGAGGGGTTACTCAAAAATAGTCTCCCCATGAATATGCGAAAGATGTTCGAGCAGATTGCTCGATTCTTCACATGCACAGGGAAGTATACCCATCCGCACCTTAATCATGTGCACTTCCTCAATCACCTAGTGCATGGGAGGAAATTAAATATACCTTTCTACCTGGCGAGTGCTCTGAAAGATGAAGCGGCTCGGTACCAGAAAGGGGCACCATCCACCTTAGCCCACCATGGGCTGATATCGGCATTGGTCCACCACACAGAAGCACAAGGACAGAACCACGATGCAGAGGGAGATGGCGGCCAAATAGAGCAACACAATGCGGTTGCCGAATTAGGGCAAGACGAAGCATCCCCTACAGAGGAGATAACAAACATCGAGCAATTGGTGTTGCCCTATTTTCTAGGAGGAGTAGAGCAGTCATCGGTGCCCGAAGACATAGAGGACAGAGGGCATTCCCTAGTGCCCGAGTATGAGGAGGAAGGAGCGCCACTCATTGGTGGTGAGGAAGAACCAATCCCTAGGAGGAAACATCTACGACGATTCCTCTCGATAGAGGAAGGACAGAGTGACACAGAGATAGACGTTGCCGCCCAAACCCTTCAAGAATTAATGAACCGGAGCCCACGAAATGAAGGAACTTCCGAGAGTAACGACCAGATCGATGCAACCTTGGAGGAGGCGCTCGAATGGCAAACCAATTGTTGGATGGCACAGCAAATTCTGGAAGATTGCCAGAACCAACATAAAAGGGAATTGGAGGAAAGAGATAGATGAATCGCTCAGCTCGAGCAGCTGGTCCGGTAGTTGCGGGAGGAAAATCAAATACTTTAGGATAGAGGAATAGCAAGACAGGAGGCGTCCACTCAGACTGATTGGGCAGAAGAAGTGCCGATGAACTCTCCCACATCCACCGAACGAGTATTCTCTTCGGGGGAGATTCGATCGGATGCCCGACAAAGAAGCCCGGAGGCAGGGGAGGATTCCTCTATTTTTAGGGGTGAAAAGGAAAGAAGTCCTACGATGCCCCCTATCATTGTCCTGAGTGACATAGAGTAAGACGAAGGTCTCTAGCAGCAGATAAGACCAGAGGATACGGAGGACCTCCCCAGGCCTAAAGAAGGAGAAGAGCCTAAGGGGTCGACACCAGGTAGATAGGAGAACGAAGGATCACCCCCGGAGATAGCAGCACAGCCGATCCTTCGGAGTAAAGAGAAGTCCCCAAAGGAGAAAGAAGAGACCCCTATCCGAGCCGCCACATTTTCTATAGAGGCCAAGGCAAAGAGGCCCAAGACGGCTCGACAGAAGGCGAAAGTGACCTTCATCAAGTTAGAGGAGGATGAATGGGACATGCAACTGTTCGTCGAAAGGCAAAAATATTTCGAGCAGTTGCACAATGAAATGAAAGTAGCCAAGGAGGCCAGGAAGGCATCCTCGAGGGTAAAAGGAGATTCTGGTAGCATCAATACGGTAGAAGACAGCCAGTTTTGGGACATCTATGGTTCATCCCGAGGGTGGCCTTCCATGATGAGGAGGTACTTGGAACGGTGGGGAGTATATGGCCCACAATTGGAGGCCACTGCAATTGCAAAGGAGAATGCAGGGCTTACCCCTGAAGCGGTTGGATTATACAAGGCCCAAGTAGTGCCTTCCGGAGGGGATAACTCGGATATCCCTCTGGCAGTGGTCGGACCTCCAGACGTCGACCTCTGGCAAGCTGTCGAAGCTGCATTTCAATCGACAGGAACAACGCTAGCTAGACCACCACCAGTAGCGGCTAGAACAAGAAGGGGACAATTGATAGCCGTAGTTTCCCATAGGCAAAGGCAAACCACACCTTCAAATGCCAGCATGAAAAGATAGGACTCGGGCCACAGGGGCAGCCGAATCCTCCAAGAGATGGCGACAATGAAAATTCAGAGGGCTACCTGTAGCTTGGATGCCACGAGGGCGTGGCATATGTTAGGCATGGGGGGATGATGAGCACCAGAAATGCTCATATTTTGTACATATTTCTTTGATCAATATGCGGTCGTATAATAAGGATTGCGTACTTTTATGAATGATTATATAGATATTTGATATAATTATGCGTGTTATCTAATTTGTGTGCTTTTAGTATGTTTTGTGGAATTGCAGTTGATTTAGTTAGATTTGGAACGGTCGAGGTCCTTTTGATGGACCCCGGCACTTTATTTCATTGGGGGTCAATGTAGAGAACATAGGCGCCTCCCTGCAACCGAAAGGCGCCAAGGGAACAAGCGCCTCCCTGCAATCGAAAGGCGCCAAACCGAATACGAGCGCCTCCCTGTAGTCGAAAGGTGCCAACTGAATACGAGCGCCTCCCTATAGTTGGAAGGCGCCAACTGAATGCAAGTGCCTCCCTGTAGTCGAAAGGTGCCAATTGAATGCGAGCGCCTCCCTGTAGTCGAAAGGTGCCAACTGAATGCAAGTGCCTCCCCATAGTTGAAAGGCGCTAATAGAAGGCAAGCGCCTCCCTACAACCGGAAGGTGTCTGCGATAACAAGGTACCTTCCTCATAAGGAAGGTGCCACTGATTCTTTGCCCATTGACCAGAGTTGAACGACGTGGACGGCAACAACCGGTGCAGTTCTAGCTCTATGTCATGTAGAGCTAAATTGGAGATAGCACCAACGTATCAAAACGTCTTACCGATGCCAGGCAAAGCACGAACCGAAACGAACACGCCGCCATCAGAACAGAATGCCAGACGTCGATTGCATTCGCCAGATTGTTCTAATTTAGTCTGGGAAGAATCGACTGTTGTAACCACTTCTATAACAGAAGTTCTACGGGTGTGTTATATAAACACACGTAGATCATTCTGAAAGATATATAGAAATAATTAATAAAGATCCATTTAGAATTATAGAAGATAGATTGTAATACGTTGATAAATATATTACAGTTCTAGAAGTTCTAAAGCGCATGTTCGATCGGGAAGAAGCTGCTGGAGCCTGGGCCCACTCCAAGCCGTATTTCTTCCCCATTTCCTTTTTGTTTATTTATTTTAATTAGTTTATTGCTTTCATAGGAATGTTCATTAGTTTGCTAGTTCCAAGTATTTGTAGTAGGTTTATTTTCAGGAATGTGTACATGATTTATTTCTGTAGATTTAATTTTGTTCTTCTTACGTAATTTATTGAGGAGTGCGGGAATGATTGACAACCATTTCAAGAACACCCCCCAAATGTAGGATTAGCAGATTCACCTCCAGTGGTATTGTAGTAACCTAATTCGACTCTTCGCAAGTTTACGAAGCTCCCTGGGTTGATAATTAAATGCACGGGCATGTGACAAAAATAGGAAACCATTCACCTTGTTTGGCCCGCAACATTTTGGCGCCATTGTCGGGGAAGCGTCTTAATTAGATTACTTACAATACCCTGAAACCTTCATCTGACCTTGTATGAGTTCTTCGAGAAGAAGAGGACCTGACGGTCACTTTATAAGAACTAATCCATCAGGACCTGAGTCAGCCGAGCATTTTGGATTTGAGTTAGACTCGCCCGACCTACCAACAATCCATTGGAGTGAGGAACCGCACTTTGTGCAAAGTGCCACCTCATCCCATCAACAAGGGGATGAACGAATCATCATAAATCCCTTGTTTAATAGGACTCCTCTAGAGGAAGCCCTGTTGTGGAAGGCTGTGGAGGATCAGACGATCTCGCCAGACAACCTTAGAGCATTGACTCAAAAAGTTTTAAACGACCGGAAGGCCATAAACGCTCGCATTAGAAACCACATTTCCCAAAAAAATGGTAGATAACGATGAAGTCTCATCTCGCATTTAGTTTCCCAATAGAGGAGGGAGTAGGAGATACCAAAATGAAAAACATATCCCTTGCTCACCTTCCGTCCTTCAGAGGACACCCGACCGAGGACCCTGACCTATTTTTATTCAAGTTTGATGTTTTGTGTAGGTCTCGTGGATTACAAATCAAACACACATAAGTTGAAATTATTTCCTTCTACATTAGACAATGCAGATCTACGATGGTTCATCAGTCTGGGAGACAAACACATCACCACCTGGGACCAGATGAAGAAGCTCTTTCTAGAGCAATATCAAGATTTTGGGAGAGCAAGAGACTCCAGGGAGGAGGTCCTGAGCATGACACAAAGAGAAGATGAGTCTCTCAAGGAGTATTGGGAGAGATTCAGCTTTAATCTTCAATGGTCCCCTCACTCGAAGCTATCTGATAAGTCCCTCAAAAGCATCTTCTTGAGGGGACTTACCAATGAGTCACTGGAGGCTCTCAACATGATCTCTGGAGGTGATGTCTATCAGCATGCTATGGATGACATCCGGAAATTATGCCGGAACTACTCGAGAAGGCGAGGCAAAATCACCGCCAGGACCATGAAGGCGATTGCTTCAGTCACCAAAATAGAAATAGGCAACATGCTAGAGGATTTGAAGAGCGAAATGCTCTCATCTCTAGCACTGCAGATGGATACGCTCGTCGTTAGAAAAGAAGAAACAAGATAATGACGCAAAGCATTAGCCTATTTCTGCCCAAAATGCAGAGGAAGGCACGCAAAGAATGCATGCCCAAAAAACAAGGTCGAGTATGCACAGCTTGCAGTGCTGAATCATAAAACTCGATTGTGCCCACAACTACCCAAAAAATATGAAGCGACTGAGAGCACGGAGGCCTACTTCATAGGCAATAGGAAGAGTTGGCCACAGCCCCCCATGGGGAATATACCAACCGGAATGCCATCATATGGGGGAGGGTCATACATGCACCAAGGACCCCCTCAACCACCTAATATGGGGTGGTGGGGACCATCAACCTGGACAAATGCACCCCCAATAGCATTTTCGAATCAGCAGCCATGGATGCCATATCCATATCCTGGGTAGTAGTGGAGAGGCCACAATGCATGGAATCAGACTCCACAGAGTGCAGTGCCTGCTCACATCCAACAGAACTTACCAAAATTGCCAGCAGTGAGACCTACGTAGCTACCAACACAACCGACAACAAACCCGAACAACAGAGTAAATCAGCCGGCATACAACGTAGAAGGTGAGATGTATCATATGTACAATATTTAGCTTAGATCAGGTAGGCAACTAGGAGTAGAGACACCGCCTCTGGTAGAAGAGGAGGAAGAAATAGTAGAGACACCTCCACTGGTAGAAGAGGAGGCAGAAATAGAGGAGACACCTCTGGTAGAAGAGGGAAAAGCACTTGAGAGAGCGGAGGCTCCATTTCCTAGCCGGTTGTAGGAACAAAGAAAAACAACACAGCCAAAATTTGACATCTTGTCGAGCTTGAAGAATCTCACGGTGACAATCCCATTATTTCAAGCAATTCGAGATGTCCCCATTTACACCAAGGCAATTAGAGAAATGTGTCTAAGGAGACCGAGATGAAAAGCTACCCAGACTATCAACGTCGTGGGTAAACTGGCAGATCTAATGATGGGTAGAACACGTCATCCAAAGTATGCAGATCCAGGAAGCCCAGTGCTGACCATAAAAATTGGAGGACATTCCCTGTCCAACACATTGGTTGACCTCGGGGCAGCCATCAACGTGATGCCTCAAGAGACCATGCAGAGGCTGCAGCTCACGAACCTGAAGCCAACCACGACAGTGTTGCAGTTAGCCGATCGATCAACCATGTCACCGAAAGGGATGCTGGAAGATGTGATCGTAACAGTCAATGCATGGGAATATCCTATCGATTTTTTAGTTTTGCAAACCAAGACCAGGCTGGGGGGTTACCCGCTCATTTTGGGGAGGCCATGGTTGGCAACAGCTGACGCTTACATCAGCTGTCGGGATGGGCTAATGACCATCTCCAATGGGCAAAACATCAAAAGGCTGACCATTTCACCGCCAACTCAGTCTATGGACTCGGCAGAAGAACCCAGGATCATCGAGCATGGAACTACAGAGTTGTCCATAATCCAACCGGTGATGACCTTGGAGGAGGTGGCAGAAGAGGACGAGGATGGTGCTATCATGGAGTTTCTCCATGGAGAATCATCCACCCCCACACCTGGATCGCCGTTGACTGGCGCCCAAGATCAAGCACATCCAACAAATACACGTTGGGCCAGGGAGGATATTAAACGTCAATAGCAGGTTGACGCCCACACAACTAGAAAAATTGGAAGAGCTTCGGTAAAACACCAGCAAGCATTTGCATGGGACTACGCAGATATGCATGGCATCAGCCCAAAAATATGTACCCATCGGATTTATTTAGATGACCAGGCAACTCCTAGTCGACGACCACAGAGAAGGATGAACCCAAGCAATGAAAGACATTGTCAGAGAAGAACTGCACAAACTTCTGGCTACCGAATTCATATATCCAATTTTTGACAGTGAATGGGTATCACCATTAGTGGTGGTCCCCAAAAAGAACAGGAAATGGCGGATCTACGTGGACTACCGGGCATTGAACAAGGCGACTAAGAAAGACCACTTCCCACTCCCGTTCATCGATCAGGTCTTGGACACACTCTCAGGAAGAAAATACTTCTCCTTTCTGGATGGTTTCAGTGGTTACAACCAGATCCAGATAGGGGAAGAAGATCAAGATAAAACAACGTTCACCCATCCATGGGGAACGTTTGCCTATAAGGTATTGCCTTTTGGACTATGCAATGCACCGGCCACCTTTCAAAGGGCGGTGCTTAGCATATTCTCTGATATGATAGGAGACGGGGTGGAAGTATACATGGATGACTTCACCGCCTATGGAGAAACCTTCGAGGAGGCAATGACAAATCTGGAAAGAGTGCTCGACAGGAGCAAGGAAAATCATTTGTCCCTAAGTAATGAAAAATGTTTTATGATGATGCAGAAGGCATCGTGTTGGGACACCACCTCTCTGCAGAAGGAATAAAAGTAGACAAGAGGAAGATCGAGGTCATCAGAGACCTACCTAGCCCCATAACGCAGAAGGAGGTAAGAAGTTTCCTTGGATCAGCCAGGTACTACCGGTGATTTATCGCCGAATTTAGTAAGATTGCCAAACCACTGCACACCCTACTTTCTAAGGACGTAGAGTTCAATTGGATGGGAGATTGCGAAGAAGCGTTCCAATTGCTGAAAGAAAAATTGATATCTGCACCGGTCTTGAGAGGACCGAATTGGGCCATACCGTTCCATATTTACTGCGATGCATCTAACGGTGCGATCGGAGCAGTCCTCGGGAAGAAAGATGACGAAGAATTCTACGCCATCTATTATGTCAGTAAAAACTTGGCGGGAGCAGAGCTCAACTATACAGTGATAGAAAAAGAATTCCTCGCAGTTGTCCATGCAATAAACAAATTCTGCCACTATATAATGGGATACAAGGTCTTCGTCCATACGGACCACGCGGCTATCAGGTATCTGATGAGCAAGCCGGCCATTGGTGGCAGAATTATCAGATGGTTGTTGCTATTGCAGGAATTCGACATCACTATAGTCGATAAACCGGGCAAGGACAACGTCGTGGCAGATTTTCTATCCAGATTGATACCAGTAGATCATCAAGCAATGGAAGATCAGTTTTTGGATGAACATCTGTTCGCTATTAGTGAACAAACTCCGTGGTATGCAGACATAGCCAATTACTTGGCCACCGAAAGGACCTCACCTGCTCTCTCCTACCGAGAAAAGCAGGCGGTCATAGAGAAGAGCGCATCATTCCTTTGGATGGATGGTCTCCTATTTAAAATAGGACGGGACCAAATTATAAGAAGATGCGTAGCAGAACAGGAGTTTTCAGAAGTGCTCAAGGCATGTCACGATGAGCCATGCGGAGGACACTTTGCAAGGAAATGAACCACCTACAAAATCCTGCAGGCTGGGTATTTTTGGCCCACTCTGTTCAAGGACGCGGCAGCGTATACCAGCAAGTGTGACGAGTGCCAGAGGATGGGTAGACCAACCCACCGAGATGAAATGCCCCTGTAGCCCAGTGTACACCTGGAACCTTTCGATAAATGGGGCATGGACTTCGTGGGACCATTTAATCCACCTTCGATGGGAAGGAGGTTTATTCTGGTCTCGCACGGATTACGTCACCAAATGGGTGGAAGTGCAGGCATTAAGGGACTCAAAGGAAAGAACGGTCGCCGATTTCTTATTTGCCCATATTTTCACATGATTTGGGGTTCCTCGGGAGATAACAATAGACCAAGGGCCCCAATTCACCTCCAAATTGATTGAGGAGCTGATGGAGCAATATAGAGTTCGGCACAATAAAACCACGCCCTACCATCCGTAGGCGAACGGGCAAGTAGAAGTGACAAACAGGGAGATAGAAAACATCCTGACCAAAACCGTGCAGCAACACAAGAAATATTGGGCCACACGGTTGCCGGAGGTAGTTTGGGCATACAACACCACGTGGAAATCCACCACAGGATGCACACCTTTCCAACTGGTCTATGGAAAAAATGCGATGATGCCCATCGAGTTTGAAATCAAAACTCTAAGGACGGCTTCAGAATTAAATTTGAGCTTGGACGAAGCTCAAAAATAGAGGATTCGCCAACTAGATCAGCTGGACGAAATCCGACTGGATGCTTTGTAGAGGACAGAGATTATACAGAAGCAGAGAAAGAAGTGGCATGATAACCACATCAAGCTAAAGAAGTTCCAGGTAGGGGAATGGGTACTGTTGTACGATTCCCGGTTCCAGGAAAGGAAGGGCAAACTTATGCAGAGGTGGATGGGGCCGTATGAGGTGGCAGAGCTCATTAGGAACGGGGTGGTGCGCGTTAAGACAATTGACGGTAGCAACACCATGTTCACAGTCAATGGCCACCGACTACGCCCCTATAATACGTCCGAAACGTTACAGGTGGAATCCAGAGTAGGCGTGGGGGAGACCCCATCTTGCTAGATCTGGACCGAACTCTCACAAGTGAAATGGTGGGCATGAAAGTGCTCACCCAAATTTTTTAGTTAGTTAATATAGTTTTTTTTTAATGTGTGTTTTTTGCAGGGACGACGCCCGCATGCAAGCTGCAGGCATCCTAATCCAGGGCCTAACAGGCACGGAACGCATCTAACTGCCTTTATTTTCCTTTTCTTTTTGGTTGCTTTTTGCAGGTGGAGGACCTGACAAGACGAGGGATAGGTATCTGGGAAACCAGGCCTGATTCGGCTCAGCATTTCGACACCGGCTCGTAGGTAGAATCTGGGCAGCGTGAAAAAACTGGGAAGGCTTGATCACCCTTTTTCCAATCAAATCGCCAAGTCCAGAAGAAGGCGCCTTACTGCACCTAGAAGGTGCCAAGTCCAGAAGAAGGCGCCTTACTGCACCAGAAGGCGCCAAGTCCAGAAGAAGGCGCCTTACTGCATCCAGAAGGCGCCAAGTCCAGAAGAAGGTGCCTTACTACACCCGAAAGGCGCCCATCCAGAAGAAGGCGCCTTACTGCATCCGAAGGCGCCAAATTGGAAGACAGTGCCTTCCATCCATTCAAATATATATATATATATAGTAGGCGCCTTCCATGGCAGGAAGGCACCAAGTCAAAAAAAAAAAAATAAAGCCACCTGAATACGCCTTCCAACATCAAGAAGGCGCATTCATCCAGCCGAATACGCCTTCCAACATCAAGAAGGCGCATTCATCAAGACGAACGCCTTCCAACATCGGGAAGGCACGAACCAGAAGGAGGCGCCCCCACATTGGGAAGACGCATGCAGGCAAAAGCGCCTCCCACCAATCAGAGGCACCTCATAGCACCGAAAGGCGCATTCGTTCGAAGAAGAGCACCGACAACGTTGGAAAGGCGCTACAAGGGCACCATCCACATGGGGAAGGTACCAAAGAATGCCTCTCGTGTACAACATTTACATCTACCGGATGCCTCGAGCGGAACGAAGCATCGCACGAATAAGCGACATCAAATGACCATACCCCTCCCTCATGTCACAAGTCAGCAAATCAGCGGCTACCACGACAACTGGAATGCCAAATTAGGTACGCGCATATTAAATCAAATCGTTTATATAATTATTTATAAATACGCAGTACCAAAAAATACAGTCGTCATAGAGATCGTACCCCCCATAGCCAAAATCGCATGCCAATGATAGGGCGCCTTCCATAACTGCTAGGGTTAGGCGTCTTTTCTATAAGAAGGCGCCTTCCTGAAGAAGGAAGGACAGAAAAATATACAGCAGCAGAAGGCGCCATGGGAGGAAGGTCCAAGAACCACGCGATCAAGAAGAATGAACCCGATGACACTGATGGGATCAGAGGGGCAATGAAGACCCAATTCGAAGCCGAGGGGTGGCTCGAATACTACACCCTGGTCAGTCAGGGCTAGGACGTGGAGGCAGCTAGAGAATTTGCCACCTCTTTGAGGGGCGATGCGGCCCAAGTACGAGGGATGGAAATTCTAGTCACCCCTGAGTTCATCTCACAGGCGACTGGATTGCCTCTCACGGGGGAATGTACATACAAGGGCGGAGTGTTAAAACTATACACCGAAATACTACTTCCAGGAGGAAATGTGCAGATAGACAGGGAGGGGTTACTCAAAAATAGTCTCCCCATGAATATGCGGAAGATGTTCGAGCAGATTGCTCGATTCTTCACATGCACAGGGAAGTATACCCATCTGCACCTTAATCATGTGCACTTCCTCAATCACCTAGTGCATGGGAGGAAATTAAATATACCTTTCTACCTGGCGAGTGCTCGAAAGATGAAGCGACTCGGTACCGTAAAGGGGCACCGTCCGCCTTAGCCCACCATGGGCTGATATCGGCATTGGTCCACCATGCATAAGCACAAGGACAGAACCGCGACGCAGAGGGAGATGGCGGCCAAATAGAGCAACACAATGCGGTTGCCGAATTAGGGCAAGACGAAGCATCCCCTGTAGAGGAGATAACAAACATCGAGCAATTGGTGTTGCCCTATTTTCTAGGAGGAGCAGAGCAGTCACCGGTGCCCGAAGACATAGAGGACAGAGGGCATTCCCCAGTGCCCGAGTATGAGGAGGAAGGAGCGCCACTCGCTGGTGGTGAGGACGAACCAATCCCTAGGAGGAAACATTTGCGGTGATTCCTCTCGATAGAGGAAGGACAGAGTGACACGGAGATAGACGTTGCCGCCCAAACCCTCCGAGAATTAACGAACCAGAGCCCACGGAATGAAGGAACTTCCGAGAGTAATGACCAGATCGATGCGGCCTTGGAGGAGGCGCTCGACCGGCAAACCGATTGCTGGATGGCACAAGCAGACTCTGGAAGATTGCCGAACCAACATAAAAGGGAATTGGAGGAAAGGGATAGATGAATCACTCAGCTCGAGCAGCTGGTCCGATAGTTGCAGGAGGAAAATCAAATACTCTAGGATAGAGGAACAACAAGACAGGAGGCATCCACTCAGACTGATTGGGTAGAAGAAGTGCCGACGAACTCTCCCACATCCGTCGAACGAGTATTCTCTTCGAGGGAGATTCGATCGGACGCCCGACAGAGCAGCCCGGAGGCAGGGGAGGATTCCTCTATTTTTAGGGGTGAAAAGGAAAGAAGTCCTACGATGCCCCCTGTCATTGTCCTGAGTGACACAGAGGCAGACGAAGGTCTCCAGAAGTAGATAAGACCAGAGGATACAGGAGGACCTCCCCAAGCCTGAAGAAGGAGAAGAGCCTGAGGGGTCGACACCAGGTAGATAGGAGAACGAAGGATCACCCCCGGAGATAGTAGCATAGCTGATCCTTCGGAGTAAAGAGAAGTCCCCAAAGGAGAAAGAAGAGACCCTGGTCCGAGCCGCCACATTTTCTATAGAGGCCAAGGCAAAGAGGCCCAGGACGGCTCGACAGAAGGTGAAAGTGACCTTCGCCGAGTCAGAGGAGGATGAATGGGACATGCAGCTGTTCGTCGAAAGGCAAAAATATTTTGAGCAGTTGTGTAACGAAATGAAAGCAGCCAAGGAGGCCAGGAAGGCATCCTCGAGGGTAAAAGGAGATTCTGGCATCTGCATCAATCCGATAGAAGACAGCCAGTTTTGGGACATCTATGGTTCATCCCGAGGGTGGCCTTCCATGATGAGGAGGTACTTGGAATGGTGGGGAGTATATGGCCCACAATTGGAGGCCGCTGCAATTGCAAAGGAGAATGCAGGGCTTACCCTTGAAGCGGCCGGATTATATAAGGCCCAAGTAGTGCCTTCCAGAGGGGATAACTCAGATATCCCTCCGGCAAGTGGTCAGACCTCCAGACGCCGACCTCGGCAAGCTGCCGAAGCTGCATTTCAATCGACAGGAACAACGCTGGCTAGACCACCACCAGTAGCGGCCAGAACAAGAAGGGGACAATTGACAACCGCAGTTTCCCATAGGCAAAGGCGAACCACACCTTCACATGCCGGCATGAAAAGACAGACTCGGGCCGCAGGGGCAGCCGAATCCTCCAAGAGATGGCGACGATGAAAAGTCAGAGGGCTACCTGCAGTTTGGATGCCACGAGGGCGTGGCATATGTTAGGCGTGGGGGGATGATGAGCACCAAAAATGCTCATATTTTGTACATATTTCTTGGATCAATATGCGGCTGTATAATAAGGATTGCGTACTTTTATGAATGATTATATAGATATTTGATATAATTATGCGTGTTATCTAATTTGTGTGCTTTTAGTATGTTTTGTGGAATTGCAGTTGATTTAGTTAGATTTGGAATGGTCGAGGTCCTTTTGATGGACCTGGCACTTTATTTCATTGGGGGTCAATGTAGAGAACATAGGTGCCTCCCTGCAACCGAAAGGCGCCAAGGGAACAAGCGCCTCCCTACGCAGTCGAAAGGCGCCAACTGAATATGAGTGCCTCCCTGTAGTCGAAAGGCGCCAATTGAATACGAGCGCCTCCCTGCAGTTGGAAGGTGCCAACTGAATACAAGCGCCTCCCTCAGTCGAAAGGCGCCAATTGAATGCAAGCGCCTCCCCTAGTCGAAAGGCACCAACCAAAGACAAGTGCCTCCCACGCTCGAAGGTGCTAATAGAAGGCAAGCGCCTCCCTACAACCGAAAGGTGCTAATAACAAGGTACCTTCCTCATAAGGAAGGTGCCACTAATTCTTTGCCCATTGACCAGAGTTGAATGACGTGGATGGCAACGACTGGTGCAGTTCTAGCTCTACATCATGCAGAGCTAAATTGGAGATAGCACCAACGTATCAAAATGTCTTACTGATGCCAGGCAAAGCATGAACCGAAACGAACATGCCGCCATCAAAACAGAATGCCAGACGTCGATTGCATTCGCCAGACTGTTCTAATTTAGTCTGGGAAGAATCGACTATTGTAACCACTTTATAATAGAAGTTCTACGGGTGTGTTATATAAACACACGCAGATCGTTCTGAAGAATATATAGAAATAATTAATAAAGATCCATTTAGAATTATAGAAGATAGATTGTAATACGTTGATAAATATATTCCAGTTCTAGAAGTTCTAAGCGCATGTTCGATCGGGAAGAAGCTGCTGGAGCCTGGGCCCACTCCAAGCCAGTATTTCTTCCCCATTTCCTTTTTGTTTATTTATTTTAATTAGTTTATTGCTTTCATAGGAACGTTCATTAGTTTGCTAGTTCCAGTATTTGCAGTAGGTTTATTTTCAGGAATGTGTACATGATTTATTTTTGTAGATTTAATTTTGTTCTTCTTACGTAATTTATTGAGGAGTGCGGGAATGATTGACAACCATTTCAAGAACACCCCCCAAACGTAGGATTAGCAGATTCACCTCCAGTGGTATTGTAGTAACCTAATTTCGACTCTTCGCAAGTTTACGAAGCTCCCTGGGTTGATAATTAAATGCACGGGCATGTGACAAAAATAGGAAACCATTCACCTTGTTTGGCCCGCAACATTTTGGCACCGTTGTCGGGGAAGCGTCTTAATTAGATTACTTACAATACCCTGAAACCTTCCATCCGACCTTGTATGAGTTCTTCGAGAAGAAGAGGACCTGACGGTCGCTTTATAAGAACTAATCCATCAGGACCTGAGTCAGCCGAGCATTTTGGATTTGAGTTAGACTCGCCCGACCTACCAGCAATCCATTGGAGTGAGGAACCGCACTTTGTGCAAAGTGCCGCCTCATCCCATCAACAAGGGGACGAACGAATCATCATAAATCCCCTATTTAATAGGACTCCTCTAGAGGAAGCCCTATTGTGGAAGGCTGTGGAGGATCAGACGATCTCGCCAGACAACCTTAGAGCATTGACTCAAAAAGTTTTAAACGATCGGAAGGCCATAAACGCTGCATTAGAAACCACATTTCCCAAAAAAATGGTAGATAACGATGAAGTCTCATCTGGCTTTAGTTTCCCAATAGAGGAGGGAGTAGGAGATACCAAAATGAAAAACATATCCCCTGCTCACCTTCCGTCCTTCAGAGGACACCCGACTGAGGACCCTGACCTATTTTTATTCAAGTTTGATGTTTTGTGCAGGTCTCGTGGATTACAAATCAAACACGTAGAAGTTGAAATTATTTCCTTCTACATTAGACGATGCAGCTTTGTGATGGTTCATCGGTCCGGGAGACAAACACATCACCACCCGGGACCAGATGAAGAAGCTCTTTCTAGAGCAATATCAAGATTTCGGGAGAGCAAGAGACTCCAGGGAGGAGGTCCTGAGCATGACACAAAGAGAAGATGAGTCTCTCGAGGAGTATTGGGAGAGATTCAGCTTTAATCTTCAACGGTCCCCTCACTCAAAGCTATCTGATAAGTCCCTCAAAAGCATCTTCTTGAGGGGACTTACCAATGAGTCACCGGAGGCTCTCAACATGATCTCTGGAGGTGATGTCTATCAGCATGCTATGGACGACATCCGGAAATTATGCCGGAACTACTCGAGAAGGCGAGGCAAAATCACCGCCAGGACCATGAAGGCGACTGCTTCAACCACCAAAATAGAAATAGGCAACATGCTGGAGGATTTGAAGAGCGAAATGCTCTCATCTCTAGCACTGTAGATGGATACGCTGCTGTTAGAAAAGAAGAAACAAGAAAATGATGCAACATTAGCCTATTTTTGCCCAAAATGCAGAGGAAGGCACGCAAAGAATGCATGCCCAAAAAACAAGGTCATAGTATGCACAGCTTGTAGGCTGAATCATAAAACTTGATTGTGCCCACAACTGCCCAAGAACTGCAGAAGCGACCGAGAGCACGGAGGCCTACTTCATAGGCAATAGGAAGAGTTGGCCACAGCCCCCCATGGGGAATATACCAACCGAAATGCCATCATATGGGGGAGGGTCATACATGCACCAAGGACCCCCTCAACCACCTAATATGGGGTGGTGGGGACCATCACCCTGGACTAACGCACCCCCAATAGAATTCTCGAACCAGCAGCCATGGATGCCATATCCATATCCTGGGCAGCAGTGGAGAGGCCACAATGCATGGAATCGGACTCCACAGAGTGCAGCGCCCGCTCACATCCAACAGAACTTACCAGCATTGCCAACAGCGAGACCTGTGTAGCTACCAACACAACCAAAAGCAAACCCGAACAACAAAGTAAATCAACCGACATACAATGTAGAAGGTGAGATGTATCATATGTACAATATTCAGCTTAGATTAGGTAGGCAGCTAGGAGTAGAGACACCGCTCTCGGTAGAAGAGGAGGAAGAAATAGTAGAGACACCTCCACCGGTAGAAGAGGAGGAAGAAATAGAGGAGACACCTCTGGTAGAAGAAGGAAAAGCACTTGAGAGAGCGGAGGCTCCATTTCCTAGCCGGCTGTAGGAACAAAGAAAAACAACACAGCCAAAATTTGACATCTTGTCGAGCTTGAAGAATCTCACGGTGACAATCCCATTATTTCAAGCAATTCGAGATGTCCCCATTTACACCAAGGCAATTAGAGAAATGTGTCTAAGGAGACCGGGATGAAAAGCTACCCGCACTATCAACGTCGTGGGTAAACCGGTAGATCTAATGATGGGTAGAACACGTCATCCAAAGTATGCAGATCCAGGAAGCCCAGTGCTGACCGTAAAAATTGGAGGACATTCCCCGTCCAACACATTGGTTGACCTCGGGGCAGCCATCAACGTGATGCCTCAAGAGACCATGCAGAGGCTACAGCTCACGAACCTAAAGCCAACCACGACAGTGCTACAGTTAGCCGATCGATCAACCATGTCACCGAAAGGGATGCTGGAAGATGTGATCGTAACAGTTAGTGCATGGGAATATCCAGTCAATTTTTTAGTTTTGCAAACCAAGACCAGTCGGGGGTTACCCGCTCATTTTGGGGAGGCCATGGCTGGCAACACTGACGCTTACATCAACTGCCGGGATGGGCTAATGACCATCTCCAATGGGAAAAACATCAAAAGGCCGACCATTTCACCGCCAACTCAGTCTATGGACTCGGCAGAAGAACCCAGGATCACCGAGCATGGAACTACGGAGTTGTCCATAATCCAGCCGGTGATGACCTTGGAGGAGGTGGTAGAAGAGGACGAGGATGGTGCTATCGTGGAGTTTCTCCATGGAGAATCATCCACCCCCACACCTGGATCGCCGTTGATTGGCGCCCAAGATCAGCACATCCAACAAATACACGTTGGGCCAGGGAGGATATTAAACGTCAACAGCAGGTTGACACCCACACAACTAGAAAAATTGGAAGAGCTTCTGGTAAAACACCAACAAGCATTTGCATGGGACTACGCAGATATGCACGGCATCAACCCAAAAATATGTACCCATCGGATTTATTTAGATGACCAGGCAACTCCTAGTCGACAACCACAGAGAAGGATGAACCCAGCAATGAAAGACATTGTCAGAGAAGAACTGCACAAACTTCTGGCTGCCGAATTCATATATCCGATTTCTGATAGTGAATGGGTATCACCATTAGTGGTGGTCCCCAAAAAGAACGGGAAATGGCGGATCTACGTGGACTACCGGGCGTTGAACAAGGCGACTAAGAAAGACCACTTCCCACTCCCGTTCATCGATCAGGTCTTGGACACACTCTCAAGAAGAAAATACTTCTCCTTTCTGGATGGTTTCAGTGGTTACAACCAGATCCAGATAGGGGAAGAAGATCAAGATAAAACAACGTTCACCCATCCATGGGGAACGTTTGCCTATAAGGTATTGCCTTTTGGACTATGCAACGCACCGGCCACCTTTCAAAGGGCGGTGCTTAGCATATTCTCTTGATATGATAGGAGACGGGGTGGAAGTATACATGGACGACTTCACCGCCTATGGAGAAACCTTCGAGGAGGCAATGACAAATCTGGAAAGAGTGCTCGACAGGAGCAAGGAAAATCATTTGTCCCTAAGTAATGAAAAATGTTTTATGATGATGCAGAAGGCATCGTGTTGGGACACCACCTCTCTGCAGAAGGAATAAAAGTAGACAAGAGGAAGATCAAGGTCATCAGAGACCTACCTAGCCCCAGAACGCAGAAGGAGGTAAGAAGTTTCCTTGGATCAGCCGGGTACTACCGGTGATTTATCGCCGAATTTAGTAAGATTGCCAAACCACTGCACACCCTACTTTCTAAGGACGTAGAGTTCAATTGGATGGGAGATTGCGAAGAAGCGTTCCAATTGCTGAAAGAAAAATTGATATCTCGCACCGGTCTTGAGAGGACCGAATTGGGCCATACCGTTCCATATTTACTCGCGATGCATCTAACGGTGCGATCGGAGCAGTCCTCGGCAAAAAATACGGCGAAGAATTTTATGCCATCTATTATGTCAGTAAAAACTTGGCGGGAGCAGAGCTCAACTATACAGTGACAGAAAAAGAATTCCTCGCAGTTGTCCATGCAATAAACAAATTCCGCCACTATATAACGGGATACAAGGTCTTCGTCCATACGGACCACGTGGCTATCAGGTATCTGATGAGCAAGCCGGCCATTGGTGGCAGAATTATCAGATGGCTGTTGCTATTGCAGGAATTTGACATCACTATAGTCGATAAACCGGGCAAGGACAACGTCGTGGCAGATTTTCTGTCCATATTGATACCAGAAGATCATCAAGCAATGGAAGATCAGTTTTTGGATGAACATCTATTCGCTATTAGTGAACAAACTCCGTGGTATGCAGACATAGCCAATTACTTGGCCACCGGAAGGACCTCACCTGCTCTCTCCTACCGAGAAAAGCAAGCGGTCATAGAGAAGAGCGCATCATTCCTTTGGATGGATGGTCTCCTATTTAAAATAGGACGGGACCAAATTATAAGAAGATGCGTAGCAGAACAGGAGTTTTTAGAAGTGCTCAAGGCATGTCACGATGAGCCATGCGGAGGACACTTTGCAGGGAAACGAACTGCCTACAAAATCCTATAGGTTGGGTATTTTTGGCCCACTCTGTTCAAGGACGTGGCAGCGTATACCAGCAAGTGTGACGAGTGCCAGAGGATGGGTAGACCAACCCACCGAGATGAAATGCCCTTGCAGCCCTAGGTACACCTGGAACCTTTCGATAAATGGGGCATGGACTTCGTGGGACCATTTAATCCACCTTCGATGGGAAGGAGGTTTATTCTGGTCTCGCACGGATTACGTCACCAAATGGGTGGAAGTGCAGGCATTAAGGGACTCAAAGGAAAGAACGGTCGCCGATTTCTTATTTGCCCATATTTTCACATGATTTGGGGTTCCTCGGGAGATAACAACAGACCAAGGGCCCCAATTCACCTCCAAATTGATTGAGGAGCTGATGGAGCAATATAGAGTTCGGCACAATAAAACCACGCCCTACCATCCGCAGGCGAACGGGCAAGTAGAAGTGACAAACAGGGAGATAGAAAACATCCTGACCAAAACCATGTAGCAACACAAGAAATATTGGGCCACACGGTTGCCGGAGGCAGTTTGGGCATACAACACCACGTGGAAATCCACCACAGGATGCACACCTTTCCAACTGGTCTATGGAAAAAATGCGATGATGCCCATCGAGTTCGAAATCAAAACTCGAGGACGGCTTCAGAATTAAATTTGAGCTTGGACGAAGCTCAAAAACAGAGGATTCGCCAACTAGATCAGCTGGACGAAATCCGACTGGATGCTTTGCAGAGGACAGAGATTATACGGAAGCAGAGAAAGAAGTGGCATGATAACCACATCAAGCTAAAGAAGTTCCAGGTAGGGGAATGGGTACTGTTGTACGATTCCCGGTTCCAAGAAAGGAAGGGCAAACTTATGCAGAGGTGGATGGGGCCGTATGAGGTGGTAGAGCTCATTAGGAATGGGGTGGTGCACGTTAAGACAATTGACGGCAGCAACACCATGTTCACAGTCAATGGCCACCGACTACGCCCCTATAATACGTCCAAAACGTTACAGGTGGAATCCGAAGTAGGCGTGGGGGAGACCCCATCTTGCTAGATCTGGACCGAACTCTCACAAGTGAAATGGTGGGCACGAAAGTGCTCACCCAAATTTTTTTTAGTTAATATAGTTTTTTTTTAATGTGTGTTTTTTTGCAGGGACGACGCCCGCATGCAAGCTGCAAGCATCCTAATCCAGGGCCTAACAGGCACGGAACGCGTCTAACTCGCCTTTATTTTCCTTTTTTTTTTGGTTGCTTTTTGTAGGTGGAGGACCCGACAAAGACGAGGGATAGGTATCTGGGAAACCAGGCTTGATTCGGCTCAGCATTCTGACACCGGCTCGTAGGTAGAATCCGGGCAGTGTGAAAAAACTGGGAAGGCTTGATCACCCTTTTTCCAGTCAAATCGCCAATCCAGAAGAAGGCGCCTTATCGCACCCAGAAGGCGCCAAGTCCATAAGAAGGCGCCTCATCGCACCCGAAGGCGCCAAGTCCAGAAGAAGGCGCCTTACTACATCCAGAAGGCGCCAAGTCAACAAGAAGGTGCCTTACTACACCCGAAAGGCGCCCATCCAGAAGAAGGCACCTTACTGCATCCGGAAGGTGCCAAATTGGAGGACAGATCCTTCCATCCATTCAAATATATATATATATATATGTAGGCGCCTTCCGTGGTAGGAAGGCACCAAGTCAAAAAAAATAATAATAATAATAATAAGCCAGCCGAATACGCCTTCCAACATCAGGAAGGCGCATTCATCCAGCCGAATACGCCTTCCAACATCAAGAAGGCACATTCATCAAGACGAACGCCTTCCAACATCGGGAAGGCACGAACCAGAAGGAGGCGCCCCCACATTGGGAAGACGCATGCAGGCAAAAGCGCCTCCCACCAATCAGAGGCACCTCGTAGCACCGGAAGGCGCATTCGTTCGAAGAAGAGCACCGACAACGTTGGAAAGGCGCTACAAGGGCACCATCCACATGGGGAAGGTACCAAAGAATGCCTCCCGCGTACAACATTTACATCTACCAGATGCCTCGAGCGGAATGAAGCATCACATGAATAAGCGACATCAAATGACCATACCCCTCCCTCGTGTCACAAGTCAGCAAATCAGCGGCTACCACGACAACTGGAACGTCGAATCAGGTACGCGCATACTAAATCAAATCGTTTATATAATTATTTATAAATACGCAATACCAAAAAATACAGCCGTCATAGAGATCGTACCCCCCATAGCCAAAATCACATGCCAATGATAGGGCACCTTCCATAACTGCTAGGGTTAGGCGTATTTTCTATAAGAAGGTGCCTTCCTGAAGAAGGAAGGACAAAAAAAAATACAACAGCAGAAGGCGCCATGGGAGGAAGGTCCAAGAACCACGCGATCAAGAAGAATGAACCCAGTGACACTGATGGGATCAGAGGGGCAATGAAGACCCAATTCGAAGCCGAGGGGTGGCTCGAATACTGCACCCCGGTCAGTCAGGGCCAGGACATGGAGGCAGACTAGAGAATTCGCCACCTCTTTGAGGGGCGATGCGGCCCAAGTACGAGGGATGGAAATTCCAGTCACCCCCGAGTTCATCTCACAGGCGACTGGATTGCCTCTCACGGGGGAATGTACATACAAGGGCGGAGTGTTAAAACTATACGCCGAAATACTGCTACCGGGAGGAAATGTGTAGGTAGACAGGGAGGGGTTACTCAAAAATAGTCTCCCCATGAATATGCGAAAGATGTTCGAGCAGATTGCTCGATTCTTCACATGCACAGGGAAGTATACCCATCCGCACCTTAATCATGTGCACTTCCTCAATCACCTAGTGCATGAGAGGAAATTAAATATACCTTTCTACCTGGTGAGTGCTCTGAAAGATGAAGCGGCTCGGTACCGTAAAGGGGCACCATCCACCTTAGCCCACCATGGGCTGATATCGGCATTGGTCCGCCACGCAGAAGCACAAGGACAGAACCGCGATGCAGAGGGAGATGGCGGCCAAATAGAGCAACACAATGCGGTTGCCGAATTAGGGCAAGACGAAGCATCCCCTGCAGAGGAGATAACAAACATCGAGCAATTGGCGTTGCCCTATTTTCTAGGAGGAGCAGAGCGACCATCGTGCTCCCGAAGACATAGAGGACAGAGGGCATTCCCAGTGCCTCGAGTATGAGGAGGAAGGAGCGCCACTCGCCGGTGGTGAGGACGAACCAATTCCTAGGAGGAAACATCTACGATGATTCCTCTCGATAGAGGAAGGACAGAGTGACATAGAGATAGACGTTGCCGCCCAAACCCTCCGAGAATTAACGAACCGGAGCCCACGGAATGAAGGAACTTCCAGGAGTAACGACCAGATCGATGCGGCCTTGGAGGAGGCGCTCGAATGGCAAACCAATTGTTGGATGGCACAGCAGATTCTGGAAGATTGCCAGAACCAACATAAAAGGGAATTGGAGGAAAGGGATAGATGAATCGCTCAGCTCGAGCAGCTGGTCCGGTAGTTGCAGGAGGAAAATCAAATACTTCAGGATAGAGGAACAGCAAGACAAGAGGCGTCCACTCAGACTGATTGGGCAGAAGAAGTGCCGACGAACTCTCCCACATCCGTCGAATGAGTATTCTCTTCGGGGGAGATTCGATCGGACGCCCGACAGAGCAGCCCGGAGGCAGGGGAGGATTCCTCTATTTTTAGGGGTGAAAAGGAAAGAAGTCCTACGATGCCCCCTGTCATTGTCCTGAGTGACATAGAGCAGGACGAAGGTCTCCCAGAACAGATAAGACCAGAGGATACGGAGGACCTCCCCAGGCCTGAAGAAGGAGAAGAGCCTGAGGGGTCGACACCAAGTAGACAGGAGAACGAAGGATCACCCCCGGAGATAGTAGCACAACCGATCCTTCGAAGTAAAGAGAAGTCCCCAAAGGAGAAAGAAGAGACCCCGATCCGAGCCGCCACATTTTCTATAGAGGCCAAGGCAAAGAGGCCCAAGACGGCTCGACAGAAGGCGAAAGTGACCTTCGTCGAGTTAGAGGAGGATGAATGGGACATGCAACTGTTCGTCGAAAGGCAAAAATATTTCGAGCAGCTGCGCAATGAAATGAAAGCAGCCAAGGAGGCCAGGAAGGCATCCTCAAGGGTAAAAGGAGATTCGGTAGCATCAATCCGGTAGAAGATAGCCAGTTTTGGGACATCTATGGTTCATCCCGAGGGTGGCCTTCCATGATGAGGAGGTACTTGGAACGGTGGGGAGTATATGGCCCACAATTGGAGGCCGCTGCAATTGCAAAGGAGAATGCAGGGCTTACCCCTGAAGCGGCCGGATTATACAAGGCCCAAGTAGTGCCTTCCAGAGGGGATAACTCGGATATCCCTCTGGCAGTGGTCAGACCTCCAGACGCTGACCTCTGGCAAGCTGCCGAAGCTGCATTTCAATCGACAGGAACAACGGTGGCTAGACCACCACCAGTAGCAGCCAGAACAAGAAGGGGACAATTGACAGCCGTAGTTTCCCATAGGCAAAGGCAAACCACACCTTCAACTGCCAGCATGAAAAGACAGACTCGAGCCACAGGGGCAGCCGAATCCTCCAAGAGATGGCGACGATGAAAAGTCAGAGGGCTACCTACAGCTTGGATGCCACGAGGGCGTGGCATATGTTAGGCGTGGGGGGATGATGAGCACCATAAATGCTCATATTTTGTACATATTTCTTGGATCAATATGCGGCCGTATAATAAGGATTGCGTACTTTTATGAATGATTATATAGATATTTGATATAATTATGCGTGTTATCTAATTTGTGTGCTTTTAGTATGTTTTGTGGAATTGCAGTTGATTTAGTTAGATTTGGAATGGTCGAGGTCTTTTGATGGACCTGGCACTTTATTTCATTGGGGGTCAATGTAGAGAACATAGGCGCCTCCCTGCAACCGAAAGGCGCCAAGGGAACAAGCGCCTCCCTACAATCGAAAGGCGCCAACTGAATACGAGTGCCTCCCTGTAGTCGAAAGGTGCCAACTGAATACGAGCGCCTCCCTGCAGTTGGAAGGCGCCAACTGAATGCGAGTGCCTCCCTGCAGTCGAAAGGCGCCAATTGAATGCGAGCGCCTCCCTGTAGTCGGAAGGCGCCAACTGAATACAAGTGCCTCCCTACAGTTGGAAGGCGCTAATAGAAGGCAAGCGCCTCCCTACAACCAAAAGGTGTTGCGATAACAAGGTACCTTCCTCATAAGGAAGGCGCCACTGATTCTTTGCCCGTTGACCAGATTTGAACGACGTGGACGGCAGCGACTGGTGTAGTTCTAGCTCTACGTCATGCAGAGCTAAATTGGAGATAGCACCAACGTATCAAAACATCTTACCGATGCCAGGCAAAGCATGAACCGAAACGAACACGCCGCCATCAGAACAAAATGCCAGACGTCGATTGCATTCGCCATATTGTTCTAATTTATTCTGGGAAGAATCGACTGTTGTAACCACTTATATAACAAAAGTTCTACGGGTGTGTTATATAAACACACGTAGATCGTTCTGAGAGATATATAGAAATAATTAATAAAGATCCATTTAGAGTTATAGAAGATAGATTGTAATACGTTGATAAATATATTACAGTTCTAGAAGTTCTAAAGCGCATGTTCGATCGGGAAGAAGTTGCTGGAGCCTGGGCCCACTCCAAGCCAGTATTTCTTCCCCATTTCCTTTTTGTTTATTTATTTTAATTAGTTTATTGCTTTCATAGGAATGTTCATTAGTTTGCTAGTTCCAGTATTTGCAGTAGGTTTATTTTCAGGAATGTGTACATGATTTATTTCTGTAGATTTAATTTTGTTCTTCTTACGTAATTTATTGAGGAGTGCGGGAATGATTGACAACCATTTCAAGAACACCCCCCAAACGTAGGATTAGCAGATTCACCTCCAGTGGTATTGTAGTAACCTAATTCCGACTCTTCGCAAGTTTACGAAGCTCCCTGGGTTGATAATTAAATGCACGGGCATGTGACAAAAATAGGAAACCATTCACCTTGTTTGGCCCGCAACATTTTGGTGCCATTGTCGGGGAAGCGTCTTAATTAGATTACTTACAATACCCTGAAACCTTCATCTGACCTTGTATGATTTCTTTGAGAAGAAGAGGATCTGACGGTCGCTTTATAAGAACTAATCCATCAGGACCTGAGTCAGCCGAGCATTTTGGATTTGAGTTAGACTCGCCCGACCTACCAACAGTCCATTGAAGTGAGGAACCACACTTTGTGCAAAGTGCCACCTCATCCCATAAACAATGGGATGAACGAATCATCATAAATACCCTGTTTAATAGGACTCATCTGGAGGAAGCCCTATTGTGGAAGGTTGTGGAGGATCAGACGATCTCGCCAGACAACCTTAGAGCATTGACTCAAAAAATTTTAAACGACTGGAAGGCCATAAATGTTGCATTAGAAACCACATTTCCAAAAAAAATGGCAGATGACGATGAAGTCTCATCTGCCTTTAGTTTCCCAATAGAGGAGGGAGTAGGAGATACCAAAATGAAAAACATATCCCTTGCTCACCTTCCGTCCTTCAGAGGACACCCGACTGACGACCCTGACCTATTTTTATTCAAGTTTGATGTTTTGTGTAGGTCTGTGGATTACAAATCAAACACGCAGAAGTTGAAATTATTTCCTTCTACATTATACGATGCAACTCTGCGATGGTTCATCGGTATGGGAGACAAACACATCACCACCTGGGACCAAATGAAGAAGCTCTTTCTAGAGCAATATCAAGATTTTGGGAGAGCAAGAGACTCCAAGGAGGAGGTCCTGAGCATGACACAAAGAGAAGATGAGTCTCTCGAGGAGTATTGGGAGAGATTCAGCTTTAATCTTCAATGGTCCCCTCACTTGAAGCTATCTAATAAGTCCCTCAAAAGCATCTTCTTGAGGGGAATACCAATGAGTCACTGGAGGCTCTCAACATGATCTCTGGAGGTGATGTCTATCAGCATGCTATGGATGACATCCGGAAATTATGTCCGAACTACTCGAGAAGGCGAGGCAAAATCACCACCAGGACAATGAAGGCGACTGCTTCAGTCATCAAAACAGAAATAGGCAACATGCTAGAGGATTTGAAGAGCGAAATGCTCTCATCTCTAGCACTACAGATGGATACGCTGCTGTTAGAAAATAAGAAACAAGAAAATGACGCAGCATTAGCCTATTTTTTCCCAAAATGCAGAGGAAGGCACGCAAAGAATGCATGCCCAAAAAACAAGGTCGAGTATGCCCAGCTATGTGCTGAATCATAAAACTTGATTGTGCCCACAACTGCCCAGTAACCAGGAAGCGGCTGAGAGCATGGAGGCCTACTTCATAGGCAATAGGAAGAGTTGGCCACAACCCCCTGTGGGGAATATACCAACCAAAATGCCATCATATGGGGGAGGGTCATATATGCACCAAGGACCCCCTCAACCACCTAATATGGGGTGGTGGGGACCATCAACCTGGACAAATGCACCCCCAATAGCATTTTCGAATCAGTAGCCATGGATGCCATATCCATATCCTGGGCAGCAGTGGAGAGGCCACAATGCATGGAATCAGACTCCACAGAGTGTAGTGCCTGCTCACATCCAACAAAACTTACCAGCATTGCCAGCAGCGAGACTTGGGTAGCTACCAGCACAACCGACAGTAAACCCGAACAACAGAGTAAATTAGTCGGCATACAACGTAGAAGGTGAGATATATCATATGTACAATATTCAACTTAGATCAGGTAGGCAGCTAGGAGTAGAGACATCGCCTCTGGTAGAAGAGGAGGAAGAAATAGTAGAGACACCTCCACTGGTAGAAGAGGAGGCAAAAATAGAGGAGACACCTCTGGTAGAAGAAGGAAAAGCACTTGAGAGAGCGAAGGCTCCATTTCCTAGCCGACTGTAGGAACAAAGAAAAACAACACAGCCAAAATTTGACATCTTGTCGAGCTTGAAGAATCTCACGGTGATAATCCCATTATTTCAAGCAATTCAAGATGTCCCCATTTACACCAAGGCAATTAGAGAAATGTGTCTAAGGAGACCGAGATGAAAATCTACCCAGACTATCAATGTCGTGGGTAAACTGGCGGATCTAATGATGGGTAGAACACATCATCCAAAGTATGCAGATCCAGGAAGCCCAGTGCTGACCATAAAAATTGGAGGACATTCCCTGTCCAACACATTGGTTGACCTCGGGGCAGCCATCAATGTGATGCCTCAAGAGACCATGCAGAGGCTGTAGCTCACAAACCTGAAGCCAACCACGACAGTGCTGCGGTTAACCGATCGATCAACCATGTTGCCGAAAGGGATTCTGGAATATGTGATCTTAACAGTCAGTGCATGGGAATATCCTATCAATTTTTTAGTTTTGCAAACCAAGACCAGGTTGGGGGGTTACCCGCTCATTTTGGGGAGGCCATGGTTGGCAACAGCTGACGCTTACATCAGCTGTCGAGATGGGCTAATGACCATCTCCAATGGGAAAAACATCAAAAGGCTGACCATTTCACCGCCAGCTCAGTCTATGGACTCGGAAGAAGAACCCAGGATCATCGAGCATGGAACTACGGAGTTGTCCATAATCCAACCGGTGATGACCTTGGAGGAGGTGGTAGAAGAGGACGAGGATGGTGCTATCGTGGAGTTTCTCCATGGAGAATCGTCCACCCCCACACCTGGATCGTTGTTGACTGGCGCCAAGATCAGCACATCCGATAAATACATGTTGGGCCAGGGAGGATATTAAACTTCAATAGCAGGTTGACGCCCACACAGCTAGAAAAATTGGAAGAGATTCTGGTAAAACACCAACAAGCATTTGCATGGGACTACACAGATTTGCATGGCATAAACCCAAAAATATGTACCCATCGGATTTATTTAGATGACCAGGCAACTCCTAGTCAACAGCCACAGAGAAGGATGAACCCAGCAATGAAAGACATTGTCGGAGAAGAATTTCACAAACTTCTGGCTACCGAATTCATATATCCGATTTTTGACAGTGAATGGGTATCACCATTAGTGGTGGTCCCCAAAAAGAACGAGAAATGGTGGATCTACGTGGACTATCGGGCATTGAACAAGGCGACTAAGAAAGACCACTTCCCACTCCCGTTCATCGATCAGGTCTTGGACACACTCTCAAGAAGAAAATACTTCTCCTTTTTGGATGGTTTTAGTGGTTACAACCAGATCCAGATAGGGGAAGAAGATCAAGATAAAACAACGTTCACCTGTCCATGGGGAACGTTTGCCTATAAGGTATTGCCTTTTGGACTATGCAATGCACCGGCCACCTTTCAAAGGGCGGTGCTCAGCATATTCTCTGATATGATAGGAGACGGGGTGGAAGTATACATGGACGACTTCACCGCCTATGGAGAAACCTTCGAGGAGGCAATGACAAATCTGGAAAGAGTACTCGATAGGAGCAAGGAAAATCATGTCTCTAAGTAATGAAAAATGTTTTATGATGATGCAGGAAGGCATCGTGTTGGGACACCACCTCTCTGCAGAAGGAATAAAATTAGACAAGAGGAAGATCAAGGTCATCAGAGACCTACCTAGCCCTGCAATCGTGAAGGAGGTAAGAAGTTTCCTTGGATTAGTCGGGTACTATCGATGATTTATCACCGAATTTAGTAAGATTGCCAAACCACTGCACACCCTACTTTCTAAGGACGTAGAGTTCAATTGGATGGGAGATTGCGAAGAAGCGTTCCATTTTTTGAAAGAAAATTTGATATCTGCACCGGTATTGAGAGGACCAAATTGAGCCATACCGTTCCATATTTACTGCGATGCATCTAACAGTGCGATCGGAGCAATCCTCGGGCAGAAATACGACAAAGAATTTTATGCCATCTATTATGTCAAGAAAACTTGGCGGGAGCAGAGCTCAACTATACAATGACAGAAAAATAATTCCTCACAGTTGTCCATGCAATAAACAAATTATGCCAATATATAATGGGATACAAGGTCTTCGTCCATACGGACCACGTGGCTATCAGGTATTTGATGAGCAAGCCAGCCATTGGAGACAAAATTATCAGATGGCTGTTGCTATTGCAGGAATTTAACATCACTATAGTCGATAAACTGGGAAAGGACAATGTCATGGCGGATTTTCTGTCCAGATTGATACCAGCAAATCATCAAGCAGTGGAAGATTAGTTTTTGAATGAACATCTATTCGCTATTAGTGAACAATCTTCGTGGTATGCAGACATAGCCAATTACTTGGCCACCGAAAGGACCTCACCTACTCTCTCCTACGGAGAAAAGCAAGCGGTCATAGAAAAGAGCGCATCATTCCTTTGGATGGATGGTCTCCTATTTAAGATAGGACGGGACCAAATTATAAGAAGATGCGTAGCAGAACAGGAGTTTTCAGAAGTGCTCAGGGCATGTCACGATGAGCCATGCAGAGGACACTTTACAAGGAAACGAACTGCCTAAAAAATTCTATAGGCTGGGTATTTTTGGCCCACTCTGTTCAAGGACGTGGCAGCGTATACCAGCAAGTGTGATGAGTGCTAGAGGATGGGTAGACCAACCCACCAAGATGAAAAGCCCCTGCAGCCCCAGGTACACCTGGAACCTTTCGATAAATAGGGCATGGACTTCGTGGGACCATTTAATCCACCTTCGATGGGAAGGAGGTTTATTCTCGGTCTCGCACTGATTACGTCACCAAATGGGTGGAAGTGCAGGCATTAAGGGACTCAAAGGAAAGAACGGTCGCCGATTTCTTATTTGCCCATATTTTCACATGATTTGGGGTTCCTCGGGAGATAACAACAGACCAAGGGCCCCAATTCACCTCCAAGTTTATTGAGGAGTTGATGGAGCAGTATAGATTTCGGCACAATAAAACCACGCCCTATCATCCGCAGGCGAACGGGCAAGTAGAAGTGACAAACAGGGAGATAGAAAACATCCTGACCAAAACCATGTAGCAACACAAGAAAGATTGGGCCACACGGTTGCCGAAGGTAGTTTGGGCATACAACACCACGTGGAAATCCACCATAGGATGCACACCTTTCCAACTGGTCTATGGAAAAAATGCAATGATGCCCATCGAGTTTGAAATCAAAACTCTGAGGACAGCTTCAGAATTAAATCTGAGCTTGGACGAAGCTCAAAAACAGAGGATTCACCAGCTAGATCAGCTAGACAAAATCTGACTGGATGCTTTGCAGAGGATAGATATTATACAGAAGCAGAGAAAGAAGTGGCATGATAACCACATCAAGCTGAAGAAGTTCCAGGTAGGGGAATGGGTACTGTTGTACGATTCCTGGTTCCAGGAAAGGAAGGGCAAACTTATGCAGAGGTGGATGGGATGTATGAGGTGGCAGATCTCATTAGGAATGGGGTGGTGCGTGTTAAGACAATTGACGGCAGCAACACCATGTTCATAGTCAATGGCCACCGACTACGCCCCTATAATACATCTAAAACGTTACAGGTGGAATCCAGAGTAGGCGTGGGGGAGACCCCATCTTGCTAGATCTGGACCAAACTCTCACAAGTGAAATGGTGGGCATGAAAGTGCTCACCTAAATTTTTTAGTTAGTTAATATAGTTTTTTTTTAATGTGTGTTTTTTTGCAGGGACGACGCCCGCATGCAAGCTACAAGCATCCTAATCCAGGGCCTAAAAGGCACGGAACGCATCTAACTGCCTTTATTTTCCTTTCTTTTTTGGTTACTTTTTGCAGGTGGAGGACCTGACAGCACGAGGGATAGGTATCTGGGAAACCAGGCTTGATTCGGCTCAGCATTTTGACACCAACTCGTAGGTAGAATCTGGGCAGCGTGAAAAAACTAGGAAGGCTTGATCACCCTTTTTCCAGTCAAATCGCCATCCAGAAGAAGGCGCCTTACTGCACCTAGAAGGTGCCAAGTCCATAATAAGGCGCCTTACTACACCCAGAAGGCGCCAAGTCCAGAAGAAGGTGCCTTACTATATCCAGAAGGCACCAAGTCCACAAGAAGGTGCCTTACTACACCCGAAAGGCGCCCATCCAGAAGAAGGGACCTTACTACATCCGAAAGGCGCCAAATTGGAGGACAGAGCCTTCCATCCATTCAAATATATATATATATATATATATATATGTAGGCGCCTTCCGTGGTAGGAAGGCACCAAGTCAAAAAATAATAATAATAATAATAATAAACCAACCGAATACGCCTTCTAACATCATGAAGGCACATTCATCCAGCCGAATACGCCTTCCAACATCAGGAAGGCACATTCATCAAGACGAACGCCTTCCAACATCGGGAAGGCACAAACCAGAAGGAGGCACCCCCCACATTGTGAAGATGCATGCAGGCAAAAGCGCCTCCCACAAATCAGAGGCACCTCGTAGCACCGAAAGGCGCATTTGTTCGAAGAAGAGCACCGACAATGTTGGAAAGGCACTACAAGGGCACCATCCACATGGGGAAGGTACCAAAGAACGCCTCTCGCGTACAACATTTACATCTACCGGATGCCTCGAGCGGAATGAAGCATCACACGAATAAGCGACATCAAATGACCATACCCCTCCCTCATGTCACAAGTCAGCAAATCAGCGGCTACCACGACAACTGGAATGCTAAATCAGGTACGCGCATACTAAATCAAATCGTTTATATAATTATTTATAAATACACAGTACCAAAAAAATACAGTCGTCATAGAGATCGTACCCCCCATAGCCAAAATCGCATGCCAATGATAGGGCACCTTCCATAACTGCTAGGGTTAGGCGTCTTTTCTATAAGAAGGCGCCTTCCTGAAGAAGGAAGGACAGAAAAAAATACAGCAGCAGAAGATGCCATGGGAGGAAGGTCCAAGAACCATGCGATCAAGAAGAATGAACCCAGTGACACTGATGGGATCAGAAGGGCAGTGAAGACCCAATTCGAAGCCAAGGGGTGGCTCGAATACTGCACCCTGGTCAGTCAGGGCCAGGACATGGAGGCAGCTAGAGAATTTTCCGCCTCTTTGAGGGGTGATGTGGCCCAAGTACGAGGGATGGAAATTCCAGTCATCCCTGAGTTCATCTTATAGGCGACTGGATTGCCTCTCACGGGGGAATGTACATACAAGGGCGGAGTGTTAAAACTATACGCCGAAATACTGCTTTTAGGAGGAAATGTGCAGATAGACAGGGAGGGATTACTCAAAAATAGTCTCCCCATGAATATGTGAAATATGTTCGAGCAGATTGCTCGATTCTTCACATGCACAGGGAAGTATACCCATCTGCACCTTAATCATGTGCACTTCCTCAATCACCTAGTGCATGAGAGGAAATTAAATATACCTTTCTACCTAGTGAGTGCTCTAAAAGATGAAGCGGCTCGATACCAGAAAGGGGCACCATCTACCTTAGCCCACCATGGGCTGATATCAGCATTGGTCTGCCACGTAGAAGCACAGGGCAATATGAAGCATCCCCTGCAGAGGAGATAACAAACATCAGGCAATTGGCATTGCCCTATTTTCTAGGAGGAGCAGAGCAGTCACCGATGCTCGAAGACATAGAGGACAGAGGGCATTCCCCAGTGCCCGAGTATGAGGAGGAAGGAGCACCACTCGCTGGTGGTGAGGAAGAACCAATTCCCAGGAGGAAACATCTGCGGGGATTCCTCTCAATAGAGGAAGGATAGAGTGACACAGAGATAGACGTTTTCGCCCAAACCCTTCGATAATTAACGAATCGAAGCCCACGGAATGAAGGAACTTCTAGGAGTAATGACCAGATCGATGCAACCTTAGAGGAGGTGCTCGACTGGCAAACCGATTTTTGGATGGCACAGCAGATTCTAGAAGATTGCCAGAACCAGCATAAAAGGGAATTGGAGGAAAGAGATAGATGAATCGCTCAGCTCGAGCAGCTGGTTTGGTAGTCGCAGGAGGAAAATCAAATACTTCAAGACAGAGGAACAGTAAGATAGGAGGCGTCCACTCAGACTGATTGGGCAGAAGAAGTGCCGATGAACTCTCCCACATCCGCCGAACAAGTATTCTCTTCGGAGGAGATTCGATCGGACGCCCAACAAAGCAGCCCGGAGGTAGGGGAGGATTCCTCTGTTTTTAGGGGTGAAAAGGAAAGAAGTCCTATGATGCCCCCTGTCATTGTCTTGAGTGACACAGAGCAGAATGAAGGTCTCCAGTAGCAGATAAGACCAGAGGATATGGAGGACCTCCCCAGGCCTGAAGAAGGAGAAGAGCCTGAGGGGTCGACACCAGGTAGACAGGAGAACGAAGGATCACCCTCGGAGATAGCAGCATAGTCGATCCTTCGAAGTAAAGAGAAGTCCCCAAAGGAGAAAGGAGAGACCCCTATCTGAGCCGCCAAATTTTTTGCTGAGGCTAAGGCAAAGAGGCCTAGGATGGCTTGACAGAAGGCAAAAGTGACCTTCACCGAGTCATAGGAGGACGAATGGGACTTGCAACTGTTCACCGAAATTCAAAAATATTTTGAGCAGCTGCGCAATGAAATTAAAGCAGCCAAGGAGGCCAGGAAGGCATCCTCAAGGGTAAAATGAGATTCTGGCATCAACGTCAATACGGTAGAAGACAGCCAATTTTGGGACATCTATGGTTCATCCTGAGGGCGGCCTTCCATGATGAGGAGGTACTTGGAATGGTGGGGAGTATATGGCCCACAATTGGATGTCGCTACAATTACAAAGGAGAATGTAGGGCTTACCCCTGAAGTGATCGGATTATACAAGGCCCAAGTAGTGCCTTCCAGAGGGGATAACTCGGATATCCCTCTAGCAATGGTCAGACCTCCAGACGTCGACCTCTGGAAAGCTACCGAAGCTGCATTTCAATCAGCAGGAACAACGCTGGCTAGACCACCAACAGTAGCGGCCAGAACAAGAAGGGGATAATTGACAGCCACAGAGGCAAAGGCGAAACACACCTTCAAATGCCGACACAAAAAGACAGACTCAGGCCGCAGGGGCAGCCAAATCCTCCAAGAGATGGCGACGATGAAAATTCATAGGGCTACCTGCAGTTTGGATGCCACGAGGGCGTGGCATATGTTAGGCGTGGGGGGATGATGAGCACCGTAAATGCTCATATTTTGTACATATTTCTTGGATCAATATGCGGCTGTATAATAAGGATTACGTACTTTTATGAATGATTATATAGATATTTGATATAATTATGCGTGTTATCTAATTTATGTGCTTTTAGTATGTTTTGTGGAATTGTAGTTGATTTAGTTAGATTTGGAACGGTCGAGGTCTTTTGATGGACTTGGCACTTTATTTCATCGGGGGTCAATGTAGAGAACATAGGCACCTCCCTGCAATCAAAAGGCGCTAAGGGAACAAGCGCCTCCCTGCAGTCGAAAGGCGCCAACTAAATACGAGCACCTCCCTGCAGTCGGAAGGCGCCAACTGAATATGAGCGACTCCCTACAGTCGGAATGTGCCAACTGAATGCAAGTGCCTCCCTGCAGTCGGAAGGCACCAACTGAATGCGAGCGCCTCCCTGCAATCGAAAGGTGCCAACTGAATACAAGCGCCTCCCTACAGCCAGAAGGTGCTAATAGAAGACAAGTGCCTCCCTACAACTAGGAGTCACGATAACAAGGTACCTTCCTCATAAGGAAGGCGCCACTGATTCTTTTCCCGTTGACCAGAGTTGAACGACGTGGACGGTAGTGGCTGGTGCAATTATAGCTCTACATCATGCAAAGCTAAATTGGAGATAGCACCAACGTATCCAAACGTCTTATCGATGCCAGGAAAAGCACAAACCGAAACAAACACACCGCCATCAGAACAGAATTCCAGACGTTGATTGCATTCTCTAGACTGTTCTACTTTAGTCTGGGAAGAATCGACTGTTGTAACCACTTCTGTAACAGAAGTTCTGCGGGTGTGTTATATAAACACACACAGATCGTTCTAAGAATATATGGAAATAATTAATAAAGATCCATTTAGAATTACAAAAGATAGATTGTAATACGTTGATAAATATATTACAATTCCAGAAGTTCTAAGCGCATGTTCGATCGGGAAGAAGCTGTTGGAGCCTGGGCCCACTCCAAGCCAGTATTTCTTCCCCATTTCCTTTTTGTTTATTTATTTTAATTATTTTATTGCTTTCATAGGAACGTTCATTAGTTTGCTAGTTCCAGTATTTGCAATAGGTTTATTTTTAGGAATGTGTACATGATTTATTTCTGTAGATTTAATTATGTTCTTCTTACGTAATTTATTGAGGAGTGCAGGAATGATTGACAACCATTTCAAGAACACCCCCAAATGTAGGATTAGCGGATTCACCTCCAAGTGGTATTGTACTAACCTAATTCTCGACTCTTCGCAAGTTTACGAAGCTCCCCAGGTTGATAATTAAATGCACGGGCATGTGACAAAAATAGGAAACCATTCACCTTGTTTGGCCCGCAACATTTTGGCACCGTTGTCGGGGAAGCGTCTTAATTAGATTACTTACAATACCCCGAAACCTTCATCCGACCTTGTATGATTTCTTCGAGAAGTAGAGGACCTGACGGTCGCTTTATAAGAACTAATCCATCAGACTCGAGTCACTCGAGCATTTTGGATTTGAGTTAGACTCGCCCAACCTACCAGCAGTCCATTGGAGTGAGGAACCGCACTTTGTGCAAAGTGCTACCTCATCCCATCAACAAAGGGACGAACGAATCATCATAAATCCCTCGTTTAATAGGACTCCTCTAGAGGAAGCCCTGTTGTGGAAGGCTGTGGAGGATCAGACGATCTCGCCAGACAACCTTAGAGCATTGACTCATAAATTTTTAAATGACCGGAAGGCCATAAACGCTGCATTAGAAACCACATTTCCCAAAAAAATGGCAGATGACGATGAAGTATCATCTGCCTTTAGTTTCCCAATAGAGGAGGGAGTAGGAGATACCAAAATGAAAAACATATCCCCTGCTCACCTTTCGTCCTTCAGAGGACACCCGACTAAGGACCCTGACCTATTTTTATTCAAGTTTGATGTTTTGTGCAGGTCTATGGATTACAAATCAAACACGCAAAAGTTGAAATTATTTCCTTCTACATTAGACGATGCAGCTCTGCGATGGTTCATCGGTCTGGGAGACAAACACATCACCACCGGGACCAGATGAAGAAGCTCTTTGTAGAGCAATATCAAGATTTTGGGAGAGCAAGAGACTCCAGGGAGGAGGTCCTGAGCATGACACAAAGAGAAGATGAGTCTCTCGAGGAGTATTGGGAGAGATTTAGCTTTAATCTTCAACGGTCCCCTCACTCGAAGCTATCTGATAAGTCCATCAAAAGCATCTTCTTTAGGGGACTTACCAATGAGTCACTGGAGGCTCTCAACATGATATCTGGAGGTGATGTCTATCAGCATGCTATGGATGACATCCAGAAATTATGTCGGAACTACTCGAGAAGGTGAGGCAAAATCACCCCTAGGACCATGAAGGCGACTTCTTCAATCACCAAAACAAAAATAGGCAACATGCTAGAGGATTTGAAGAGCGAAATTCTCTCATCTCTAGCATTGCAGATGGATACGCTGCTGTTAGAAAATAAGAAACAAGAAAATGACGCAACATTAGCCTATTTTTGCCCAAAATGTAGAGGAAGGCATGCAAAGAATGCATGCCCGTAAAACAAGGTCGAGTATGCACAGCTTGCAGGTGCGAATCATAAAACTCAATTGTGCCCACAACTACCCAGTAACCAGGAAGCGGCTGAGAGCACGGAGGCCTACTTCATAGGCAATAGGAAGAGTTGGCCATAGCCCCCCATAGGGAATATACCAACCGGAATGCCATCATATGGGGGAGGGTCATACATGCACCAAGGACCCCCTCAACCACCTAATATGGGGTGGTGGGGACCATCAACCTGGATGAATGCACCCCCAGCAGCATTTCCGAATCAGCAGGCATGGATGCCATATCCATATCCTGGGTAGCAGTGGAGAGGCCACAATGCATGGAATCAGACTCCACAGAGTGCAGCGCCTGCTCACATCCAACAGAACTTACTAGCATTACCAGTAGCGAGACCTGCGCAACTACCAGCACAACCGACAACAAACTCGAACAACAGAGTAAATAAGCTGGCATACAACGTAGAAGGTGAGATGTATCATATGTATAATAATTAGCTTAGATCAGGTAGGCAGCTAGGAGTAAAGACACTGCCTCTGGTAGAAGAGGAGGAATAAATAGTAGAGACACCTCCACTGGTAGAAGAGGAGGCAGAAATAGAGGAGACACCTCTGGTAGAAGAGGGAAAACCACTTGAGATAACGGAGGCTCCATTTCCTAGCCGATTGTAGGAACAAAGAAAAACAACACAGCCAAAATTTGACATCTTGTTGAGCTTGAAGTATCTCACGGTGACAATCCCATTATTTCAAGCAATTCGAGATGTCCCCATTTACACCAAGGCAATTAGAGAAATGTGTCTAAAGAGACCGGGATGAAAAGCTACCCAGACTATCAACGTCGTGGGTAAACTGGCAGATCTAATGATGGGTAGAACACGTCATCCGAAGTATGCAGATCCAGGCAGCCCAGTGCTGACTATAAAAATTGGAGGACATTCCCTATCCAACACATTGGTTGACCTCGAGGCAGCCATCAATGTGATGCCTCAAGAGACCATGTAGAGGCTGCAGCTCACGAACTTGAAGCCAACCACGACAATGCTGCAGTTAGCCGATCGATCAACCGTGTCGCCGAAAGGGATGCTGGAAGATGTGATCATAACAGTCAGTGCATGGGAATATCCAACCGATTTTTTAGTTTTGCAAACCAAGACTAGGCTGGGCGATTACCCGCTCATTTTGGGGAGGCCATGGCTGGCAACAGCTGATGCTTACATCAGCTTTCGGGATGGGCTAATGACCATATCCAATGGGCAAAACATCAAAATGCTGACAATTTCACCGCCATCTCAGTCTATGGACTAGGCAGAAGAACCCAGGATCACCGAGCATGGAACTACGAAGTTGTCCATAATCCAACTGGTGATGACCTTGGAGGAGGTGGCAGAAGAGGACGAGGATGGTGCTATCATGGAGTTTCTCCATGGAGAATCGTCCACCCCCACACCTAGATCGTCATTGACTGGCGCCCAAGATCAGCACATCCGACAAATACACATTGGGCCAGGGAGGATATTAAACGTCAACAGCAGGTTGATGCCCACACAACTAGAAAAATTGGAAGAGCTTCGGTAAAACACCAAGCAAGCATTTGCATGGGACTACACGGATATGCATGGCATCAGCCCGTAAATATGTACCCATCGGATTTATTTAGATGACTAGGCAACTCCTATTCGACAACCACGAGAGAAGGATGAACCCAAAGAATGAAAGACATTGTCGGAGAAGAACCGCACAAACTTCTCGTCGCCGAATTCATATATCCAATTTCTGACAGTGAATGGGTATCACCATTTGTGGTGGTCCCCAAAAATAACGGGAAATGGCGGATCTGCGTGGACTACCGGGCGTTGAATAAGGCGACTAAGAAAGACCACTTCCCACTCCCGTTCATCAATCAGGTCTTGGACACACTCTCAGGAAGAAAATACTTCTTTCTGGACGGTTTTAGTGGTTACAACCAGATCCAGATAGGGGAAGAAGATCAAGATAAAACAACGTTCACCTGTACATGGGGAACGTTTGCCTATAAGGTATTGCCTTTTGGACTGTGCAACGCATCGGCCACCTTTCAAAGGGCGGTGCTTAGCATATTCTCTCGATATGATAGGAGACGGGGTGGAAGTATACATGGACGACTTCACCGCCTATGGAGAAACCTTCGAGGAGGCAATGACAAATCTGGAAAGAGTACTCGACAGGAGCAAGTAAAATCATTTGTCCCTAAGTAATGAAAAATGTTTTATGATGATGCAAGAAGGCATCATGTTGGGACACCACCTCTCTGCTGTAAGGAATGAAAGTAGACAAGAGGAAGATCGAGGTCATCAGAGACCTACCTAGCCCTAGAACGCATAAGGAGGTAAGAAGTTTCCTTGGATCAGCCGGGTACTACCGACGATTTATCGCCGAATTTAGTAAGATTGCCAAACCACTGCACACCCTAATTTCTAAGGACGTAGAGTTCAATTGGACGGGAGATTGCGAAGAAGCGTTCCAACTGCTGAAAGAAAAATTGATATCTGCATCGGTCTTGAGAGGACCGAATTGGGCCATACCGTTCCATATTTACTATGATGCATCTAATGGTGCGATCGGAGCAGTCCTCGAGCAGAAAGACGATGAAGAATTTTACGCCATCTATTATGTCAGTAAAAACTTGGCGGGAGCAGAGCTCAACTATACAGTGATAGAAAAAGAATTCCTCACAGTTGTCCATGCAATAAACAAATTCTGCCACTATATAACGGGATACAAGGTCTTTGTCCATACGGACCACGCGGCTATCAGGTATCTGATGAGCAAGCCGGCCATTGGCGACAGAATAATCAGATGGTTGTTGCTATTGCAGGAATTCGACATCACTATAGTCGATAAACCAGGAAAGGACAACGTCGTGGTGGATTTTCTATCCAGATTGATACCAGTAGATCATCAAGCAGTGGAAGATCAGTTTTCGTACAAACATATGTTCGCTATTAGTGAACAAACTCCGTGGTATGCAGACATAGCCAATTACTTGGCCATCGGAAGGACATCACCTGCTCTCTCCTACAGAGAAAAGCAGACGGTCATAGAGAAGAGTGCATCATTCCTTTGGATGGATGGTCTCCTATTTAAAATAGGATGGGACCAAATTATAAGAAGATGCGTAGAGCAACAGAGTTTTCAAAGTGCTCAAGGCATGTCACGATGAGCCATGCGGAGGACACTTTGTAGGGAAATGAACTGCCTGCAAAATCCTGCAGGCTGGGTATTTTTGGCCCACTCTGTTCAAGGATTGCGGCAGCGTATACCAGCAAGTGTGACGAGTGCCAAAGGATGGGTAGAACAACCCATCGAGATGAAATGCCCCTGTAGCCCCAGGTACACCTAGAACCTTTCAATAAATGGGGCATGGACTTCGTGGGACCATTTAATCCACCTTCAATGGGAAGGAGGTTTATTCTGGACTGCACGGATTACGTCACCAAATGTGTGGAAGTGCAGGCATTAAGGGACTCAAAGGAAATAACGATCGCTGATTTCTTATTTGCCCATATTTTCACACAATTTGGGGTTCCTCGGGAGATAACAACATACCAAGGGCCCCAATTCACCTCCAAATTGATTGAGGAGCTGATGGAGCAGTATAGAGTTCAACATAATAAAACCACGCCCTACCATCCGCAGGCGAACAGGCAAGTAGAAGTGACAAACAGGAGATAGAAAACATCTCGACCAAAACCGTGCAAGCAACACAAGAAATATTAGGCCACACGGTTGTTGGAGGCAGTTTGGGCATACAACACCACATGGAAATCCACCATAGGATGCACACCTTTCCAACTGGTCTATGGAAAAAATGCGATGATGCCCATCGAGTTTGAAATCAAAACTCCGAGGACGGCTTCAGAATTAAATCTGAGCTTAGACGAAACTCAAAAACAGAGGATTTGCCAGCTAGATCAGCTGGACGAAATCCGATTGGATGCTTTGTAGAGGACAAAGATTATACGAAAGCAGAGAAAGAAGTGGCATGATAACCACATCAAGCTGAAGAAGTTCCAGGTAGGGGAATGGGTACTGTTGTACGATTCTCGGTTCCAGGAAAGGAAGGGCAAACTTATGCAGAGGTGGATGGGGTCGTATGAGGTGGCAGAGCTCATTAGGAATGGGGCGGTGTGCGTTAAGACAATTGACGGCAGCAACACCATGTTCACAGTCAATGGCCACCGACTATGCCCCTATAATACGTCCGAAATGTTACAGGTGGAATCCAGAGTAGGCATGGGGGAGACCCCATCTTGCTAGATCTGGACCGAACTCTCATAGGTGAAATGGTGGGCACGAAAGTGCTCACCTAAATTTTTTAGTTAGTTAATATAGTTTTTTTTTAATATGTGTTTTTTTGCAGGGATGACGCCCGCATGCAAGCTGCAGGCATCCTAATCCAGGGCCTAACAGGCACGGAACGCGTCTAACTTCCTTTATTTTCCTTTCTATTTCGGTTACTTTTTGCAGGTGGAGGACCTGACAGCATGAGGGATAGGTATCTAGGAAACCAGGCCTGATTCGGCTTAGCATTTCGACATCGGCTCGTAGGTAGAATCTGGGCAGCGTGAAAAAACTGGGAAGGCTTGATCACCCTTTTTCCAATCAAATCGCCATCCAGAAGAAGGTGCCTTACTGCACCCAAAAGGCGCCAAGTCCAGAAGAAGGTGCCTTACTGCACCCAGAAGGCACCAAGTCCGTAAGAAGGCGCCATCGCATCCGAAGGCGCCAAGTCCACAAGAAGACGCCTTGCTGCTCCCGAAAGGTGCCCATCCAGAAGAAGGCACCTTACTGCATCCGAAAGGCGCCAAATTGGAGGACAGCGCCTTCCATCCATTCAATATATATATATATATATATATATATATATATATATATATATATATATGTAGGTGCCTTCCGTGGTAGGAAAGCACCAATTCAAAAATAATAATAATAATAATAAGCCAGCCAAATACGCCTTCCAACATCAGGAAGGCGCAATCATCCAACCAAATACGCCTTCCAACATCAGGAAGGCACATTCATCAAGACGAACGCCTTCCAACATCAAGAAGGTGCTAACCAGAAGGAGGTGCCCCCCACATTGGGAAGACGCATGCAGGCAAAAGCGCCTCCCACCAATCAGAGGCACCTCGTAGCACCGAAAGGCGCATTCGTTCGAAGAAGAGCACCGACAACGTTGGAAAGGCGCTACAAGGGCACCATCCACATGGGGAAGGTACCAAAGAACGCCTCCCGTGTACAACATTTACATCTATCGGATGCCTCGAGCGGAACGAAGCATCGCACGAATAAGCGACATCAAATGACCATACCCCTCCCTCGTGTCACAAGTCAACAAATCGAAGAACTACCACGACAACTGGAACGTCGAATCAGGTACGCGCATACTAAATCAAATTGTTTATATAATTATTTATAAATATGCAGTACCAAAAAATACAGCCATCATAGAGATCGTACCCCCCATAGCCGAAATTGCGTGCCAATGATAGGGCACCTTCCATAACTGCTAGGGTTAGGCGTATTTTCTATAAGAAGGTGCCTTCCTGAAGAAGGAAGGACAAAAAAAAATACAGCAGCAGAAGGTGCCATGGGAGGAAGGTCCAAGAACCACGTGATCAAGAAGAATGAACCCAATGACACTGATGGGATCAGAGGGGCAGTGAAGACCCAATTCAAAGCCGAGGGGTGGCTCAAATACTGCACCCTGGTTAGTCAGGGCCAGGACGTGGAGGCAGCTAGAGAATTCGCCACCTCTTTGAGGGGCGATGCGGCCCAAGTACGAGGTATGGAAATTATAGTCATCCCTGAGTTCATCTCACAGACGACTGGATTGCCTCTCATGGGGGAATGTATATACAACGGCAGAGTGTTAAAACTATACGCCAAAATACTGCTACCGGGAGGAAATGTGCAGATAGACAGGGAGGGGTTACTCAAAAATAGTCCCCCCATGAATATGTAGAAGATGTTCGAGCAGATTGCTCGATTCTTCACATGCACAGGGAAGTATACCCATCTGCACCTTAATCATGTGCACTTCCTCAATCACCTAGTGCATGGAAGGAAATTAAATATACCTTTCTACCTGGAGAGTGCTCTAAAATATGAAGCGGCTCGGTACCAGAAAGGGGCACCGTCCGCCTTAGCCCACCATGGGCTGATATCGGCATTGGTCCGCCACATAGAAGCACAAGGACAGAACTACAACGCAGAGGGAGATGGCAGCCAAATAGAGCAACACAATGCGGTTTCCGAATTAGGGCAAGACGAAGCATCCCCTGCAGAGGAGATAACAAACATCGGGCAATTGGTGTTGCCCTATTTTCCAGGAGGAGCAGAGCAGTCACCGGTGCCCGAATACATATAGGATAGAGGGCATTCCCCAGTGCTCGAGTATGATGAGGAAGGAGCGCCACTCGCTGGTGGTGAGGAAGAACCAATTCCCAGGAGGAAACGTCTACGGTGATTCCTCTCGATAGAGGAAGGACAGAGTGACACGGAGATAGATGTTGCCGCACAAACCCTTCGAGAATTAATGAACCGGAGCCCACGAAATGAAGGAACTTCCAGGAGTAACGACCAGATAGATGCGGCCTTGGAGGAGGCGCTCGACTGGCAAACTGATTGTTGGATGGCACAGCAGATTCTGGAAGATTGCCAGAACTAGCATAAAAAGGAATTGGAGGAAAGTGATAGACGAATCGCTCAGCTAGAGCAGCTGGTCCGGTAGTTGCAGGAGGAAAATCAAATACTTCAAGACAGAGAACAGCAAGACAGGAGGCATCCACTCAGACTTATTAGGCAGAAGAAGTGTCGACGAACTCTCCCACATCCGCCGAATGAGTATTCTCTTCGGGGGAGATTCGATCGGACGCCCGACAAAGCAGCCTGGAGGCAGGGGAGGATTCCTCTATTTTTAGGGGTGAAAAGGAAAGAAGTCCTACGATGCCCCCTGTCATTGTCCTGAGTGACACAGAGCAGGATGAAGGTCTCCAGTAGTAGATAAGACCAGAGGATATGGAGGACCTCCCCAGGCCTGAAGAAGGAGAAGAGCCTGAGGGGTCGACACCAGGTAGACAGGAGAATGAAGGATCACCCCCGAAGATAGCAGCACAGTCGATCCTTCGGAGTAAAGAGAAGTCCCCAAAGGAGAAAGGAGAGACCCCTGTCTAAGCCGCCATATTTTCTACATATTCCAAGGCAAAGAGGTCCAGGACGGCTCGACAGAAGGCAAAAGTGACCTTTACCGAGTCATAGGAGGAAGAATGGGACATGCAGCTATTTGTCAAAAGGCAAAAATATTTTGAGCAGCTGAGCAACAAAATGAAAGCAGCCAAGGAGGCCAGGAAGGCATCCTCGAGGGTAAAATGAGATTCTGGCATTAGCGTCAATATGGCAAAAGACAACCAGTTTTGGGACATCTATGGTTCATCCCGAGGGCGGCCTTCCATGATGAGGAGGTACTTGGAATGGTGGGGAGTATATGGCCCACAATTGGAGTCCGTTGCAATTGCAAAGGAGAATGCAGGGCTTACCCCTGAAGCAGTCGAATTATACAAGGCCCAAGTAGTGCCTTCTGGAGGGGATAACTCGAATATCCCTCTGGCAGTGGTCAGACCTCCAGACGTCGACCTCTAGCAAGCTACCGAAGCTGCATTTCAATCAGTAGGAACAACGCTGGCTAGACCACCACCAGTAGCGGCCAGAACAAGAAGGGAACAATTGACGGCCGTATTTTCCCATAGGAAAAGGCGAACCACACCTTCAAATGCCGGCACGAAAAGACAGACTTGGGCCACAGGGGCAGCCGAATCCTGCAAGAGATGGTGACGATGAAAATTTAGAGGGCTACCTGTAGTTTGGATGCCACGAGGGCATGACATATGTTAGGTGTGTGGGGATGATGAGCACCAGAAATGCTCATATTTTGTACATATTTCTTGGATCAATATGCGGCTGTATAATAAGGATTGCGTACTTTTATGAATGATTATATAGATATTTGATATAATTATGCATGTTATCTAATTTGTGTGCTTTTAGTATGTTTTGTGGAATTGCAGTTGATTTAGTTAGATTTGGAACGGTCGAGGTCTTTTGATGGACCTGGCACTTTATTTCATCTGGGGTCAATGTAGAGAACATAGGTGCCTCCCTGCAATCGGAAGGCACCAAGGGAACAAGCGCCTCCCTACAATCAGAAGGTGCCAACTGAATACGAGTGCCTCCTTGCAGTTGAAAGGCACCAACTGAATACGAGCGCCTCCCTGCAGTCAGATTGCACCAACTAAATGCAAGCGCCTCCCTGCAGTCGGAAGGCGCCAACTGAATGTGAGCGCCTCCCTAAAGTCGGAAGGCACCAACTAAATACAACCACATCCCTGTAGTCGAAAGGCACTAATAGAAGGCAAGCGCCTCCCTACAACTAGAAGGTGTCACGATAACAAGGTACCTTCCTCACAAGGAAGGCGCCACTGATTCTTTGCCCGTTGACCAGAGTTGAATGATGTGGACGGCAGCGGCTGGTGTAGTTCCAGCTCTACATCATGCAGAGCTAAATTGGAGATAGCACCAATGTATCCAAATGTCTTACTGATGCCAGGCAAAGTACAAACTAAAATGAACATGTCGCCATCAGAACAGAATGCCAGACGTCGATTGCATTCGCCAGACCGTTCTAATTTAGTCTGGGAAGAATCGACTATTGTAACCACTTTTGTAATAGAAGTTCTGCGGGTGTGTTATATAAACACACGCAGATCGTTCTGAGAATATATAGAAATAATTAATAAAGATCCATTTAGAATTACATAAGATAGATTGTAATATGTTGATAAATATATTACAGTTCTAGAAGTTCTAAGCACGTATTCGATCGGGAAGAAGCTGCTAGAGCCTGGGCCCACTCCAAGCCAGTATTTCTTCCCCATTTCCTTTTTGTTTGTTTATTTTAATTAGTTTATTGCTTTCATAAGAACGTTCATTAGTTTGCTAGTTCCAGTATTTGCAGTAGGTTTATTTTCAGGAATGTGTACATGATTTATTTCTGTAGATTTAATTATGTTCTTCTTACGTAATTTATTGAGGAGTGCGGGAATGATTGACAACCATTTCAAGAACACCCCCCAAACATAGGATTAGCAGATTCACCTCCAGTGGTATTGTAGTAACCTAATTTTGACTCTTCGCAAGTTTACGAAGCTCCCTGGGTTGATAATTAAATGCACGGGCATGTGACAAAAATAGGAAACCATTCACCTTGTTTGGCCCGCAACAGAAAGCAATTACCAAAGAATTATTAAGAGTAATTGTCAATACAGAGCTTGTGGGAGTTTTTTTCAGTACTCTGCTATGTGTGTCTGCAGCTTTTGTTTCTCCACTGTTTCAAGGAAGGGATCCGTGTCTATTTTTTTTTTTGTAATTATGATGCAGGTGTGTTTTCTCGAGGTATACCCAAAATTTTGTATGGGAAGTTTCTTTTTGATAACATGTTATGTGCCTTATTGGATGTAATGGCTTTGGCGGCATGTAGATTTTACATATATAGGATCCTTAGTAAGGACATGTTCATCAATAGCCCTGGGCTGATTTTTGTAAAAGGTTTTGGGTCAACTTGTAAAACCTGGTATTAATGCTATAGTATCTTATCTACCAAAAAAAAATAAGTGTATTATGAAATATTTCATTTCAATGCCATAACTTTTGTGATATTGGACACATGGGAAGAGTTTGCAAAGTCAAAACTATGAATAAAGAGATAAAATTTTGGTCATGATATCAACTTCAAAATGAAGCAAGGAAATCATACTGTAATAGAAGCTAGATCAGATCAAGAATATTCCACTCCAAAAGAAGATACAAATAAATCCTATCTACAAATCATTTGGCAAGTTTAGAAGGAATTATAGGTGTAAAGGAAGATGTAGAGAAAAATCCTAAAACAAAGACAACAAAAGAGGCCAAGTTAATTCTAGGTAAATCATCTTCATTTTCTTCAAGTAGTATAGAATCCTCTCCTAGTAGTAAACATGAAACTGATGTAGATGTTATCCCTTGCACTTAAAGGTTTCAAGAGCAACATAATAAAGAAAAAATGATGGAGGAAATTCGTAATAATTTAGGGTTTTTAGGGTAAGAAGGTAGTTTGCACTCAATGATCATCTCCTTTTTACTCTCCAAGGCTGAAATGTTTTTGGAACTTTTATTTGTTGCATCTTTTCTAGCGGGTGTGGAAGGAGAGGAATAGTAGAATTTTTAAAAACTTCAAAAGAGATCCTACCTTTGTTTGTGCCAGAGCCTTGGCCTCCACCTTGGAGAATGTGTCCTCTCTAGCTTTGGAGGAGAATAGATTTGAGGAGGCTAAACTCAAAAGGAAATTTGAATTTCAATAGAGTAATAGGGTTGTTGGTCTTCTTGGTCCTAATCCACAGACCCTTGTGAGGTGGGAAACTCCTTCTCTAGGCTAGGTTAAACTGAACTTCGATGGAGCTTCAAAGGGTAATCCTAGTAATGTTGGAACTGGTGGGGTGCTTAAGGATGACAAATATGGGCTTCTACTAGTGTTTGCTAAATTATTGGATATACAAACTTGCCATGTTGTGAAGACCAGAGCCCTTTACCAAGGTCTCTAGCTTGTGGAGAATATGGGATACCAAAAAAATTGTATTGAAGGAGACTCGCTTAATATTATAAACTTGGTCAAAGGTGATTTAGTCCCTGGTTGGAATATTGAGGCAGTGATTATGGAATCTAGGCAAATTATTTAAGCTATATAGGATAGAGAGATAAAGCATATCTTTAGAGAAGGAAACTACCACATTGACTTTATGTTAAACTTAGGTATAAGTCTCAATGGTCTATCTATTTGGAGAGACAATTTTCTTGAAGGCCTTCTTCAATTGGATTTAGCAATGCATGCTTCTTAATGCTTTGTAAGATTTTACTATTTATGAAGAAAGGTTTTGTAAACAATCATGTGGGAGTGTTGGTTGATTGGGGGGCTCACTAGCGCTATTCTAGTTTTGTTTCTTGTATCAAGTTGTAGTTGGTTCACTTTTTGATGGATGGCCAGTTGTAGTGTTTTATAGTTGTTCTTGTCCCTGTATTGCTGGTCTTAGGCCAAGTTTTGTACGGTTTATCCTATTTTAAAAGGTTTGAGGACCCTTTCAAAACCCCTGCTATATCTAATCACCAAAAAAAGGTAATTTCTACAAAAGAGCATCCTTGCACTTTAGGGTTTCTAGGGCAACATAAAGAAGAATGTATTTTTGAGGTCAGGGTTATGTACAATTGCGAATATTCGCATATGGGACGAATATTAGGACTTTCAAAATTAAAATTTGGCAAAAATGGGGACCCTAGATGTCGGCCTATTTTCTCAAACAATTTTGGACCAAATTTTTTTTAGGATCCATTTTCCCCATTATGATACTTATTTCATGGAGCATTTTTGCCTAACATTCACCTTCAAATTATAAAAAAAAATCATTTATCCCACCAAATTTACCTCTTATACCCCCATTATATATAGTTAACATGAGAGTGATACTCATACATTTAAAACACTAATTCTCCTTGATAGTGAGCGATACACAATAGACAACAACCAACAAATGAGACAACGAGTAGAATATAGAAAGTAAGTGATAAACAGAAGGTAGATGACACTAGCGATAGACAGTAGGTGACCACAAAAAATGACAACCAAGAGACAACCATAGCAGGTTATAAACTTAGGTTAGTATTTTTGTCTTTCATTTAGATTTTCTATAGACGTCTGGTCTTTCTATCAGTCACCATATGTCAGTCACCATATGTCAGTCGCCATATGTCTATCTCTATATGTCAAGCACCATATGTCTATCATCATATGTTAGTCACTATATATCAGCCACCATATGTCAGGCGCTATATTTCTGTCATCATATGTTAGTCACCATATATCAGGTGTCATATGTCTACCACCATTTATCAAGCACCATATATCAGGTGCCATATATCATGCACCATATGCCAAGTACCATATGTCATCCATCATATGTCAAGTACCATATATCAGACGTCATATGTCTATTACCATATGCCAGGCACTATATGTCTACTAGCATATATTAAATGATATATATCTATCGCCATATGTCATCCACCATATATCATATGCTATATGTCTACCACCATATGTCAGGTGTCATATATCAGGTGCCATATATCAGGAGCCATATATTTTCCACCATATTTCAGGATATATATGTCTACCGCTATATGTCAAGCGATATATGTCTTCCATCATATGTCTATCGCCATATTTCAAGTGATATATGTCTTTCACCATATGTTTACAACCATATTTCAGGCACCATATGTCAGGCGATATATGTCTACGTCCATATGTTAGGTGACATATGTTTTTCATCATATGTCAAGCACCATATATTTGCTACCATATGTCAGTCGTCATATGTCTATCACAATATGTCAAGTGCCATATGTCATCCACCATATATTTTTTCATTATCTACTACCATATTTCAGACCACCATATATTTGTTACCATGTGTCTACTGCCATATGTCAATTCACCATATGTCTACCACCATATGGCAGTCATCATATATCTATAGTCATGTCATCCATCATATGTCTATCACCATATGTTTACCGCCATATATCAAGCCATCATATGTCAAGCCACCAGATATCTACCATTATATGTCTACCACCATATGTCTATCACCATATGTCAAGCTGCCATATATCTACTACCATATGTCTACCACCATATTTTTGCCGCCATATGTCTACCACCATATGTCAAGCCACCATATATCTACCGCAATATATCTACCACCATATGTCTTCTACCAAATTTTTACCTCCATATGTCAGTCACAATATATCTACTGCCATATGTATATTGCCCTATGTCTGTCACTATATATATATCATCATATATCTATCGCCATATTTCTATCGTCATCACCATATGTCTACCACCATACATCTACAACCATATGTAAAGCACCATGTGTCTATTGTCATATGTCAAGCGTCATGTCTACCGTCATATGTCAGGCACCATATGTTATTTTACATATATCTATCACCATATGTCATTCATCATATGTCAGATGCCATATGTCTGTCACCATATCACAACCACAACCAATGTAAAAACCCAGGTTCTACCCACTTGGTTGTCCAGACACCCCAAGTCAACCCACTTGGTTATCCAAGATCAGAGGTTACAGTAAAAGAAAAAATTTCTTTTATTTCGATTTATTTTTGTTTTATTTTCTAGTATGAGCATGTTAGATCCATATTCATGAGTGCCATTCCGCTAGAATCAGAATACTAATGAGATTGATATTGGCAAAATCTCGTATAGTTGCCCATTTTGAACTTCACTCTCCACCTGAGATCCTAAGTTCAGGCAGGGGGTTCCTTTTCCTCTAGGGTCCATATCACCTAGAGGTGTGGTGCATACTTTCCCCATGTCTTGACATGATCCCAAGTACTTATGTCATGTAAGACATAGCGCATGCATGCTCAAGCTAGATGATCAACCATTTTCCTTGGATCACTGTCTAGGGTCTTACCAATACCCTAGTAACCACCCAATGTTTTGTGTTGATTAACCAACACGATGTCCTATGCCATCGTGCTATCGGTATTACCTAGTCAAAAACAATTCACCACTCATCACTAGTAGGGATAACCTACAATATATGCCCATACAACCCTTCATTGCCTTCCGTTTTGATATTTTTCGTCAAAAGTACAGTTAGAGCCCTGATTTATGATGATTTCCTACCCGTAAACATCATTAGTAGTTATCTTACAATATTGTCCTCCCCACAATCTTGAAACAAAATCAAGGTTATCCTACCCACAACCTTGGGTTGCGAGATAAGATTACCCCTTCCACAATCTTAGAATTTCTTAATCTAAGGTTTGTCTAAGCCTGGTTTATTTGGAAGGGTTTATCTATGCAAAGGTTTACTACTGAGTACGGTTTCGTAGTTGCTCAAAAGTTGTACTAAGTTTTAAAAGATTGTCATTTTCCATTTGGCTACTTGGATGTTTTACATTGAGGAAGATTAAAGATAGAAATATTATTAGAACATTGCAATCCAAACTAAAGAATCCCATAATTTTCTGGAATAAATTTATTTAGGATTCCTTATAGTTATTTTTTCATTTGGAGTAAGTGCTACACTAAGAATTATATCCACAAATCACTTTCTTTTATTACTCCATAAAATTTATAAAAAAAATCAAAAACTAGAATTGTCTACTCCAAAAAATAAAGTAAGAATGCAACTTCACATTAATTATGATTTTATTATATAATTCAACATAATTTCAGTCTTTTGTTGCTTAATCTAAAGTAAACTACACAAGATTTTCAATAAAGTAACCTCACTTTGCCTTACCCACACCGACACACAAATTTGTTTCAGTAAACTCATATTCACATTATCATTTTAAATCAGCCACATTATGAACATCATATATTTATAACAATATCGATTCTTTCATAGAGTTATAGTATTAACAGAGCTTCTAAGTACCTAATTCAGATTCAGATTTTACACTTCCTCTATATTTTTTTTCAGTCAAAGACCAATATATCATTTTTTGCCTAACAATAAATTCCTATGATTATTTCCATAATTTTCAATGCATTGTTTTCAAACATCAATTTGGTTTGAAGCCCTACACAAACAACACTCTTTCCCTTTTACTATTTTTCATGTTTTCAAAATTTTTATATCACCAGGTGGGTGATAGTTTCCCCAACCATCATGAATACTTCCTACTACATAGCTTATCTTATCAACATGCTACAAACCCTATCAACTACTTTGGACAGGTAAGTCCTTCAAATTATAGTATTTTCCAATTCTCTATAACATAGTCAAATCAGCAAACCTTGTTACGTGCAATTACAGGTTCAAGTTTATTGTAGGAAAAGAGATTACAAAATTTCGTTTATATTGCTACTCTTCAACCGAAACCAAATACAACATACAATTATTTAAAGCATAAAAGAAAAAATTCTATAAATTGTTGTTTCCCTTAGCCGCTTGCCTAGTCTATGTATTCAAATAGTCGTACATCAATTTACACAGAGTTTAAGAGCATGCAAATATATAAACCATGTATAATAAGAAATATTTAAAATAATAGATTTTTAACTCAAAATAAATCTTCATATCAACATAATACATCATTCAAACGACTTATAAAGAAGAAACGTAAGACTCCTCCTTGATTTCATGCCTATTCAAAAATATTTTAGAAGATAACGACTGATCTACTTTTCCATTACATCAAAGGATGTACAAGCTATCATATAAATTCTCAAATTTTACATTTTTCTTAAATATTATATTAAGTACAATTTCAACATTGGATTTGGCATCACCCACATTTCGGTTTCAACATTTTACAGAGAAATCTCTAACATCTATAGTTGGATTGTATCGTTTTAGTATAACATTTAACCCTTTATGCCTGATGCAAGCTATCTTCCAAAATCAAGTTTAATTCTATGGCTTTATCTCCACCATGCTCCAATTTTCAAATGGAGGTTTCTGGTGACATCTCAAGGGGTCAAATAAGTCGAGCTAATATGAAATGCAGCTATTCCTAGCATGCAAAAAAGTTTTTTTTCCTTTTTCCATACAACATATAAGATTTCAAAAATCTCCCATCATACTATGGGATTTCAACATAGCATGCAAGTCACATCAGCATTTACCACACATGTAGAAGAAAGAATAAGCTCTATCATGGACTAATAACTCAGACCCATAACACAACCTTATTTTTTTTTCCACACCCATTCAATACATGTGTCTCATTTTGATCTAATCCACGCATGCATAAAAAATACAATTTCTCTTCAGTATTTACAAAGCAGAGAATATACATTAATCACATACAAACATCATATATCAAATCTTCTCACACATGCACAGGAACAATTCTTTTTCTCTTCCATTACAAGAAAACATTAACCCAATTCGTATGCAAAAGAGAACAAAAAAAAAAATTAAGCAATCCATTTCTTTTTATTCCTTTTTTCTTCTTCTATGCATTTTTCCAGTTCAAAATTATTGATTTACACAGTCCGTTGTCCTTGCTTCCCAGAACCCTTCGCTCTTTGTCATCTCTCCTTGCCGGAAAACACACCAAACCAGCTTACCTTCATTCTTTCTCCACCTTCAATTTTAAGAAACATCCCCCTTTTCCCTTCTATCCAACTCTCATTTGTTGGAGATTCTTTCCATGTAAAACTTGCCAAGTGTAAAACCACACCATCCACATTCAACAACTTAGGCTAAGAATAATTCCTTGAATTGCGGCCAATTTTCAAATGGTTTTCTTTTTATTTTATAATGTCGAGCAATAACTTTTTTTTTTTTTATTTGTGGAAAACATCTCAAAAGGGATGCCACTTTCGGGTAAGACCCAAGGATGCAGGGGTATCCATTCCGCCAAAAACGCCCAGGACTCGGACCTGGCCTACCACCTTTGACATACTCAAGGAGCAAACAAACACACAAAACCAAATTAAAAAAAGTAAATAACAACAAAAATAATAAAATAAAATAAAAAACATGTTCCTTGAGTGTGTCAAAACCAAAAGCACAACCAAACACGCACAATAAGATAAAAGAAACCACAACACAAACCACATAGAAAAACACAAGAACCACATAACAAAACACAAACAAGACAAAAACAACAACACACTACAAAGACATAACCCAAAAAAACATGAAAAATAAACACAACCAAAACCTAAAAAATAAAATAAAAATAAAAACAACCAACAACAGACAATAAACAAAAATAAAAAACATAGAAAACACTCACACATAAAAAAAATGAAATAACACAAACAAAGAGAAACCCAAGAACAAGAACGAAAAAAAAACACAAGAACAATAACAAAAAACATAAAAAAAAAACAAAACAACAGAAACACAAGAACAACAAAAAACAACACAAAGAACACAAAAACAAAACAAAACAAAAGAACCCACCCACCTTAAAAAACTAAACAAAGAAGACAAAAGAAAACAAAAAAATGAACAAAACAATGACCTATCTAGACCAGAAGACTATTAATGCAAGAATCAACAGAGGAAACAAAATAAAGAATAGAATGAGCTAGGTAACTAAAAAAACTGAATGAACCAAAGAGAAACAAAAAAAAAAAAAAAACTAGGTACCTTCAGAACTAGAGCCATCCAAAGAAATGATAGAAAGAAGAGCTTCCCTAATTTGAGAAGCCCACCATCTAGGAGGGTGGCCATAACAAGTAAGATCACATTTGTCCAAAGCCCAATTAGCTAAAGCATTAGCACTCTTGTTTTGATCTCTGACCACATGATTGTAATCAACTTTAAAAAATCCCATCTGGATTAACTGAATCTTCTCAATAATTCTTTTTATTCTCCAATCCACCTTATGATTCTTAGGAGGAGTCTTCAAGAGATTAATCATAAGTTGAGAGTCAGACTCAACTAACACCTTTTCCCATCCAACCTTAGTAGCCTCCCTAAGGCCTCTAAGGATACCATATCCCTCAACAAGGTTATTGGAAAGAATACCCAAATTCTCAACAAAAGTAAAAACCAGGGAGCCATCTCGAAAGTCTACCAATTCCTCCCACACTAGCTTTTCCAGGGTTCCCTCTAGAGGCTCCAATCGTATTGACTTTTCCAAAATCCTTAGGAGGAGGGCCAATTTCTAGTCCTATCCATCTTACTAATACTCACATTTCCTTTAAGTTGGTTGCACTTAGAAGGTTTAATATTCAATCTTTGCATCACTTGATCCCATATTTGGTGGGATTTTTGGGGGTGATTAAGGAGTTTATGGACTGATTCAACTAAGTTGGCTATGGTATTTTGCCAAATATAGTAATATCCTTCCTATCTTGATTAAAATTCGGATGTTCCTTTCATTCCAAATATTCCAAAGAAGAATGGTAGAACCCATCCAAACTAACTGCCTAATAAAATGATCAACACCCTCTTGATTAGGCCAATGGTAAGACCCCAAGGTCTTACTATAAAATTATTAACAAATTAATGTAAATGTAATCACAAGCCACTCAAAGGGGGCTCCCTTGTAATCGCTTTGCCACTATAGGGGGCTCCCTCCTTAGAATCTATGCTTATTATTATTCTTCTTGGATGATTTGATATGGATGGCCAACCTAATATATATATCTACCCTAAAGCTACGTTGGTGAAGAGACATGATGGTTCACGTATGAAGAGACGTGATGGTTCACGTTATGAAGGGTTGTGATGGTTCACTTTATAAGTTAATAATATAATAATTAAATGATTAATAAAACTAACTAATACTAACTAATAATGTTAGGATTGAGGATCCTAACATGCCACCCTCCTTAAAAAGAGCTTTGTCCTCAAAGCTCAAAGTGAGAAGCTTTGTCCTTTGTTTTCCAAGAAGGATTTGTGTAAGTTCTTGGACTCTTTTAATGGCATCCTTTTGTAGGCAGGGATATCGAGAAGGATGAAGCATTAGCGGGGGGTTGCCAAGAACAATAGTAGAATCTCCCTTAGGAAAATCATGATGACGATGGGAGGGCAACCCTTGGGGTTCCTCAAATACTTCAGAATGATGCATCAAAAGTGATGGTAATGATTTCATATCCTTTTTTGGTTCCTTGGTAGAGCCAACGGAGAAGGAGTGTGTAGTCACTCTGCGTTGGTTCCGAATAGGTTTGGTCATATGGCAAGAACTCACTATTGGTGAGGAAGGTATGTGTAGGTCTTGTAGAGTGCATGTTTGGCTAGCATTGATCACTTTGGGTATGTCTACCTCATCCTTGCTTGGTACATCAATCACTTCTTGCACATCGACCTCATTGTCTTCATTGCGGTGAGTAGGTGCATTGGTCGCTTCGGACACAACTACCTCATCTGCTTGCTCTATGGAGAGACAGGGATCAACTTCCTTCAATAAATACAATGTTAGTGTAGCACATTTATGGTGGGGTCCAAATTGTTCATCACAATTATCACAGAGTCCTTTTGCTCATCGTTCCTTCATCTCCTCAAAGCTAAGATGTTTAATTTGTAAAGTTCGGTTAGATTTGGGGGTTGTGTAAGTGCTTTGTGCCCTTCCATTATGCATAGGTTTGGGAGCGATGTAAGTGGTCAATGATTTTTCCATAAGTGGTTTCCCTAATCGTTGTTGTGCATTGATTTTATCTTCAACTAATTTTGCCAATCCATAGGTCTGCATCATGGTATAGGGATTGAACCTTGTCACCTCCATTCTAATTTCCTCTTTTAATCCCCTAATGAAGCCATTGATGAGAATTGATTCATCCAATCTTGTGTTGTGTTTGGTGATATCCTCAAACCGAGTTTGATACTCATGCACAGAAGTGATTTGATGAAGATCTTTGAGCAATTCCCACATGGTTGGATCCCACATGGCTCTGATACCAAATGGTAAGACCCCAAGGTCTTACTATAAAATTATTAACAAATTAATGTAAATGTAATCGCAAGCCACTCAAAGGGGGCTCCCTTGTAATCGCTTTGCCACTATAGGGGGCTCCCTCCTTAGAATCTATGCTTATTATTCTTCTTCTTGGATGATTTGATATGGATGGCCAACCTAATATATATATCTACCCTAAAGCTACGTTGGTGAAGAGACATGATGGTTCACGTATGAAGAGACGTGATGGTTCACATTATGAAGGGTTGTGATGGTTCACTTTATAAGTTAATAATATAATAATTAAATGATTAATAATACTAACTAATACTAACTAATAATGTTAGGATCGAGGATCCTAACAGCCAATCCCTCCAAAGCTGTTCAAAAGTGAAAAAATTGGACCACTGTAAGCCAAGTAAAGTGGCCATTCTCCTCCATAGCTCAGAGGCTAAATTACACTCAATAAAAATATGGTTAGATTTTCACTCTTTTCACACATTTCACATCTAAAAGGGCCATGAAAACCACGCCATAAGATGCTCACCAGAAGAACCCTACGATGCAATAAAATCCAAGTAAAGAACCTCACCTTAGGCCGAGCTTTTGAGCCCACATTGAGAAAATATAGAAGAATGGTTGAGATTATTATGGCATAAGGTCAAATAACCTTGAGCAACTGAATACTCACCCTTAGTAGTGTTGTTCCATCCAAAACAATATTTTTCATGGGACCAAGAGAGGGATCTCATATGAAGGATGCCTTGGATATCTTGTCTTTGCCTTTCTGGGATTTGAATAGGCAAGTCCTCAATAGGGATCCAATATCTACCAACATTTGAATTACCAAGTATGGTACCGATAGTAATTAGCCACCTTTATCCAATTAGCTTGGTGAAGCTCCTCCATCCAAGGCCTCCAATCGGGAAACTGAGTTATCAAAGGCTTGTGACCATCCCAAGAATCTGTCCAAAAATTTGCCTGTTGACCATTATGAATGATCCAAAATAATTTTTTCTTTATCAAATCCTCACCAGTCTTAAGAACTTCTAAAATGGGAGAACCTTTGGTAGGAATTTGATAGCGAACAAGGTCTTCAGGACTTTTTTTCTCAGCATATTTAGCACGGAGATTATTGGCCCAAAGAGCATTGGGGTTATGCAACATCCTCCAATATAATTTAGCAGCTAAAGCTTTGTTGTTATTAATAGAAGACCAGAATCCTAACCCCCCTTCACTCTTAGGAAGACATAAAGTATCCCATTTCACCAAGGCCCATTTTCTTTTCTCCTTAGTACCACTCCAAAGGAAACGATGACTGATTTGATCCAATTCTCGAAGAATAGCCTTTGGGATATTAAAAACGGAAGAAAAATAAATAGGAATAGCTTGAAGGACTGATTTTACCAAGGTGATTCTACCCCCGTAAGAAAGCCACTTGTTGGTCCACTTTCCAATTTTCTTCTTGACTTTGTCCAACAACCAATTCCAATATTTATTTTTCTGCCTTTGAATATTTATGGGAATACCTAAATAAGTGATTGGAAGAGAGGTCTTCTTATATCTTAATTTATCCAAGACCATGGATTCCTATCTAGCAGAACAGTGAAAGAAAATAACTTTAGATTTGTCTTCATTGATCAATTGCCCAGTAGCCATAGAAAATCAGCTAATGATTTGCTTAATATTAGAAGCTTCCTTAACTGTAGCTTTACCTAAAAGGGTAGAGTCATCCACAAATTGAATATGAGAGATAGGTCTAGCTCCATGAGCAATGGTAACTCCCTCAAGGGTTTTGTTTTCCCTCTTTTTGGTTATAGTCCTACCCAAGCATTCAAAGAAGAATGATGAATAAATAAGGGGATAGCGGGTCACCTTTCCTAATACCTCTGGAAGCTGGGAAATACCGAGAAGGCCCGCCATTGATAAGAACTAAGTAGGAAACTCGAAGAGATACATCCCATAATCCAATCCATCCAATCCTTAGAGAAACCAAATTGCCTCAAAACTTTGATAAGGAAGTGCCAATCCACTCTATCATAAGCTTTGGATAAGTCTAACCGAATGAACATGGAAGGAGAATTTTGCATATCCATGGAATGGATGGCTTCCTGAGCAAGAACTATCTCATCTACTATTTGGCATCCTTCCACATATCCCCCTTACTCTGGGGAAATAATCTTATGCAAAAGAGGCTTCAACATTTCTGCCATGATTTTAGTAATAATTTTGAGAAGAACATTACATAAAGCAATAGGTCTAAAAGCTGAGATATGATCAACCTCTTGAGATTTTGGAACAAGAGTAATATAAGTTTTATTGATAACCTTCAAAATTTCTTTGGCTTTCCTGGCTTCTTCCACCACCTCTAATAAATCAACATGAAGGATATCCCATAACTCTTGGTAGAACTCAATGGGAAAACCATCAGGACCTAGGGTTTTCCCTTTTTGCATTTTAAAAACTACTTGTTGAAGCTCATTGATAGTAATAGGAGCAGTCAAAATAGAGTTCTCCTCGGAAGTGATAAGAGAAGGGATTGCTTGAAGAACATTTTGTTGTGAAGTTGAGTCAAGAGGAGTAGCAACAAAAATATTGGAAAAGTAATCAACAACAATAGAGTTCATGCCATCCCAAGTATAAACAACATCTCCAGAATATGATTTTAGGGAAGAAATAAAGTTGTGAGATCTTTGAGCTAGAAGATATTTGTGGAAGAAATTTGTGTTTTGATCTCCTTCTTTGAGCCATTGAATTCTAGATTTTTGCTTCCATAAGATTTCTTCTATTTTTTCCCATTCCTCTAACTGAGTTGTGAGTTTAATTTCATCTCGCACTTCTCTTCTCTGTGAGGCCATCTAAACGGATTTTCTTATTCAAATTTTCAATATGAGAAATAACTTCATGTTTTTTTTTATGAACATCCCCAAAATCTTTCCAGTTCCAAGTCTTGATTTTGGATTTAATGTATTGCAATATTTTGCCAAAACATAACATCTTAGTCCCATGCCTAGGTTTACCTTCCTTCCACCATTGTTGCACACGAGGTCTCAAGGAAATGTCTCTAAGCCACATTAATTGAAAACGAAAAGGAGAGAAACTCACATTGGTTTTCCACATTTCCACCATGATTGGCCAATGATCCGAACCAGCATTATTAAGAGTCTTCACTTTAGGAATGTGACCATGGATTAAGAAATTTTCAAAGAGCAAAAACCTATCCAATATCTCCATTATACAAGCTAAGCCTTGCCTTCTGTTAGACCAAGTCATAAGGCCATTATCTGGTTGGATATCCACAAGATGGAGGTTTGCAATATATTCGCTCATGAGGTCAGTACTTTTGTCCAAATTTCTATTTCCCCCCATTTTCTCATCTAGAGAGAGGATGGTATTGAAATCTCCTCCGATCAAGATCCAAGCTTTAGGAAAATGAGAGATAATATGAGTAATATCCTTCCACTGTCTTCTTTTTTCCTCCAAATAAGTCGGGGCATAAACAGTAATGCAGAGCATAATCTGGTTGGAATGTCTACTTTGAATAGCTATAGCCAACAAACCCCAACTGCCAACCATATGGTGAATAACTACCTCTTTTGGGTCCCAAAGACAAGCAATGCCACCCGAAGTCCCTTGGGAATTGAGGGAAACCACTTTTCTAGCTGGCCAAATTTTACTGGCAATTGAGTCCATATCCTCCATTGACATCTTTGTTTCTTGAAGGAAAACAAGATGTGGATGATTTATCTGAATCATTCTTCTAATTTCATTTTGTTTTGAAAGACTCCCTTTGAGTCCTCTAATATTCCAAGTGATGATCTTCATTAATACCAGGGCTAAAAATGTTGGGAAGGGCATTAATCTTACCTTCCTCTACAAGCTTTTCACCTTCTTTTACCATATGATATTGATTGGTCTTACGACCTACTTTTTGATTAGAATCCATCTTCAATTTTTTTTCCCTGTTTCTTGACTTATTCCAATTGAATCTGAGATGGCTTCTAACCTTGAAGAATGCTCGTACACAGCCAAAATTTTACTCGATGGTTCAACGGAGTCTATATTGGGACCTGCATTATTTGAAGTTTTGACATTTGAAATATTGTTTTTCTTGTGTAAATTTTCTCCTTTTTTTTCTGTTGAAAACCTTTGATTTGTTGGTTTGTCTCTAAGTTCTTTCCTTCATATTTAAATTGTGTTTCTAAGATTTCAGTTTCCATTATTTCCTCTTCCTCACTTGGGACATCATTTGTGGAAAGGATTTCAAACATATTAGCAAATGACTTTGATTGATCCTTCATAACTCGGTTTTTTTGAGTGTTCTTCTTCTTAGGTATTTGGAAACCTCGTCGAGTTTATATCTTCTTTCTTTTGATCAAGAATTTTATTTGGGCAAGCACCGGCCAAATGACCATATTCATGGCAAATTCTACAACGAAAAGGAATGTTCTCATAGTCCACTACTTGCTCCCAAGTGTCTTCCCCAAATTGTAATGTGATCTTTTTAGGTAGGGGTTTGTCAAAATCCATTAAAACACAAATTCGAGCATAAATAATATGTTCAAAATTTTGAGTACAATTAGCAATCATCATAAAAGTTCCTAAAGAGTTTCCAATTGAAGAAAAAATAGTAGGATTCCAAAATTCAATAGGGAGGCCAAAGAGTCTAACCCACACGGGAGCTATAGAAGGCATCTCTTCTTCGGATTTAAATTTAGTATGCCAGGGCTTCATGAAAAGCCCCGCCCTTCCAAAAACCAAGGACCCCCTTGAAAAGTTTTCTCTCTATCTTCATTATTAGCAAATAAAACAAGAAAATAACCATTTGGATAAATAGAGATTTGTAACTCACCTTTAGTTTTCTAGATTTTTGCAGCCTAGACTTTGAAAGAAAATAGACTCGGACGAAAACCCACGAACCGACAAATTAGTCCTCTTTTTTTCAAATCTTCAATGCCAGTCTGAATGTTACCCATATCAAGCTTAACAATAGGAGTTCCATCACTGCTTTAAGACATCCTGACTCTGTTTTCCTGGGATCAATATTAGGCATTCTTAGAGGTTTATGAGAAGCCCTAAGATTGATATTAGCATTGGGCTGAGGCTGTCCACCACGAAGGGCATCCCTAAAATTCATTTTTGGGATTGAGTCTTCAAAATTCTTACCCTTGATAGGGGTTTTCACAATAGAATTATTTTGTGGGTGCACCTTAGCACCAGATTCACTTGAGATATGAGCCATTTTTTGATCAACTGCTTGAAACTTATTTCGTGATCTCTTTAATCCTTGCCCTAGACGTCGTGGAAAGGTATGGTTTTCACTTTTCTTTTGTGCAGCAAATTGGAAGCCGTTGTCACTCAAGTTCACAGTATGATCTGTTGAAAGATAAATTTCTAACCCATCTTGGATCCCCTACAACATTTCCTGCTAAAATATTGAGCATAAACCATAAAAATATTGGCCGCTAGGGCCCGAAGGCCCTAAAAACCAACCTCTGGAGCTGCTTGCACTCAACCCAGATGAAACCCTCACATAGCCGCTTGCCAAATATATCGTTCACACATAGGGATGTGCTAGGATCTGTGTTGCTCCAAATGATATGAAAATTTGTGGAGACGTTCTAGGGTTTTTCAGGCATCTACCCTCAAAATTTCAGCTCAATCCGAGATCGGATGAGTGAGATATGGCCGAAACGAGTTCGGCAGTTTGGGCAGTCCTGCGAAAAACGTCTCTCTCTTTTCGTGTGCTTTCTCACCACTGAGTCAAACCAATGACTAACCCCTTATGAGGTTTGATGGAACCCATGCCGAGCAATAACTTATTTTTCCAACATTTTAATATTTATTTTATTAAAATAGTAATGGTTATGGTATTTGGCATTCCTTATTTAAAATAGTTATTATTATTTATTGCCAATGCCCTTATATTATATTTTATACTTATAGCTATATATGTTATATATTATATTTTATTAGTTTATATATTTTTTTATAAATAAATTCCTCTAAAAACACCGCATAAGTATAGGATTATTAATTGCCTTATTTTATTTTATTTTTTATATTCTCCTTTAGATTCCTAGCACAAAAATAGTCATACCATAACTCCCTTTTTATCTCTGGATCCCATGCATTTAAGCATCTTCATTGCCAACCAAACATCACAATTTCACAATTTAGCAAGCATCAAACATTCCTACAAATGTAGCTACATGATATTCATCTATATGGATTGTTGGTGAATGCATTGCCTATAGGGTTCTTTGCCCCTATCAACCGAAAAATCCACCACTGCTCATCATTTCCCTTGACTTACCTTGCACTAGATAATCCTGCGGTCTATTGAGAAGACATCCTTCTTTTGCATTGTCCTTGCCAGTATAATACATGTCCTCTGCATCCACAAATATATTAGCAATATCTCATCCTTGCAGATAAATTAGGCATATAACAAAGTAGAGTTTTGGAGGGTTATTACATACTCCCTCCCTAAGATTAAACACAGTTCCCGTGTTTACATTTCCCATTGATGCATTTAAAAAAAATAATATGATCATGAATAATAGAAAATCAATACAGTACATCAATGAATTTACATTTTTCCAAAACTGAATCATCAAGTATTATTAATATCAAACATACACAACATCAAATATATTTAGCATACTTCACAAACCAAGATATGATAATATCATTGTTCAGACAAAATAAAACCATGCCATAGAGATAACACTATTCAAATACTATTCAAACATAAATGGAAACTGTATTTTCATGATGGCCACGTCTTCTCACGTGGCACTATTTTCAATAAAATGGTCCCATTGGACCTTGCACTGTCAATATTTTTCTTTCTCAATTGCTTTGTTCGATAACCAAGGATCTTAACAGGTCACACTTCAATGCGCAGGGGATCATCCATCTGCAAATGTTCAACATTCCAAACATGCAAGGGGTCAGGAACATATTTCTTCATAAGGGACACATGGAATGTATCATGAATTTTTGATAAATTGAGTGGTAAGTCTAATTTTTAGGCTACTGGGTTTAATTTGTCAACTAAGCTTAGAGGATTTACTAGAACTTTTGCTAGGTTTAACTCTTAGGAATACTCTGTCTCCCATAGTGAATTCCCTGGGTGTTCTCTTAAGATCCGCATAACTATCTATCTGAGGCTTCTTTGAGCCTTTAACGAATTTCATTGAGGTGGTCTTCCATTTATCTGACCATATCCGATCTGATCATCACCCGATACTCCAGAATACCCCATGATAATGGCGTTCTGCACCTCCTCCTATACATGTCGTCAAATGGAGCCATACCTAGAGAAGTATGATAACTATTATTGTAAGCAAATTCTATCAGAAAAGGTAATCTTTCCACTTCGTTTGATGATCCATACAATACATGTGGAGCATATCCTCTAAGACTTGATTCACCCTTTTCGTTTGTCAATTTGTCTCAGGATGATAAGCAATACTAATTTTGAGCTTTGTTCTCCATGCCTGATGCAATGTCTACCAAAATTCAGATGTGAATCGGGAATCCCTGTCCAATATAATTTTTTCAGGAAAACCATGTAGTCGTACCACTTCCCCAAAAAAAATTGGGCTACAATGGGGGTTCTGTCTTTAATATTTCCAGGAAAAAAATGTGCCACTTTGGTCAATTTATCTACTACCACCAAGATGGCATCATGCTGAAAGTGAATTTTAGGCAATCCAACAATAAAATCCATAGTCACAACCTGCCACGTGTGTTGTGTAATGTCATGCAAAAATAAATGTCTAGCTAGATGTAAATATTCCGCCTTCACTTTTTGACATTCTAAACATCTAGCCACAAATTCAATGATGTCCCTTTTCATTCCTAGCCAATAATATTATTTTTTTAAATTCTCATACATCTTTACATAACCTGGATGAGCGGAATAAGGAGCACTATGTGCCTCTTGTAGTATCATATTTCTCATATCCTGATCATTAGGCACTACCATCATGTTCTTAAAATTTAATGTCTTTCCAGATTCTATATTCTCTTGTTTTATCAGAATTTTGCTGAACTATTTCTCGATACTTCTGAGAATATTCATCTTGAATTTGCAATTCTCTAATTTGATCACTTATAGCAGATTGACAATAGGACATAGCATTGATATGTCACCTTCTACTTAAAGCATCTGCTAATTTATTTTCTTTCCCCTTTATGTATTATATACCTGTAGACACCAAAAACTAGGCCTTTAAGTTGCACATCACAATTTTACATAATAATGTATGCCTAAGCCTAAAATTAAGCATATAATTCCTGCATATTATTTATTTATATTGCACATCACAATTATGCATAATAATATATGCCTAGGTCTAACTTAGGCATATAATTCCTGCACATCATTCATTCATATTGCAAATTTTAGTTATGCATAGCATTATGTGCCAAAGTTTTGACTTAGGCATAAAATCCTGCACATAATTATATTTTCTAGATTTTATTAAATCTGGGAAATATCCTCCTAGGATGCCCTCTCTCCTCACTTGACATGTGTCCTGGCCACATCACCATCACTCCTTTGCCACCTCTCATACACCCTTTTCCCATTTATCCCTTCACATGGGGTAACCCTCCACACTTCACTCCACTTCCAACTACCCACTTGCCACATCTCACACCTCACTCCACATTTCACTCCACTTGCACCTACCCACTTGCCACATCTCACACCTTACTCCACACATCACTCCACTTGCACCTACCCACTTGCCACATTTCCCAAGTTAAGTGAGACACTTCTAGTGACTCACTAAAACTACCCAGGATAGGTGGCTACCTAGTCCCTGCTACTTGGCATCCCTGGCTTGCCACCTGTCCTTCCCTCCAAAACCCTCAAAGACCTACAATGGCACCATCACATGACCAAGAAAAAATATGAGAGGAGAATGCTAATGTTATGCTGCTTGGATTGTGCTATGTAAGCCATATTCATTCATATTTTTCTATTTTCATTTTACATTAGTCATTTCATTTACATTTCATCTTATTCATGTTGACAGGTGCTACTAAACCCTTGTCCATTTTCATGTGTGCAGATTCCAGGTTCAGATTCAACAAGTTCAAGTCCAACATGGTGGTCATGAAAAACCCACCTCCAACATTGTTGTAGCATGAAGAAGTGCAAATCAGTCCCTACCACTTGGCAGCCCTGGCTTGCCACCTCTCCTTCCCTCCAAAAACCTCAAAGACCTATAAAAGCACCATCACATGACCAATAAAAGAGAAGAGGAGAGGAGAATGCTAATGTTATGCTACTCGGATTGTGCTATGTAAGCCATATTCATTGTTCATCTTCTTCTATATTCATTTTACATTAGTCATTTCATTTACATTTTATCATTATCATTGTGACAGGTGCTACTAAACCCTTGTCCATTTCCATGTGTGCAGATTCCAGGTTCAGGTTCAACAAGCTCAAAGCGGATTCAACATGGTGGTCATGAAAAACCCACCTCCGACATTGTTGTAGCATGAAGAAGCGAATGACACCATTTTTTATTGTAAAAGGGGATCACCCCCTTTGAGCATTTTTATTGTGAAGCACCCTACAAAAGGGCTTATTGTATCACAAAACTCATTTTATGAAATATAATGCAATGCTTCATTTTTAATTCAATGGTGTTCTTCTTTTATGTATACAATACCAAAATCATAGTCTGCCAGAAATTCTATCCAGCGTCTTTGTCTAGCATTAAGCATTGGTTGAGTAAAGATATATTTCAAACTTTGATGATCTGTTCTAAGCTCAAAATATTTACCAAGTAGGTAGTGTCACCACATTTTTAGAGCATGTACCACTGTAGCCAACTCTAAATCATGTGTGGCATAATTAATTTCATGCTTCTTAAGTTTTTGTGACTCATAAGCGACAACACCATTCTCTTGCATAATAACCCCACCTAATCCTTCCATGGAGGCATCAGTACATACTATGAATGGTCGTGTGGGATCTGCTATTCTAAGAATAGGTGTTGTTGTTAACTTTTCTTTAAGAATCTTGAAAGCTTCTTCACACCATTTCGTCCATTTAAAAGCTTTTCCTTTCTTTTGGAGATTGGTTATTGGATAAGCTATCTTAGAAAAATTTTGGATAAATCGACAATAATATCCATCCATCCCCATAAAACTTTGCACTTCAGAAACATTGGTTGGAGCAGGCCAATCAATAATAGCCTCAATTTTCTTTGGATCCACAGACACCCCTTCAGCAGATATTACATGACCCAAATACTGAACCTGGGTTGCATAAAACTCACACTTGGATAGTTTTCCATATAATTGATTCTTTCTAAGTATTTCAAGAACAGTTCTCATATGAAGATCATGCTCTTCTTTGCTTTTGGAGTAGATCAGTATATCATCTAGGAATATCAACACAAACTGATCTAGTTGTTCATGAAACACACTATTCATAAAATTCATAAAAGTTGTTGGTGCATTGGTCAATCCAAAAGGTAACACTGTAAACTCATAATGACCATATCTAGTTCGAAAAGTAGTTTTATGGGTATCTTCTTCCCGGATCCTCAATTGATGATAACCTGATCTAAGGTCAATTTTGAAGAAAATTGTAGCTCCTCCTTATTTAACATTTTGTAGTCAATACATAACCTTAATGTTCCATCATTTTTTTTCACAAACAGAACTGGTGCACCCCATGGTGAGACACTAGGTTTAATATGTCCTTTTTCCAAAAGTTCCTGAATCTGATTCTTAAGTTCTTGCAACTCTATTGTAGTCATCCTATATGGCGCTCGAGCTATAGGGGTTGCTCTTGGTAAAAGTTCTATAGTAAAATCAAACTCCCTTTGGGGTGGAAGACCCAGTAAATCCTTAGGAAAGACATCTCAAAAATCATTCAATACCAGATAGGTTTGGAAAAGACTTGCTCTAGACTCGTCTTCTTCCTTTTTATTAAGTTTGACCACAAAGACTCTACTACCCTTTCTCAATGCTCTTTTAACTTGCATTGCTATCAAAATATGTGGTTCCACTGATTCACGTCCACAACAAATCCAGATCCTTTGCTTGGTGTCATCAATAAATTCCATCCATCTTTCCTCAAATTTTAACAATGTTTTATGTGCCTTGAGCCAGTCAACACCTAAAATTATATCAAAAGCATGTAATGGAGCTACATATAAATGCCATCGAGTTTGTCCTTGAGGTAGCATTATTTGAGGGTCAAATAGACATTGGTTAACAGTATAGGTTTGCCCAAACCCATACTCGACTTTCCACCCATTGGCCATAAATCCAGGTTTTTCCGATATGTCCCTCAAAATACTTGGTGAAATAAAACTATCAGTTGATCCAGAGTCAACTAAAATGCAAACATTTCTATTATAATTTTTTCCTTTCAATAGGAAAGGTGTTGCTTGACCATTAAGTTTGAAATTACCTGTTGTTGCATATATCTTATGAGTAGGTTCCACAAGTTCTTTCCTCTTATCAACTCGCAATGGACATTTATCAGCATAATGAGGTTCTTGACAAATCTAGCAACCAGTTCATGGTGCCCTCTCTTTCTTATTTCCCTCATTATCTTCCTAAGTACTAGCTCTTGGTGCATTAGCTCTTTGATCATACCTATCCCTAAAATTTCTTTGGCCACCCCGATAGTTTGGATTTCCCCTATTTCCTTGGTACTTGTTCTTATTCCTATCAAACCTATTTTGGTTCCCATTGCCACGATTCTTGGTCCAATTCTTGTCCCCTTTTGTTGGACCCACATTTTTATTTTTCTGTGACTCTTCCTTTTCAGAGGATTGTTGATAATAAGCTTTCTTGACCTTGAGGTTATCTTCTTCTTGTCGAGCCAAGTCACAAGCAGCAGTTAAGGTAGGAGGTTTCAACATAAGAATCAGGTGTCCAATTTTTGGATGTAATCCTAGGAGAAATTTCTGAATTTTGATCTCACTTCACTGCTCATACTCAGGCATGTATTTGAGCAATTGCACAAATCATTGATAATATTCAATTACAGTCATATTCCCTTGAGTTAACCTTGAAAATTTTGTAGTCCTTTCAAGGTAAAATTGTGGTGTTAAGAACCTATCTTTGAATGCTAATACAAATGTTTCCCAAAGAACATCAACAACCTCCACATTGTGAGTTTTCCTATAAGTATCCCACCAATCAGCGACAGCTCCAATCAAACGAAAGACTACCCACGAGGTTTTTGATTTAGATGACAAGGTTTTGATCGTAAAATATGCTTCCACACTATTTAACCATCTCTCAGCCTCTTCCCCATCACCTTTGCCATCAAATTTGGCTATATCGAGCCTTCGCATATCCTTGTCCAACTTAGAACCTACTTGTTTCCTTCCTGGGTCAATAGTTGTCTCATCCTCAACTATTACCGTTTCCTTTCCTTTAGATAAATTTTCAATTGTTTTCTGTTGATGGGAAATCATTTCTTATTGTTGAGCCAGCTGAGCTTTTTGCTGCTCCATGTGCTCTATCATTTGGGCATTTTGTTGTGCCATGTGTTCAGCCATTTGAGCACTTTGTTGCTCCATTTGTTCTTTCTGTTGGCTCATTTGCTCCCACAATAGTTGTACCATCCAGACCATTTTATCCTCTTTATTAACTGGTTCTTTTTCCTTCCTCTTTTCTTGAGGATGTTCTACGGTTTCCTCTGATGCCCCAAGTCTCATAACTTTTTGAATGACTCTTCTAGGGTTTTCGGTCAGCCCTTCCCACTGATCCACCATAGTTATTTTTGAGGAACTAGCCTTTTGTTCGGATGTCATTGCCTATTTAGCAAAACAAAGAGCCTTGTCAAATTTTCGAGTTTAGGTGAACACATTAGTGACATAATTTAAGTTAGTCATAGGCTTTCTAATTTTTATGTTGCCTATAGATTCACAACCTTAGCTCTGATACCAAATGTAACAACCCAAGTTCTGCCCACTTGGTTGTCCAAACACCCCAAGTCAACCCACTTGGTTGTCCAACATTAGAGGTTATAGTAAGAGAAATTTTTTCTTTTATTTCGATTTATTTTTGTTTTATTTTCTAGTATGAGCATGTTAGATCCATCTTCATGAGTGTCATTCTGCTGCAGTCAAAATACTCATGAGATCGAGATTGGCCAAATCTTGTGTAGTTGCCCATTTTGAACTTCACTCTCCACCCGAGATCCTAAGTTTAGGCAAGGGGTTCCTTTTCCTCTAGGGCCCATATCACCTAGAGGTGTGGCGCATACTTTCCCCATGTCTTGACATGATCCCAAGTACTTATGTCATGTAATATGTAGTGCATACATGCTCGAGCTAGACGATCAACCATTTTTCCTAGAGCACCGTCTAGGGTCTTACCAATACCCTGGTAACCACCCGATGTTTTGTGTTGATTAACCAACACGATGTCCCATACCATCATGTTGTCGATATTACCTAGTCAAACACAATTCACCACTCATCACTAGCAGGGATAACCTAGAAGAGATGCCCATACAACCCTTCGTTACCTCTCGTTCTGACCTTTTTTGTCAGAAGTATAGTTAGAGCCCTGATTTATGATGATTGCCTACCCGCAAACATCATTAGTAGTTATCTTACAAGATTGTCCTCCCCACAATATTGAAACAAAATCAAGGTTGTCCTACCCACAACCTTGGGTTGCGAGATAAGATTACCCCTTCCACAATCTTAGAATTTCTTAATCTAAGGTTTGTCTAAGCCTGGTTTATTTGGAAGGGTTTATCTATGCAAAGGTTTACTACTGAGTACGGTTTCGTAGTTGCTCAAAAGTTGTACTAAGTTTTAAAATATTACCATTTTTCATTTGGCTACTTGGATGTTTTACATTGAGGAAGATTAAAGATAGAAATATTATTAGAACATTGCAATCCAAACTAAAGAATCCCATAATCTGCTGGAATAAATTTATTTAGGATTCCTTATAGTTAATTTTTCATTTGGAGTAAGTGCTACACTAAGAATTATATCCACAAATCACTTTCTTTTATTACTCCATAGAATTTATTAAAAAAAATCAAAAACTAGAATTGTCTACTCCACAAAATAAAGTAAGAATGCAACTTCACATTAATTATGATTTTATTATATAATTCAAAAGAATTCAACAGAATTTCAGTCTTTCGCTGCTTAATCTAAAGTAAACTACACAAGTTGTTCAATAAAGTAACCTCACTCCGCCTTACCCACACCGACACACGGATTTGTTTAAGTAAACTCATATTCACATTATCATTTTAAATTAGCTACGTTATGAACATCATACCTTTATAACAATATCGATTCTTTCATAGAGTTATAGTATTAACAGAGCTTCTAAGTACCTAATTCAGATTTGGATTTTACACTGCCTCTATATTTTTTTTTAGTCAAAGACCAATACAACATTGTTTGCCTAACAATAAATTCCTATGAGTATTTCCATAATTTTCAATGCATTGTTTTCAAACATCAATTTGGTTTGAAGCCCTACACAAACAACACTCTTTCCTTTTTATTATTTTTCATGTTTTCAAAATCGTTATATCACTAGGCGGGTGATAGTTTCCCCAACCATCATGAATACTTCCCACTACACATCTTATCTTATCAACATGCTACAAACCCTATCAACTACTTTGGACAGGTAAGTCCTTCAAATTATAGTCTTTTCCAATTCTCTATAACATAGTCAAATCAGCAAACCTTGTTACGTGCAATTACAGGTTCAAGTTTATTGCAGGAAAAGAGATTACGAACTTTCATTTATATTGCTACTCTTCAACCGAAACCAAACACAACATACAATTGTTTAAAGCATAAAAGAAAACATTCTATAAATTATTGTTTCCCTTAGCCGCTTGCCTGGTCTATGTATTCAAATAGTTGTTCATCAATTTACACATAGATTTTAAGAGCATGCAAATATATAAACCATGTATAATGAGAAATATTTAAAATAATAGATTTTTAACTCAAAATAAATCTTCATATCGACATAATACATCGTTCAAACGACTTATAAAGAAGAAACGTAAGACTCCTCCTTGAGTGCATGCCTATTCAACAATATTTCAGAAGATAACGACTGATCTACTTTTCCATTACATCAAAGGATGTACAAGCTATCATATAAATTCCCATATTTTACATTTTTCTTAAACATTATATTAAGTACAATTTCAACATTGGATTTGGCATCACCCACATTTCAGGTTCAACATTTTACTGAGAAATCTCTATCAACATCTACAGTTGGCTTGTATCATTTTAGTATAACATTTAACCCTTTACGCCTGACGCAAGCTATCTTCCAACAACAATTTTAAGTCTATGGATTTATCTCCACCATGCTCCAGTTTTTAGATGAAGGTTTTCGATGACATCTCAAGGGGTCAGAGCGGTCGAGCTAATATGAAATGCAACTATTCCTAGCATGCAAACAAGTTTTTTTTTCCTTTTTCCATACAACATACAAGATTTCAAAAATCTCCCATCATACTATGGGCTTTCAGCACAACATGCAAGTCACATCAACATTTACCACACAACATGCAGAAGAAAGAACAAGCTCTATCATGGACTAATAACTCAGACCCATAACACAACCATATTTATTTTTTAATTTTTCCACACCCATTCAATACATGCATCTCCTTTTCGATCTAATCCATGCATGCATAAAAAAATACAATTTCTCTTCAATATTTACAAAGCAGAGAATATACATTAATCACATACAAACATCGTATATCAAATCTTCTCACACATGCACAGGAACAATTCTTTTTCTCTTCCATTACAAGCAAACATTAACCCAATTCGTATGCAGAAGAGAACAAACAAAGAATTTAAGCAATCCATTTCCTTTTGTTCCTTTTATCTTCTTCTATGCATTTTGCCAGTTCAAACTTACTGATTTACGCAGTCCGTTGTCCTTGCTTCCCAGAACCCTTCGCTCTTCGTCGTCTCTCCTTGCCGAAAAACACACCAGACCAACTTACCTTCCATTCTTTCTCCATCTTCAATTTTAAGAAACATCCCCCTCTTCCCTGCTAGCCAACTCTCGTTCGTTGGAGATTCTTTCCATGTAAAACTTACCAAGTGTAAAACCACACCATCCACGTTCAACAACTTAGGCTAAGTAATAATTCCTTGAATTGTCGACAATTTTCAAATGGTTTTCTTTTTGTTTTATAACGTCGAGCAATAACTTCTTTTGCCAACATTTTAATATTTATTTCATTAAAATATTAATGGTTATGGTATTTGGCATTCCTTATTTAAAATAATTATTATTATTTATTGTCAATGCCCTTATATTATATTTTATACTTATAGCTATATATGTTATATATTATATTTTATTAGTTTATATATATATTTTTATAAATAAATTCCTCAAAAAAACACCGCATAAGTATAGGATTATTAATTGCCTTATTTTTTTTTTTTTATATTCTCTTTTAGATTCCTAGCACAAAAATAGTCATACCATAACTCCATTTTTATCTCTAGCTCCCATGCATTTAAGCATCTTCATTGCCAACCAAACATCACAATTTCACAATTTGACAAGCATCAAACATTCCTACAAATGCAGCTACATGATATGCATCTATATGGACCACTGGCGAATGCATTGCCTATAGGGTTCTTTGCCCCTATCAACCGGTGAATACACCACCGCTCATCATTTCCCTTGACTTACCTTGCACCGGACAATCCTGCGGTCCATTGAGAAGACATCCTTCTTTTGCATTGTCCTTGCCAGTACAATACTTGTCCTTTGCATCCACAGATACATTAGCAGTATCTCATCCTTGCAGACAAATTAGGCATATAACAAAGTAGAGTTTTGGAGGGTTATTACAACCAAAAATCCAAAAGAATAGCATGACTTGATGTTTTTCAACCCATAAAAAACTCCATAGTTAAGCATGCTTGATTTGAGTAGTACTCTGATTGGTGACCTCCTGGGAAGTCCTAGTTTTGCACCCTATAAACCAATATTTTCTTTGGGTTATAATCCAAATTCATTCGGACCCTATTTTGCACTCGGTTTGCATCTGAGTTTTTTGCACTTGGTTTACGATCAGGCCCTGTTTTACACCCAGTCCATTCAAAACTATCAAATTGACCACTATTTAATAATTTTTGATGAAAATTAAAGAAATTTACCACTATTTTATATTTTTTGTTGAAAATTAAAGAAATTTACCACTATTTTATAATTTTTGGTGAAAAATTAGAGTAATTTGCCATGTCTCCTATATGAATTTGATCAAGATTCGCCTCAATTTTGAAATTGATTCACATTGTTTTTATAATTATATTTTGGGTTTGACCCCTTATGCATAACCCTGTTTGACATTATTCCTTGCACTTCAAATCCTTAAAGCAAGATAAACCTAAAGATGATAAGTCTTACTATAAGCAGCATGAGAAGATTGAAGAGACTGATGAAGATGAAAGTATTGCTAGGAATAAAAAAAAAATGATGTCCCAAGAAAAAAAAACAAAGAGAAAAAGAAACTGAGAGGAATATTGATATGTGAAAATAAAAGCAAATATCACAAGTGTTAACAAGAACTGGGGCTAAACCCACAAATATAAAAAAATTAAAAATTAAAAAAATAAAAAAACAAATTAACAATGAGAAAAATATCTTGGAATATTAGGGGTATGAAAAAGAACCTTAAAAAAAGTACTAATAAATTGTTAGGCTATTATAGACAAGATATTTATGGATATGGAAACTAGGTTTGCAAATATTTTAGTCGTTCATGGTGTTGAATTTCATCTTGACAAAATTTAAAAGGAATTTGATATAGAAAATTTGATTGTGGAAACTTAATAGTTTGAGGAAGATGGAGAATATCTTTGATAGAAAGACAAATGAATAATATCTTTGATAGAAAAGCAATTTGGATATGGTTTAATTAACTTGTTAGAAATGTAATGAGAGCAATGTAACATTTTTATTTTGTAATGGAAGTGGACCTTAATAGAAGCTGCACATAGCTTACTTAAAAAAAATAAAAGAGATTCAAGTTAATTACAAGTTTATAAGATAGAAACCATGGTCCATAAAGCTTAGAAACAGATAAGTATTAGCGTGTAACGAAATTCCAATCATATATAATAAAATAATACAACAAATTAAATACATTTGTACAAATGTTTACTAGGATGACATAAGATTACATCATACAATATTAACCTTAACAAAAAGTTAGATCACACTTTAAACAAAAATTACATTTAATTTTTTATATATATTTTTTATTTATTTGTAACCTCTTATACATAGCATATGGCAGCATGTGAGGGGAGATATTTCAACTGGAGAGTTTTAGCTACCCACTTGTTCTCCAACTCCTTTACATGAGCGGATAATTAACATATTAAGCAACATAAAACTATTAACAAATTAATTATTTGAAACTGTAAAAAATTAATTAGTGTGAAGCATAACAACACTCAAATCACCAAATAACAAATGCACAATTCAACTAGTAGTAATTACATTTTTTTTATTATTATTGAGTAATACTTCTTATACACATTCACCATGGGATTGAACCCGGGCCACATCACCGATAATGCAAGTGGCGTTTGCCGGTAGACCACAAAAATTATAAATTATAAGAGGTAACAATAAATTTTATTCATTTTTAATTATCAATGGCCAAGGATAAAATGTGGATGCTACACCTTTTTACATTATTTGCATTTAATAAGTTTTTTTTTTTTTTTAAATAAAAGTCTTCATTAATTACCGGGTTTTGCAGGTTAACCCAAAACCTATTACAATATCCAACCTTTTGCTGAGATTGTAGATCCTAGTCATCCTTGAAAATTTCTTACCAGAAATTGTGTTGAATCCCCTACAACACCTTACTAACAAAGCACACCCATACCTAAACATAACTGTAAACATTACTTACATTGACAGAAATTGAAGTTTAGAACTTTGCACTTGTGAAACCTGTTGCTTGCCCATTTCCTATTCTCTGTCGAAATCTTCCAAGGCTTACACCCTGTTACCTTCATTTCCAATTTGGTATGATTTAGAGGGAAACCCTATAGTTATTACCAACTCCATGGGGAAAGAACACCCATTCATCTTTCTCCTTAACGGGTAGGTTTATTTTCATGACTAATAATGTTTTCCACTTCACGTGGCACACCTTTTGTCCATGTCACCAAACTACCAACATCAACACCTATGTTGGCTAATTTGTCAACTGACCTGTTGGCCTCACGGTACACATGACGAGCCCTCCTGTTCTGTCTTGCCGCAAAAAGGATCCTCACTTCATGGATGACTCCCTCAATTCTCCATGAAGGTCTTTTGCCATTGGTTAACAAGTTGATGATGTTCATAGAATCATTTAATAAGTTTTAAAGCCAAATAGGTATGATTTAATTTACCATGAAAATTACAATATTATAGCTTTTACCAATTCATCAATCTAAACAAATATGGGTTATTCAATTCAATAAATAAAAATTACAATTTTTATTTTTAAAATCATTGTTTACAAGAAATAAGAACAAAATTTATTTTAATTATCCATAATAAGATGTTAGATATAACATAAAAAAAAAAAAAAAAATCTATACATATAAAAATAAAGTTTAATTATTTTTTACTATCCATTAGTAAGATATAATATCTAAAATATTTTTCTTCATGCATGTATAACCAAAGTTTACTCAAATGTAAGTGTCCATCATCTAGAATAAGACATTGGATATAATGTCTAACATCTTCTATCATCTAAAATAAGATATTGGATATAATGTTTAACATCTTCTATCATCTAAAATAAAATGTTGGATAGTGTATCTAACATCTTTTATATTTAGTAAATTTAAAAATAAATGTAAATAACTTATTTACAATTTTTTCTAAAAAAAAATATATATCCATGAAAAATTAAAAATAAACTTGTAGCAGAAAATAGATCTAATATAACTTTCAAGTATGAAAAACTTCTTTGATGACTTCAAGTTACAAAAGTTATTTACTTAATTTAATTTATTTGTTTTAACACTAAACTTCTCAACTATATTTTAGCTATTAATATTTTAGTTTTTTATTTTACCATTTAACCTAAGACAAAAATTAGTTAAATCATATTTATGCAGCCACAAAAGAGGTAAGTGGTTTAAGTGGTTTCCAAATTTGACAAGTTATTTAGAAAATATATTAAACTAATTGAAAGCATACAATGACATGTGGTTTATATTCATTCAGTGGTTAACATGCCCAATTTCCTTCTTTATTGTAGGTGTAGAAACTATAACATTGTTTAAGTAGATCAAAAGTTAAATGTTAAATCGTTGAACTCAACGATGTTTTAAGTTTTAAAAGTGGTTTGCAAGGAAGTGTTACATTGAAAATGATGGATCCTTTTTTCCAAGAGTTAGATGGATTGGTAGTTGCTTGTTTGGTCAGATACTTACCAAGAAAACACTTAGGTTCAAATCTTGGAGGCAATTTGTTTGCAAAGGTAGTAGTTTGATCTAAATCCTTTGAGTGCGCACCAGCCTAACGATGATGGTAAGTGACCAGTGGTCCCCTTCACATCAAGTCAACAACAATAAAGTGAAATAGGTTTTGTGGGAGTTGTCAAAAATAGTGTGGTTGTAACCAACTCTCCTATGCAGCCTATGTAACGGAAAAAAAACCAGCTCTCCTATGAGTAAAAACAAATCATGGATCCTTAGATGCATGTATATAATTATATTAGTATTGTAATACTAATAGTCAATTTTAATATTTTAACATATAAAAACCTCTCTAAACTCATTGGAAAAAATACATTTTAGTTTGAGGAGACCAAGACACCGTAAAAACCTATGTAAATTCATTGGAAAAAATATTAAGGGCTTTCATTATTCTTTAGAAGATCCAAGGCTCAAACCTCTCTGTGTATGTGATTGTGTGTCAAATTTATTATTAATAAGCTCAAATCTTCCCTTATGAGAGGTCATGGTGGAATGAGAATGCTTAACCTTAAGCGTCGGTCATAAGTTTTCTCACACTAATTAAAATCCCAGAAGGGACAATGCAATGGATGCAATGGTTCGGGCTTTTGCTCTTCTTTGGGAGGTCCAAGGTTCAAACTGCGGCATGGGCGAGTGTGTGAGGGGGTGGGTGGGTGTGTGGTGGTTGTTTGCTAAATTTCCTAGTTATAAGCATAAGTCTCAGCTTTACAAGGGATCATGGTTGGGAGGAGACTACTGAACCCTATGTGTTGGTCATAGGGTTTCTCACACCAACCAAATTAAAAAAATCTATTAAAAAATTTAATATTTTAAAATCAACACAATTTGAAACCTTATTTTACATTATTAATATATATAAAAATATTTATAAGTGCATAAATTAACTATTTTTTTATTATTGTATATTAGTTATTTTAATTTTTTTTATTAGTAATGGGTTATATAAGGGACCCAAAACCCTTTATACAAGTTGTAAGGAGGATCCCGCGCGACTTCCTACAAAACAAGCCAAAATTGGGCCAAACACATGATTTGTTTTCGAAAAAATTTCAATTTAACAATATCTTCAGGTTTGAAAGGGTCTATTTCCCTTTTACATCAACTTAGTTATATTAATTTAAATCTCTAAACTTTTTATGATTTTTTTTTTAACTTTTTCAATTTAACAATATCTTCGGGTTTGAAAGGGTCTATTTTCCCTTTTACATCAACTTAGTCACATCAATATATATAGTTATCTAATTGTGTGGGGGAGTTGGAGGCAGTGGGTTGTATAAAACTCTTGAAATAAGAGAGGTCCCAAAGTCAAATCCCTCTCTCCACATGTGGATATGACCCTAATCTAAAAAAAAAACATCAATATATAGTTTATTTTTTTATTTTATTTTATTTTTTCAATTGATTTTTCAATTGGACGTATGTACCATTTGATATATTTATAATTTTAATTAAATAAATTTAATATTTTTAAGAAATATAATTATTATATCGAGGTGTTGTAGGTGAGTTGGAGAGGAGAGGGCAATCCTCCAAGGGAGGTCCCAGGTTCGAATCTCCACCCTACCAAAAAATTTGAATTGGGTACCCAAAATCCAATTGATAATGTTGGTGCGGGCAGGGTCGGACGTGACTCTTGGGTGATTTTGATGATGTAGAACCCACTCGAGCTCGCAAAAGGTTTTTAGGTTAAAAAAAATATATTATTATTATTAAATTTAAAACTTTATTTTTCTACTGTAAAAATTCAAATATAAAATATATCCATATAATTATATTAAATATTTTTTAACGATTAATTAATATAATTATGTCCATATTTTTGTAGCAATCTTATAAACAAGGTTGTGAGGGTTTCTACTCATTATTTAAAAAAAAACATTAAGGATGTTAAAGATACATCCTTATAATATATTAAATATTATGAAAGGTAGTTGATGATTCCTTTATTTATATATAAGATTATTGTTTATATCAACAAATATTTTAAAAAATACACCCTTATAATATATGAGTGTATTTTGATAATATATAAATACTTCTAACATGTACTTCAATGTACTTATACCATTCATGCATCCCAAATTTAAAAATTTAAAGGTTTATTATAAATATGTACATTCATATAACCTTATACCATTAAATACAAATAATTATTTATTTATATTTTTATAAAATATAAAATTTATTTAATTATATAAAAATATATATATATGTTTTTTCTAAGATCTATCTTATAATTTCAACAACCAATTTCCTCTTTATTAATATTTTTCTTATAATACTATTCATACACATTAAAAATTCTTAATATAATTTTTAATTAATATTTTTTTCCTAAAGTAAATATAAGATTTTTTTAAAAATTTATTTAGATATTATAAAAGTCACTTCCCACAATTTAATCTTAAATATTCTAAATAAAAATCTAAAAACATACCTATTATTTATTTATTTTTAAATTTATATAAAAATAAATATCCTTAAATTAAAAAATCCAACTTACGAAATGATCTACTATGATTCACATTCTACTTTATATTATATTAAAAGGAAAAAAGATGTCAATAAGCTCGGTCAGCTGGTTTGCACAATCAACAATCAACATAAATGATCTACTATGATTCACATTCTACTTTATATTATATTAAGAAAAAAAAAAAAAAGGATGTCAATAAGATCGGTCAGTTGGTTTGCACAATCATCATTATTTCATAGCACTAAGTTTCTAACTTCATGGTTAGATGGTCAGCGATTCCCACAATGTCCGCTGTTGGAGGTTATTCATTTCTAGTTATTAGACACTGAAAAACAACGGTATAAAAAGTTTTTAAAAAAATTTAAAATATTTTTCAGTTAAATAATATTAATTTAATTATATTTTTAATTAAAAAATTTATATTATCTTTAAAATATTTAAATTTTATTAACAATATATGTATAATTGTCAAATTATCATATATATTACTTAACAATGATATTAAGTAAAACTTATTTCAATCTCATATAATTTTAATTTATTTTTAATCTTTAAATATGTATAAATAAGATTGCCACGTGTTATTAGACAATAAACAAGTGTCAACAATCTTTAAACCTGAGCACAAGAGGCAATGCAGCAGAGATACAGGTGCCTTCTATGTTTGTAAACTTATGTGTCCTTTTGCTTCATTGCATGAACGGATATTATATATATATATATATACATAAATATATATTCGAATGGTTGGCAGCTGCAGTGCTAGGGAACGGCCACAAATATCAATCTTTGGCTGGTTCAGCCTCTAATTATACGTCTAAATGAATAAAGTGAGGTGTATACAAAAGATGATTCCAAAAGGTCAGATAGACCCTTTTTCACTGAAACTCAATGCTGGTGTTGGAAATATAAAAAGGAATCCACCAAATTTACTGCTTGTGCAAATTTAGGTAGCCCCTTAAATTTAACTTAATTTTTGCAAATGCCAACTTTGTCGAACTTTCTCTGTAACAATTAAATTGGAATTTGGAACAGTTGAAAATTGGGCCGTTTTGTATGTGTGCATGGAATTACATTCTGCCACCTACATAAATGCCCATGAACGTGGCGAACAAACATTTTACACCACATTTTCCACCAATACTAATCATTATCATTCTTTTCACTTTTTTCACTTTTTCTCTATCGTTAACGTTCTTGGGGAGTTGTGAGGTCCACATTTCTGAATTTTCTTTTTTAAATAAAGAAGTCAAGGAGTCGTGTAAGATTGGTACGGATATATTAATTTTCTTGTCTGAACTTTTGCCCACGTTAATACTTGAAATTTTGAACACTTTGAACGAGCCAATGGTCAAGATTTCTTATTTAAGCAATGCCCAAGAATTCTTTTTAACTCAAAAGAAATTTTCATTTAAGCCTAAAAGAGTGAATCCGCAAAAGAATTTCTCAATATGATGGTAGGATTCTCCTTTCTCTCTCTTTCTCTTCCTCTCCATATGGAGTTTTCTTCTTGTGTTGTTGTGGACTTACTGAGTTGTTTGATTTCTCTGATGGAAAGCAAAACCTTATGGAATATGAAGAAGATAGCGAATCAGATGAAGTCTTGGAGAAGAATGCAATTCAGCCCACCAAAATGTCAGCGGACAAAGGCAAACAAATAGTTGCAGAAGACAACGAAGAAGATTGTGCTTCTGCTATTTTACCATGGCAGGATTTTTCTCATGAGGTGTGACTTGGACTGTTTTTCTTTTTCATTTTTGGCTGCCCATTTGTTTTTCTTCTTCAAAAGACGAAAGAAAAGAAATGGCATTGCGTTGTTGAGTTTGGCTTTGGCACGAATTGGAGGTTAGAGGATATAGCTCTTTTATCTTGCATACACATGATGCAAGCATAACAAAATGCATCTCATGAAAATTAGAAAGGTGTTATGCTATACAAATAGTTTATGCCTTCTTAGAACTTTGTCTATGTTATGTCACTAGTTTTGAGCATTGACTTAAAAAAAGAAGGTGTATGCTTAAAAAGAGCTTCATGGAACCAAGTTTGTTGCAAATTGTTCAGAAGATTTTAAGCAGCTGCATGGTACCACGCTCTAATCTACCTTTAATTGCACTTTTAAGAATTGTTAAGTTTATACTGGGGAGACAAGGAGCCAACTTTAACGGAGAGATTAGGATAATAAGTACTAAAGTAAAAGGAAATTCTAAATATGTTACTGGAACCTATAGTTTGTATTAGAAGTACAATGAAATAATAAGTCATTACAAAGAATGGAATTATAGACCATATCTGAGATAATAAGTCATTATAGACAATGGCATTATACGCCAAATTGTCATGAAATAGTAAGTCAATACAAGCTATGGCATTTGCCCCGAGTACTAATGTTTTACCTTTTAATTTTAGTTGATGGCTTTAAGTTTACCCTGCAATTATTAGGTAAAGCATGGCTTAAGGCGAATGCAAAGCATTGCAGGTGGTAAGATGGTGTTCAGTGACCATTGAGGATATTTTATGGCATACTTGAGTTTTTTCAATATCAACCTGATTTTGGTAGCACAAATTTTTGTGGGGATATATTGATTGGTTACAGTTGAGTGTTTATGATTTATGAGATGGTGGACCTCTGTCTGAGAAGGGTTTATAAAGTTTTGGAATCAAAACCATAATTTGAAGTAGATAATGATGAAATAGTTCTCTCTTTACCACAAAGAAAAATTAAAAAATTCCTTCTATAACCGAAAAAAAATGGTAGTGCAAAATATTAGGTAATTTCGTAATACATTTGACACCCATACAGCAAGTTTTTTTTATAATTTTAAATATTTGGAGTAGCTTGCGCTTGGTTAGGAGGTAAGATTTTCTAGCTTATGAAGTTCGCCAAGTTGTAAAAAAAATTGATTTAAAGAATATTTCTAAGCAGGTTTTCCAAGAGATTTAGGAATTTCAATTCAAGCCGGACAAAAGGTCCCATGGACTTCTTAATTCTTCTTAGCAGTGGGCATCGAGAAAATTTTGAAAAAGAATTTGCTGCCTACAAAAATGTTGAGATCAATATTAAGCATGGCAAAAGAACCTTGAGTGCGTGAGAGAAATTTTAGTCACTCTAATGTAGCTGAAGATTTCCTGTTAAAAAATTGGCCCCTCATGTTTTGAAGGGTAGGATTTTACAACAGAAGAATGGTGGTCTAGAGCATAGTACAGAAATTCGCAACTCGGCGAAAACTTGGCCACTTCAAATTTAAAGAGTTTCTCATGTTTTGAAGGATAGGATTTTACAAGAGGATGGTGGTGGTTTAGAGCATAGAAAGGAAATTTGCAACTTGGCAAAAACTTGACACTTCAACTTTGAAGAGTTTCTCTATTCCATTGTTGGAGAGTTTTTTTTTTACCACTTGCCAGGTAAACTTGGAAAAATAAAAAAACGTCTAATAAAACAATTTAATTATAAAAGCATTTAAAATAAAAATTAGAGGTCAAATAACCAACTCATCAAAAACTTAGATAATAATTTACTTTTTTAAAAGAAAATTAAAACAAAAATTAGAGGTTCAATTGCTAACTCGTAAAACATGGCAACAAAAACATCCTAGAAAATAATTTAATTCAGAAATTATCCTTAAATTTGGCCTCATCCTCATAAAAAGAATCCCAAGGCCCTACGGTTGGTCATTTGGCCTTTATTTTCACAGCCAAGCCTTCACCATGTTTCTTACCTTACTAGATTGTCTGCAGTTGGGTAGACCTCCATATTATGGCCTTCTTTCCTAACAAAATGAAACTTGAGGCAATGGATGCCTCATGCCACGTTCTTGCTGCAATACTTCCAGTAGACTTAGCCTTCACCTGGTTTCTTATTATATCATCTGCAATTGGCAGACCTCCACATTATGGTCTTTTTTATCCCAACAAGATGAAACTTGAGGCAGTAGATGCCTTTTGCCATGTCCTTGACATAGTACTTGCAGTAGACTTGATTTGGCAAACTGCCCTTTATGCTATGCTTCCACACTGGTTCCTTCCCTCTACTTGGAGTTGGTGCTGTTGGATTTGGCTCATTGTTGTTAGTGACAGTTACTTCCCTCTACTTGGAGTTGGTGCTGTTGGATTTGGCTCATTGTTGTTAGATTTGGTTCATTGTTGTTAGTGACAGTTCCTTCCCTCTGCTTGGAGTTGATGCTGTTGGATTTGGCTCATTGTTGTTAGATTTAGTTCATTGTTGTTAATGACAGTTCCTTCCCTCTACTTGGAGTTGGTGCTGTTGGATTTGGCTCATTGTTTTTAATGACAGTTTCCATGCTTTCAGCTGAAGAATCCATCTATTTTCCAAGGGGGAAAGTATTAAGAGTCCTATGCCCTGAGTTGAAGAATCCATCTATTTTTTGGGTTGGGGGAAGAGACGTATCAAGAGTCCTAGATATAGTCTTAGAGGCTGCTGCAGCAATAGTGGAGAAGAGAGAAATTTGAGGAATAAACCAAGAAACACATTAAAAGATGCATTTAAAAGACAAAAAAAAGCTACCTTTGAAGTCTTGTGCCAAGGAATAAAAGCTTCCGCATACCTCTAATAAACCTTGTGGATAGATTTATCTCTTCTCCCCCTTTTTTTTTTTAAATAAGCTATATGTGACTTCTATTGTGGACCATTCCCATTAAAATAACAAAACATTATGTTCATTGTTACATCAATTAGACCATATCCATAAACTGCTATGTTTTCTTACTCAACTCCTTAATATTATTTCATTAAGAAATAATTTTTCCCTTGTTTAATTGCCTTCTAAAATTTGAATTTTGTCAATACAAAGATTAACATGGATATTGACTAAATTATATGTTATCCTATTTCTGTCTTTATGGATATGTTCACATTTCCAAGATACTACCTTCAACAGTAGTTAATGGATATCAAAACTATTGTTATTTTTATCAAATCCCCACATTCATTTTTCTTGGCAACGCTAGGACTAATTTATAAATCCCTCTCAATTGAAATATATCTCTATCATTTTTAGTTGAAGTTGCATATAATTCTGAGTAAGTGAGGAGAATTTTGCCTTCATTTTTTTTTTAAAACACCATCTCCATCAGCTGCCTTTGGATTTATTATGGAAGCATCATCACAATTAATTTTGATGAATCCAACTTCTAAACATTTCTATTTTACAATTAATTAACATAAAGCCTTGAGTTAATTCCATTGTTGCAAGTGAATCTTGTATATACGTTTAAATACTCTAACCAAGAGGTTAGTACCACTTTTTCCATGCTTGAGATCATAACCGGTTCAGTCTGAAATTAGGCTAGGTTTGGTCTGGTTTGGAATTTTTAGGATGGACCAAATTGGTTCAGTTCAGTCTTGTTTTTAATTTTTAATCTTTAATTTTTAATTTGCAATTTTTTATATATTTAAAAAAATAAAAAATATGGCTTATAAAACATAAGATATACATTTATAAAGTATAAAAAATATTTGAATGTAGAAATTATTGAGTTAATTCCATTGTTGCAAGTGAATCTTGTATATATGTTCAAATACTCTAACCAAGAGGTTAGTATCACTTTTTCCATGCTTGAGACCATAATTACCAGGTTAAGTCCGAAAGTAGACTAGGTTTGGTTTAGTTTGCAATTTTTAGAATGGATCAAAGTGGTTCAGTTCAATTTAGTCTTGTTCTTAATTTTTTATCTTATACATATATAAAGTTCAAAATATAGTTGAATGCAGAAACTATGGAAGAGTCTACGTTTTATTTGCATTCATTTATGATTTTTATAAATAGTTTATATGGTTGTATGTATATTAATTACCCGAGCTATTACAAACTAAACCGAACTTCCAAACATTTTTTGGCCTTCTAAACCTTTGAATTGAATCATTCCTGGTAACTATGCATGGGACTTCTCATAATGATCTCCATGCCAGTAAATATTATACAAGAGAGACAATAATACAATTGGAAATTTATGCATTGATTCTATGGTCGGTTTTTTTTTTTTTTAAGGCAGCCTTCCCATCTATGTGAGTTAAAAAGATATTTCTAAGCAGCTATTCCTAAGAGATTTATGAATTTTAATCTGGACAAATGGTCCCATGGACTTCTTAATTTTTTTTAAACAGTGGCCATGGAGAAAATTTAAAAGAGAATTTGCTGCATAGAAAAATGTTTAGATCAATATTAAGCATCCATTTAGCTGAGAGTTTTAAAGACTTAGCAGAAGCGGAATCGAGTCCGCAACTATTAACAAAGGAAATAGTGCGGAATGGAATACGCACTTAGGAAGACAGGGAAACCAGCGGAATAGAAATCCGCAATTAAAAACAAAAGAAACGTGCGGCTTTTAGCAACAGTCTCCAGTCCGGGAGCAAATGCGAACAAACATGAGCGGAATGGATTTTCCTAGGTTTAACAAGGAGAGAGGCCGGAATCCACACAAGATTGTGGCTGACGTCACTATTCTCAGAAAATAAGTGTGGAATGGAAGTTTAGGTTATTGCGCATGCGGATTTTTGGAGCAAGTTTAAGGTTGCGGACTTCACCAACTATTAGGGCAAATATTAATAAAGCAACTTTATAATATAAATAACCTAAGGTATTTTCCGCTAGAAAATACAAAGAAATGGAGCAAAATGCAGGTAATTCTAATCAGCAAGACTTAACAAAGAGTTTGATGCGGAATTGAAACACAGCCTTCTACTACGAGATTTACAAGGTTTTCAAACTGAATGGAGGAAATATTGAAACAAACTTTGCTAAGTGGCATACGTTTACAAGAACCTCTCATTCCCACTAGGTAGGAGTAGGACCCGTCGACCAATTATTAAGCTGAGTATGGGTGGGACCTAGTAGCAGTGGGACCTCGTGACCGGGACCGAAGTGGACCTCTCTCGTCGCGGGCGAGACAAGCTCGATCCAGGGAATAGGGGCCGGCCGGGAGGTCAATTTAGTTTATTAAAAGTGGAGTAGTTTTTGACATCATTTCCATGGCCATAACATGAACCTCAAAAGAAAGCGTCCCGAATTATAAATAACCTAAGGTATTTTCCGCTAGAAAATACAAAGAAATGGAGCAAAATGCAGGTAATTCTAATCAGCAAGACTTAACAAAGAGTTTGATGCGGAATTGAAACACAGCCTTCTACTACGAGATTTACAAGGTTTTCAAACTGAATGGAGGAAATATTGAAACAAACTTTGCTAAGTTATAAACCATACACAGAGGACAAAATATATGCAAGTATTTGTTTATTGCTTAAAACCGGAAATACATCCACATACTCATATTGGAAATACATCCACAATCATCTGCAACTCTGATAGATTGCAGGGTATACACTGTCCTTCTGCTGCACTTTTGAGCTCTGCTGCTCCTTCTGCTCCACACAACGCTGCTGCGTTCTTCTTCTGCTCTATTGCTCTGATTTTCTCCAACCTTGCACCCTCTCTTCTTACACACGCAAAATGAAGGCGACACAAATATATATATTTAGGGGTTCAAGTGAGAAGCGGGAAAGCTCCACCAACTTCTCTGACATGCAGTTAACTCAAAATTAGGGTTTCCATCCAATCGTCGAACTGACTGACAGTTTCAACTACCAGTAATTAATCCGAATGAACCAGGATCCAGCGAATGGTGCAGTGGATCGATTTGTCAAAGGTGTCAAATCTGGTTTAATTTTCTAACATTAGCAAAAGAACCTTGAGTGCGTGAGAGAAATTTTAGTCACTCTAATGCTGCAGAAGATTTTCTTATAAAAAATGGCCCCTTATGTTTTGAAGGGTGGGATTTTACAACAGGAGGATGGTGGTTATGACCCCTTATGTTTTGAAGGGTAGGATTTTACAACAGGAGGATGGTGGTTTAGAGTATAGTAAGGAAATTTGCAACTCCGCAAAAACTACACATAATTTTGAAGAGTTTCTCATGTTTTTAGGGATAGGATTTTACAAGAGAAGGATGGTTGTGGTTTATAGCATAGAAAGGAAATTTGCAACTCTCCAAAAACTTGGACACTTCAATTTTGAAGAGCTTTTCTATTGTAATTTTGGAGAGTTTCTTGACAACTTGGCAAAAACTTGGAAAATTAAAAAAATAGCGTCTAATAAAATAATTATATTATATAAACATCTAAAATTATATAAACATTTAAAATAAAATTAGAGGTGAAATAACCAATTCATCAAAACATTAGATAATAGTTTAATTTTTTTTTTATTAAATTAAAACAAAAATTAGAAGTCCAATAGCTAACTAGCCAAAAACATCCTAGAAAATAATCGAATTAAAAAAAAAAATTAAATAAAAAATTAAAGGCCCAATATCCTTAAATTTGGCCTCATCCTCATGAAAAGAATCCCAAGGCCTACAGTTGGTCATTTTCTCTATTTTCTTTACCTCCTCGGTGCACAGCCAAGCCTTCACCATGTTTCTTACTTCATTGGATTGTCTACATTTGGCTAGACCTCCACATTATTGCCTTCTTTTCCTAGAAAAATGAAACTTGAGGCAATGGATGCCTCATGCCATGTTCATGCTCCAATACTTCTAGTAGACTTAGCCTTCACCTGGTTTCTTATTGTACCGTTTGCAGTTGGCAGACCTCCACACTATGGTCTTTTTTATCCCAACAAGATGAAACTCGAGGCAGCCTTTTTCCATGTCCTTGACATAGTACTTGCAGTATACTTGATTTGGCAAACTTGCCTTTATGCTATGCTTCTACATTGGTTCCTTCCCTTTACTTGGAGTTGGTGCTGTTGGATTTGGCTCATTGTTGTTAATGACGGCTTCCATGCCTTCAGCTGAAGAATCCATCTATTTTCCAAGGGAGACAGTATTAAGAGTCCTATGCCCTGAGTTGAAGAATCCATCTAATTTTTGGGTGGGGCAAGGGGAAGAGTTAGAGGTTGTAGCAACAGTACAGAAGAAAGAAAATAGAGGAATAAACAAAGAAACACTCTAAAAGATGCATTAAAAGACCAAAAAAAAACTTAAAGGAGGATTAAAAGACAAAAAAAAACTACCTTTGAAGTCTTATGCCAAGGAATGAAAGCTTTTGCATACCTCTAATAAACCTCATGAATAGATTTATTTCTCTCCTTTTTTTTTAAAATAAGCTATATTTGACTTCTATTGGGGACCATTCTCATCAAAATAACAAAGCATTATGTTCATTTTTAGGTCAATTAGACCATATCTAGAAACTGCTATGTTTCGTTAATCAACTCCTTGATATTATTTCATTAAGAGATAAAATCTCCGTTGTTTAGTTGCCTTTTAAAATTTGAATTTTATCAATACAAAGATTAACAACGTGATTGAATAAATTATATGTCATCCTATCTTTCTCTATGGATATGTTCTCGTTTCCAAGACACTACCTCCAACAGTAGTTAATGGACATCAAAACTTTTGATATTTTTATCAAATCCCCACAATTATTTTTCTTGACAGCACTGACACTAATTTATAAATCCTCCTCAATTGAAATATATCTCTATCATTTTTCAATAGCCTCTCCATCATTGTTAGTTGAAGTTCCATATGATTCTGAGTAAGTGAGGAGAATTGTGCCTTCATATCAGCTGCCTTTGGATTTCCTTGGAAGCATCATCACAATTAATTTTGATGAACCCAACTTTTAGACATTTTTATTTTGCAATTAATTGACTTAGAACCTTTGAGTTAATTCCCTTGTCACAAGTGAATCTTGTATATATATTCAAATACTCTAACCAAGAGGTTAGTACCACTTTTTCCATGCTTGAGACCATAATTACCAGGTTCAGTCTGAAACTAGACTAGGTTTGGTCTGGTTTGGAATTTTAGGATGGACCAAATTGGTTCAGTTCAGTTCAGTCTTGTTTTTAATTTTTAATCTTTAATTTTTTTTTTTTTTTTAAGAGGTTGAAAAGTGAGGGCATATCAGTGGCCACATTTCCCATGAATTGAACTTGGGTCTCCATTAAGAGAGCCCAATGACTTTTGTCATTACCGTGTCCTTGCCGGACTAATCTTTAATTTTTAATTTCCAATTTTTTATATATTTTAAAAAAATAAAAAATATACCTTATAAAAAACAAGTTATACATTTATAAAGTATAAAATATATTTGAATGTAAAAACTACAAAAGAATCTACGTAGAGCCTTTAAGTTAATTCCATTGTCGCAAGTGACCACTCATGAAACCATAATTACCAGGTTCAGTCTGAAACTAGACTAAGGTTTGTCTAGTTTGGAATTTTTAGGATGGACCAAATTGGTTCAGTTCAGTTCAGTCTTGTTTTAAATTTTTAATTTTTAATTTGCAATTTTTTATATATTAAAAAAAAATATATGGCTTATAAAATATAACTTATACATTTATAAAGTATAAAATATAGTTAAATGTAGAAAATATAGAAGAATCTACTTTTTTTTTGAATGAAGAAGCAATATATTAAATATAGCGTCTAAACATACAAAAGTGGGTGGACTGCCACGTCACACCCCATGCACTATCCAAACCGGCTGAGAAAAATAGCCAGGAAACAAAAAACCATCAGGTACAACAAACCCTACACCACACAGCTTTAAAAATAGCCAGGACCTCGATCAAAACATCAACAGCAGAATACTAGAAACATGCAAGATTAAGTTCAAGGACACCAGCCATTAACTATTCCAGCCCGACCCAAGATGATTGTCAGACTTATCAGTTGCAGGCTGAGCAGGAGCCTCAAAAGGAGTATTCCATCCATCAGCATCACCAGCAGTGCCCGAGCTCCAACCAGTATTAGCATCACCATCACTTCCCCTCTGAGAACCGACCTGACCAGAAGAAACTAGGGGAGTTCCCCATCCCTGAGGAGCTCTCCAACTAGCCATACCCTGCAACTGGTCAGGCTGAGGATGAGCATCCCAAGCAGAAACCTGCTGAGCAGGGTGGGAACGCAGCAGACCCTGCGTTTGATCTCCAGAAGGCTGGGAGCGAGCCCTAGAAGGAGGTCGGTCCCTACGTTGTCTGGATCTAGAATGGGTGCGTTGCTCATGCTCCAGGGGGACTCTACTCACAACACATGGGGCATTACCCCAATGATCAATCAGCTCCTGCAGATGATTAAGCTCCATTGCAACTTTATTAGCTTGCACCTGAATCTGTAACCAGGCATCATGAAATACCATAAGCTTATCTGAGAGAGAAAAAATAATAGAGGGAGTTTTATCTGCAAAAACTATCTCATTCCTTGACTTCCATGTATGAAATAAAATGCTAATTCTTAAAATGTTCCAGAATTCTAGCAAAGGTTGAGAAAACTGCGGAGGATCTCCCAACAGATTATGCAGCCAGGTGAAAGGAGTAAGCAAAAAAGGCTGAAAGAAGGACTCCATCCACTTCCAGGCCATCTGAGCTCTATGGCAATTCCAGAAAAGATGCAAAGTGGACTCTGCTTCCCCACAGAAAGAGCAAGTGGGAGAAGCAATGCCCAAATGCCTAAGCCTTGAGCCAAGCGGCAGCCCCTGATACAACAAACTCCAGACAAAAGAGGCCTGCTTAGGTTCAATATAGGGTGCCCAAGTGAGCTGAAAGTGAGCTCTCCATCTGGATTTGGAAGAGAACAAATCCCAGCGTGCATTAAGCTTGGGCACCATGGGCAAATTGGGTGAAAGCCAGCTGTATCCCTGCTTAGTACTGTAATTAAACAGAGGGACATGTTTATACCATTCCCACTCTTTCCACAAGGGTTGCTGAGCAACCTGACCAAGCTTAGGCCACAAGGAGAAAGGTGTACTGTTAATAACCACCTCGTATGTAGCTTTGTCAATAAACTGTAACCTATATTGTTGTTGAAACTGCGCCCAAGGGATCCAATCACCAGATTGTCTGCAATAAAAATCTGAAAGGGACACAATACCCTTTTTTAAAAAAATTTAGCATGGATCCACTGAACTTGAGCAAGTGGTTGTCCCTGATACTGAACCACAGGGGACCACCAAACATTCAAATCTGCAATAGTTGCCCCCTTGTGACGACCGATTCCTTTCCAACGGAGCCAGGGTTTGATTGACTCCCAAGCTCTCCAAAGACTTTGAGTCACAAAGGAGCCAGTAATTTTACAAAAAATAGGGGCTACAATAATGGAAGGGAAATCCAACCCTTGCCAACATTTCTTGCCAATGGGTAGCCCTGTCGCCACACAATTCCTAATCAAAACTTTCCATGCTTCATCCCCTTTAAGAGATCTGATGATCCATTTAGCGCTAAGAGCTAATCCTTGACGGAAATAGTTAAATAGTCCCAAACCTCCTGAATTTTTAGGGAGGCAACAAAATTCCCAGGCTACTCTATGAAAGCCAATTTTTTGAGAGGAATTAGCCCATAAAAAGTCCCGCAGAAGCTTTTCCAGCTTCTTATAACAAGCTTGAGAAGGAACCCAACAGGAGGAATAGTAAACATGAGTACTGGCAAGAATTTTAGAGCAGATTTGGAATTTGCCCGCAAGGGACAACTTCTTGGTGATCCAGTAATTGAGCTTGGTCTCTACCTTTTGCACTACATATTCCCAAAGCTGAGAAGGGGTGCTTTGAAAAGCAAAGGGAATGCCTAAAAATTTGAACATCTCCCCTGAATGTATCCACTTCCATTGGTAATGCTCTAACCAAGGTGGAAGGGGATGTGAGGATTGTCTATAGCAAGCAGTTTTCCTCCACTGAATGCTGGAACCAGAGGCTTTGCAAAAAACATCCAGGCTGGAAAGAGCCTGTGTGACAGACACTTCATCTTCAGTGAGCGTTAAGAAGGAATCATCCGCAAAGTGTCCATTAATGAGCTGCCCTTGCCCTCCTGGTAGGGAAATACCCTTAACCAGTCCTTGCGAAGCTTTGCGGGAAAGAAGGTACCCAAAGGCTTCAGCTGCAAGCACATAGAGGGAAGGGGCAAGAGGACAACCCTGACGAACAGATCTGTACAAACCAATGCATTCTGATTGCATACCATTTAGCATGAGAACCGCTGAGGCATCTGTAAATAACATTTTCATAGAAAGGACAAAGCTAGGTCCAAAGCCCAGAGTTGTAAGCATTGAGAGAATGAAATGCCATTCAATTCTGTCATAGGCTTTTTCAAAGTCAATTTTAATAAAAAGCGCATCTTGTTGAGACTGCCGTGCCCAGTCCATGCCTTCCCAAACTGCTAGAACATTATCCAGAATATAGCGATTGCGAATAAAGCCTGTTTGCTCAGGCCTCACAATAAGAGGAAGGAGAGGCCGAAGTCTAAGAGCAAGAGCTTTAGCAATAATTTTATAGCTAACATTCAGCAAAGTGATAGGCCTCCAGTTGGTGATCACCTCAGGATCACCAGGCTTGGGAATGAACTTTATGTTGCCTCTATTAATGAGTGATCCTAGAGAACCAGAAGACAGGGCTTCCTGATAAACCCGAAAAAGGTCTGGCCCGACCATATCCCACAAGGCTTTATAAAATTCACAAGGAAACCCATCAAGGCCTGGTGCCTTGTCATTAGCCATATGAGATAAGGCTTCAGCAAGATCATCTAAAGCAAGAGGTTTATCACAGGCTTCAGTCTGAGAAGGCGAAAGCTTCGTTGGAACCACCGAGCAACATTCATCCAGTGCTTGTTGTCTCTCAGCAGAGAGATGTTGAGCAACAAAGACCTATTGGTAATGGTGAACAAATGCCTTAGAAATATCAGGCAACTCTGAAAGCCTTTTGCCATTATTCACAATGGCTTTGAACTGAACCGCCTGTCGAGGCGGTCTAAGGCACTGGAAAAATTCCTTGGAAACCCTATCACCGACCTTGAGCCAATGCATTCGGGCACGAAGCTGAGCACCTCGAGCCTCATAGAGCTCAGCCTTCTTGAGCTCATGTCGAAGAATCGCAACATGCTGTTGTAGAGTGACACTGAGAGGGGAGGCATCAAGTCTAACAGATGTTGAGGCAAACTCCCGCTTTAGGGCCAGATTTGACTTTTTATGCAACTGAGCAAGCTTGACACCAAGATTGCGAAGCAAAGTGGTTGTGCGATTAATAGCATCATTCCACCACTCAATCCAACCCGAATGACCTGAAGGTCGAGGAACCAAATTCCAAACCCTAGTAATGTGTGCAACAGAAGCAGGATGCTGGAGGAAGGAAGTATTCAGAAAAAACTGAGAAGAGAAAGTCCTAGCAGGCAGAGTCTTCGAAGAAATATTAAAGAGAATAGGAACATGATCTGACACTGTAGAACCCGGAAGAGCTATCACGGGAGGAGCAGAAGGCACAAGGGGCTGAAAACTAAACCCAAAATGGTCTGTAAGCATGGCTCTATCCAATCGCTTGAGAATACGATCATCCCCATTTTGAAAATTTGACCAAGAAAACCAGAGTGAGTGCGGGAAGTCTTTGGAGGAAGAACAAGCATTGGGGTCGAAAAGCCCTAATTTATGTTTAAAAAAAAACCAAGCTTCGTGTTCCCCAGCACACCACCGCATTGGGAGGCGGCCCACTTTATCAGAAGTTGTCTCAATCATATTGAAATCACCACAAAAAATCCAGACAGCAGGAGGTAAAGACAAAGCTAACCACCGCCAGAGGGCACATCGGTCAGGGGCATGATTGGAAGCATATACATTTACAATACCAAAAGAATGCCCATCAATTTCAAAAAGAGTCCACACCACCTGATTAGAAGGGTCCACTCCCCAAGTAACCAGATGAGATTGCCAGGTGGGAGCCACAAAAGTGACAGCTCCACCTCGACCAACTGCATGATTAGTTGCATAAAATTGGCTGCCAGGCCAAATAAACGAACAGGCACAATGCAAGTTAAAAGCAGAAACCTTAACTTCTTGTAAACAAAGAAAATCAAACCTGCCATGCAGACGACAAAGTTTATCAACCTCACTACGGACCAAGTACTTACGAATTGGGTCCGTTAAGCCTCTGACATTCCAGGAGAGAAATATCATGAGGAACTGTCAAGCTGCATATCACCTTCAATAATCTCAGAAGCCCCTAGATCCCCAAGCGAGGAGTAAGAGTTTGAGATAAATCGGTCGTGATTTCCTTCTAGAAACATGGTATAAGGGCGTTTATCAGAGCTGGGACTGCGAGATCTTCTCGCTCGAGCCTTTTCAAGGGCCGCATGTAAATTATTCTGCAAACCCTCATTTTCCACCATAGAAGAAACCCTGTGAGAGGACGTTGGTGCAGCACCCTGCATGGCCATTTTATCTTTCGGTGCATGCACCAGAGGAGCCATTCGCGAACCAGAAGGTTTACCCAAGGGCTTGATTGGACGATTTCGTTTGGCAACAATGGTCCAAGAATCCTGCGAACCAGTCTGCGGGGGTCGTTGGTCACCGGGAGCAGCTCTAGATGGTAGCGCATGCGCAGAGCTTGTAGGGTTAGCTGTAACCTTATTATGCCTGAAACGCCCCTCCATGAGCGGGCAATCTTTGATCATATGTGCTGTCGACTGACAGCGAAAGCAGGTATTCGGGAGATTAATATAGACTAGCTTCTGAACAAAGGAGGTATCCCCAACACAAATGGTAAGATGGTCGCGAAGATCCTTGGAAAGATCGATTTTCACACAAACCCTGCGATAGGGCCGAGCACCAAAAAATCTAGGATTCTCAACGCAAACAAAATGACCTAGAGGGGCAACAAGGGTTTCCAGGAAAGGCCAAAGAGCCGGTGGGAGGCCAGGGAATTCAACCCACACTGGCACCTCCAGGGAAGCACCCTCTTCAACAGAGAAGTCGCGGGACCAGGGCTGAAATACTAACAAAGAGTTATGCACATACCAGGGGCCATGGTTAAAAACTTCATGCACATGTTCAGGAGCAGGGAAACGGAACAAAAAAAACCCCTTAGTCAAATTTTGAATTCCATCAACTTCTATACCATGAGGAGTCCAGTAATGTTGAATCCAGCTACGGATTAGCGACTCATTGGGGATTCGACCCAAGAAGTATCCAATAAGAGTGTTACTTTCTAACCAGCTACAAGACTGATTGAAATCATCAAAAGGAATAGTAACATCGGGCACCTGATTCATACCTCGTGGAAGACCTTCGGGACGAATTTCCTCGGTTGCTTGTTGCATGCCATAGCCAATTCCAGTAGCTTCGATAGGAGTCGAAGCCGCCGCGCTCCCGACGGCCATCTTAAAAAGAAACCAACCACCAAGGCGATAAATGCGTAACGACGTGGAGTTCAGGGGTGACGACCGACCAAACCCTACACAAAACCCTATGCATACAATGTCGTAAACCTAGAAAAAAGCAAATCTCTAGAGCGCTCTTGAGGGCAAAGCAATGGTCCTTAAGAATCTACTTTTTATTTGCATGTATTCTGATTTTTATAAATACTTTATATGGGTGTATATATTAATTACCATTGAATCGAACCTCCTTGAAAAACCTAACCTCTGAACATTTTTTGGCCTTCTAAACCTTCGAATTGAATCATGCTTGGTAACTATGGTTGGGACTTCTCATAATGATCTCCAATAAATATTATACAAGAGCGACAATAATACAATTCGAAATTTGTGCATTTATTCTATTGGTTTTTTTAAATTCTATTATTCCTTTCGATCCTTAAATCCTAGAAAATAAGGTAGGATGAGTACTCCACAAAATGCATAGCTTTAAAACAATTAATCAAACTTTTTATCAACTCTTTCAATGTTGATGGAACTACCCAATATATTCTCATTTTGTTTGACAAGATAGCCCCAAATGGTATAAGCAGGAGGACAATGAAGATGGAAGTAATCTGATGTTCTGGATCCTTTTTGCACAATGCCCACCTAAAAGTTTCCAGTGTTCTCTTAGTACATGTGATAGGGTTTATTCTTTACTTTTAGCTCATTTTCTTAGTCTTTATTATTGTATTACTTCATTCATTTGTTTGCTTTATCCTAGAATTCTCGATTGTAATTTTCTATTGAGTCTGAGTGCCACGAACCTTCTTTAGGTCACTGGTGTACATGCATATAATTTCATTTTCAATTACTGTAAATCAATGAAAGCAAAAGGAATTTTTTTTTGTCACTCAATTTGTTTTTTAAAATTTATAGGCAAGTTCCTCGAGTACACTATCAAGCTCAATAAAAAATTGGTTTGTGGATATGGGATGTTCTTCCACAATAGTTGACAAGGCTATTAGTATATATGGTATGAATATGTTCCTCCACTTGTGCTTTCAACTATCAATTGTGATTAAAATCCATTTTTTATGCATTTTTTAATGCATACGCTAATCTAATATTTAATTTTCTGTGGTTTTAGGAACGGATAATGAGGATGACATATTAGAATATATCTTAGCTTATCAAGTGAGTGAATCTATTCACATTCATTAACATTTGCATTTGTACAGATGGTTGGCAAGAGTTCTCTTTTTGAAAATTGCTGTTAAATTTTTATAGCTTGCTGATTACTCTTCTTAGTTAAAAACATCAAATTTTGATTACTGATTTAGTGAGACTCAGAGTTTAACAAATATACAAGATCCATAAATCAATATAAGCAAAGAGCTAATTTAATGCGATTACAAAAAATGTCTACAGGCCAGTTCCTTCTCAAATACACCATCGAACTCAGTCAAAAGTTGGTTTGTTGATATGGGGTGTTCTCCCACCATAGTTGACAAGGCTATTAGTATATATGGTATAAGGACATGCCTTGATTGATTTTTTCAAGAGGGTACTATGAGTAAATTCCTCGTTGATGTGGAGTTTCTGAAGTATAAGCTAATCTACTATTTTATTTTTGCTCATTTTAGGAACAAAGAATGAGGATGACATTTTAGAATATGTCTTAGCTTGCCAGGTGAGTGAATCTATTCACATTCTTTAACACATGCATTTGTAGGGATGGTTGGCATTCTGTCTTTGTACTATAATAACAGTTACTGTTTAATTTTTATAGGTTGCTGATTCTTCTTCAGATTCAAGTCACCAAGATTCAATTACTGATTTAGAGAGATTCGAAAGTGATGATCATTATAACTTTGAGGAAAACGAAGTTAAAAGCAAGGACTGGTTTTCTGGATGTCTAGATCTAAAGGTAATCATATGAATCTTGTTTAAATTTAAATGCTAATTATCTAGGGGCTATTTTGTATGCTTTACGTAGGTTTCCTCGTCTAGAAGACAACAGGCTGAAAGGGACCACCTCTCTGTTGCAGAAGAGACTGTATGAATGACTGAAACATTTTCTACCCATCATGCCATCTCCATTTCCTTTAGGGATATAGAAACATATTCCTAACATGTTGGAGACATATTTATGAGCAAAACTAAACAACAGTCTTGTTCACAAGTTCTCATCTGACTAAAGGTGTGGATTTAAATATTGTTTGGTCCATTTCTTGGAGCTCCATAACACTGTACTATAAGAAGTCATATGGTGCTGTCATTTCTACAATTACAGTTTACAAGAATTCATATGGTGCTGTCATTTCTACAATTACAGTTTACAAATAACCAATGTCTTGGGTTTCAAAGCTATTTATATCTAAACAACAAGCAACCAAAAGATCAAAGTACTGCATTCTGTGTAACATTAGTTCGACAAATAACTCGTGGTATTTGACGTGATTCTTTTAGTAGTTCCATTGATCATGTTTTGTTCACTTTGGACACTGGTATAATGCATTTCTTTCTATTATAAGGTTAAAAGTTCTCTAGGGAAGCATATTATTTCTATTGACCCTTTTAATTTTTATGGAATCCAAAGAAGACTCTAAAATATTTTCAGGGAAGAATTTTGGAGCTTAGAAGTATTTGTAGGGTTTTGTAGTTATGAACTACCTTCCCTATACTTGCATGCATGTATGGTAATATTTTTTTTTCTTGATAATAAGGGGTTGTACTCGGGTCCTCCATCCTTGAAAAATTACATCTCTCTGCTTTAGAGCTTGAGAGTTTACAAATAGATACACTTCTCATCTCAATTGAGATGTTATAGCTAGAAACCTACATCATTTTACATAAAATGTCTAAATTCTTGATTTTCATTTTTTGGATCTTTTCAAATTTTTGTATGAATACAATTACTCCAGAATTTAGCATCTTTCTTGACATTTTCCTATAACAGCCTTCACAATGCTAAAACTTCACCTCTACTATCTATGCCTTACATCTTAGTAGAGTAATATTTCCAAAACATCGCACTATCATAGTCCGTTTTACCAAATCTGGATTGTTAGTTTCCTTCCTGAAACACAAGTGCAACCACAAAAATTATAATAAATAGTATAAATGTAAATGCATTAATGTTACAAAATAAAGTAGATATTACCAATGGAAAACATTAAAGTAAAACTTAATCATTAATTAATTTAGGCAATCAACATTTTTTGTCAGCTTCAACTAAACTTTCTACTTCTTCTAACCATGGAAAGGAGAATTTAACTTCACGATCCTCAATCAAAACCCCTCTATTGGCAAGCTTATCTGCACATTTGTTTCCTTCCCTTAATATATGTGTAAACCTGATTTCTTCAAACTCTTTAGCAAGATCTTGAATTTCCACAATTATATCTTGTATGTTCCATGGAGCCTTTGCTTTCCTCAAACTATCAGAGAATCACCTTCCATCCATACTCTATTCCATTTCATTTGTTTACATATTTTTAACTCTTCTAAAGTTGCCTAAGCTTCAACCTCATTATTTGTCTTAAATCCACTATTTAAAGCATAATGAGACAAAATCTCTCCTCTATTATTTCTAATTATTCCTCCTCCGCTTGCTAGTCCTGGATTTCCTTTAGATGCTCCATCAATATTTAATTTAACCCACTCCACATCTGGTGCTTTCCACTTTACATTTTTTGTCTTCTTTTTGCTTCTCTTGTACCCAACATCATGATTCCATTTAATGACTTGACTCCATCTATCAAGACTCTCTGCTTCCAAATTAGGGACTGGGTGAGTTGATAGGGTTGGTTTAGACTCCTCTATGGCTAAACATATCTTCTTTTTTATTACCTCTAAACTGCTTTTCTTTCCTTTAAATATTCTTCTATTCCTTTCTAGCCATATAGTCCAAAGTATTGTATCTTTTGATATATCCCATATTGTCTTGTAAAGCCTCACTTTTATAAGTGCTCTACCATTGCTTTAACCAATCTTCAATTCTACTATTCATTACCATGCACTTACCAAACATATTAAGAATCCATTGCCATTGATTCCAAACTATTGAGCAATGTCCCAAGAGATGGTCTATACTCTCCTCCTCTTTATTACATAAAACACATTGAGAGGTGCCATGAAAACCCCTTTTCATAAGGTTATCCCAGGATAAAATTCTTCTATGACCTACTAGCCAAACAAACATTTTTTTTTTTTGGTTACATAGATGAATTGGTTACAATCACAATTTTTAGTAACTGTCAACGCAATTGGTAGGGTTCAAACTATCAGGGAAGGCTTCCATTTCATTTGTTTACATATTTTTAACCCTTCTAAAGTTGCCTAAGCTTCAACTTCATTATTTGTCTTAAATCCACTATTCAAAGCATAATGAGACAAAATCTCTCCTCTATTATTTCTAATTATTCCTCTTCCGCTTGCTAGTCCTGGATTTCCTTTAGATGCTCCATCAATATTTAATTTAACCCACCACATCTGGTGCTTTCCACTTTACATTTTTTGTCTTCTTTTTGCTTCTCTTGTACCCAACATCATGATTCCATTTAATGACTTGACTCCATCTATCAAGACTTTCTCCTTCCAAATTAGGGATAGACTTTCTCCTTCCAAATTAGGGATTGGGTGAGTTGATAGGGTTGGTTTAGACTCCTCATTGGCTAAACATATCTTCTTTTTTATTACCTCTAAACTGTTTTTCTTTCCTTTAAATATTCTTCTATTCCTTTCTAGCCATATAGTACAAAGTATTGTATCTTTTGATATATCCCATATTGTCTTGTAAAGCCTCACTTTTATAAGTGCTCTACCATTGCTTTAACCCATCTTCAATTCTACTATTCATTACCATGCACTTACCAAACATATTAAGAATCCATTGCCATTGATTCCAAACTATTGAGCAATGTCCCAAGAGATGGTCTATACTCTCCTCCTCTTTATTACATAAAACACATTGAGAGGGGCCATGAAAACCCCTTTTCATAAGGTTATCCCAGGATAAAATTCTTCTATGACCTACTAGCCAAACAAACATTTTTTTTTTTGGTTACATAGATGAATTGGTTACAATCACAATTTTTAGTAACTCATCAACGCAGCTGGCAGGGTTCAAACTATCAGGGAAGGCTTCCATTTCATTTGTTTACATATTTTTAACCCTTCTAAAGTTGCCTAAGCTTCAACTTCATTATTTGTCTTAAATCCACTATTCAAAGCATAATGAGACAAAATCTCTCCTCTATTATTTCTAATTATTCCTCTTCCGCTTGCTAGTCCTGGATTTCCTTTAGATGCTCCATCAATATTTAATTTAACCCACCACATCTGGTGCTTTCCACTTTACATTTTTTGTCTTCTTTTTGCTTCTCTTGTACCCAACATCATGATTCCATTTAATGATTTGACTCCATCTATCAAGACTTTCTCCTTCCAAATTAGGGATAGACTTTCTCCTTCCAAATTAGGAATTGGGTGAGTTGATAGGGTTGGTTTAGACTCCTCTATGGCTAAACATATCTTCTTTTTATTACCTCTAAACTGTTTTTCTTTCCTTTAAATATTCTTCTATTCCTTTCTAGCCATATAGTACAAAGTATTGTATCTTTTGATATATCCCATATTGTCTTGTAAAGCCTCACTTTTATAAGTGCTCTGCCATTGCTTTAACCCATCTTCAATTCTACTATTCATTACCATGCACTTACCAAACATATTAAGAATCCATTCCAAACTATTGAGCAATGTCCTTAGAGATGGTCTATACTCTCCTCCTCTTTATTACATAAAACACATTGAGAGGGGCCATGAAAACCCCTTTTCATAAGGTTATCCCAAGATAAAATTCTTCTATGACCTACTAGCCAAACAAACATTTTTTTTTTGGTTACATAGATGAATTGGTTACAATCACAATTTTTAGTAGCTGTAAGCACAATTGGAAGGCTTCAAACTATCAGCGAAGCCTTCCATTTCATTTGTTTACATATTTTTAACCCTTCTAAAGTTTCCTAAGCTTCAACTTCATTATTTGTCTTAAATCCACTATTCAAAGCATAATGAGACAAAATCTCTCTTCTATTATTTCTAATTATTCCTCTTCCGCTTGCTAGTCCTAGATTTCCTTTAGATGCTCCATCAATATTTAATTTAACCCACTCCACATCTGGTGCTTTCCACTTTACATTTTTTGTCTTCTTTTTGCTTCTCTTGTACCCAACATCATAATTCCATTTAATGACTTAACTCCATCTATCAAGACTCTCTGCTTCCAAATTAGGGATTGGGTGAGTTGATAGGGTTGGTTTAGACTCCTCTATGGCTAAACATATCTTCTTTTTATTACCTCTAAACTGCTTTCTTTTCCTTTAAATATTCTTCTATTCCTTTCTAGCCATATAGTCCAAAGTATTGTATCTTTTGATATATCCCATATTGTCTTGTAAAGCCTCACTTTTATAAGTGCTCTGCCATTGCTTTAACCAATCTTCAATTCTACTATTCATTAACATGCACTTACCAAACATATTAAGAATCCATTGCCATTGATTCCAAACTATTGAGCAATGTCCCAAGAGATGGTCTATACTCTCCTCCTCTTTATTACATAAAACACATTGAGATGGGCCATGAAAACCCCTTTTCATAAGGTTATCCCAGGATAAAACTCTTCTATGACCTACTAGCCAAAAAACATTTTTTTTTTTTTGTTACATAGATGAATTGGTTACAATCACAATTTTTAGTAATTGTCAGCGCAATTGGCAGGGTTCAAACTATCAGCGAAGGCTTCTATTTCATTTGTTTACATATTTTTAACCCTTTTAAACTTGCCTAAGATTCAACTTCATTATTTTTCTTAAATCCACTATTCAAAGCATAATGAGACAAAACGTCTCCTCTATTATTTCTAATTATTCCTCCTCCGCTTGCTAGTCCTGGATTTCCTTTAGATGCTCCATCAATATTTAATTTAACCCACTCCACATCTGGTGCTTTCCACAACATTTTTTGTCTTATTTTTACTTCTCTTGTACCCAACATCATGATTCCATTTAATGACTTGACTCCATCTATCAAGACTCTCTGCTTCCAAATTAGGGATTGGGTGAGTTGATAGGTTTGGTTTAGACTCCTCTATGGCTAAACATATCTTCTTTTTTATTACCTCTAAACTACTTTCCTTTCCTTTAAATATTCTTCTATTCCTTTCTAGCCATATAGTCCAAAGTATTGTATCTTTTGATATATCCCATATTGTCTTGTAAAGCCTCACTTTTATAAGTGCTCTGCCATTGCTTTAATAAATATTCAATTCTACTATTCATTACCATGCACTTACCAAACATATTAATAATCCATTGCCATTGATTCCAAAATATTGAGCAATGTCCCAAGAGATGGTCTATGCTTCTTGGAGAACAAGAAGATCAAAGACTTCATTGAGGCATAGCAAGAAGGATTGCACCGATATTTCTGCTGCGCGCGAGGGGGATTTCTGCTGCACGCGAGGGGGATTTCTGCTGCGCGCTCGAGGGGGATTTCTGCTGCGCTCGAGGGGGATTTCTGCTGCGCTCGAGGGGGATTTCTGCTGCGCTCGGGAGGGGATTTCTGCTGCGCTCGGGAGGGGATTTCTGCTGCGCGCGAGGGGGATTTCTGCTGCACTCGGGAGGGGATTTTTGCTGCGAGGGAGGGGGATTTCTGCTACGAGGGAGGGGGATTTTTGCTGCAATCGAGGGGGATTTCTGCTGCGCTCGGAGGGGGATTTCTGCTGCGCTCGAGGGGGATTTCTGCTGCGCTCGGGAGGGGATTTCTACTGTGCTCGAGGGGGATTTTTGCTGCGCTCGAGGAGGATTTCTGCTACGCTAGAGAGGGAATTTCTTGGTGTTCGTGTGTTATGGGGATTCTTGATGAAGGAGGAATGGAGGAAACACGGGCTTCTCCTCTTAAATCTATCCAACGCTTTCACACAACAGTTTCATACCAGCGTTTGTCTAAACAGATTAATTCTCTCCAGAAATAGCTAGACACACAAGCTAGTATTATACTCTCCTTGCAAGACCAAGTGAAAGACGGCAGCCGCATTATCGCAGATCTCCAAATTAAACTTCAAGATCAACAAGCTATCATTACTCAATTGCAGACTGCACATACCGAACAACCTCCTCAGAATTTCACGAATTTACACTGAAATCTTAAAAATTCGAGATGAACAGGCTGTTCTTCTTGCTGAGCAGGAACGTCTCAAAGAAGCATCAACTGCACAAAGCCAAAAATTAGCTGACCAACAATCTTGGGTTCAGGTTGTAGCCGGAAAGAAGAACCCCCCTCCCATAGTTGAGTTGGCTGTCCAAGCTAAATTTGAAGAAGAAAGAATCCGTAATGCGAAAGCACTCAATCTTAGGGTTCGTGGGGTGCCCAAACCTATTGATCCGCTTCAAGCTGGAAATGCCTTCATTCACAACACTCTTGAGTTAACAGATGTTACTCTCGAGAGAGCATGGTTCTCTCCCGACTCCACATTGGTCATACGCTTCAAAAATGCGGAAGAGCGTATGAAGGCGTTGAGGGCCAAACGAAAATTATTTACTCTTCAGGACAAGATCTACCTTGATGAGGACCTTACGCGACTCCAGGTTGAAGAATTGAAGAAAGCTAGGGAACAAGTAGCCACAGCCAGGAAAGCTAACAAATGGGCAGTTATTCGTAATTTGCGTGCAGTGATTAGGGACTCTCCCCCACCTGGTTGGTCCAAACCCTTGCCTAACAAATGACTCCATCGGCACGGAAGGGGGGTGGCAGATAAGCTAGCTATAGCTTGCTGGAACTGCAATGGTATGATGTGGTCTGCCCCAGGGTCCCTTCTTGATGTGATTGGTAGACATGACATCATTCTTATCTGTGAGATGCACGAGAGTCCCGAGCGGGCCCTTCCAGTTATCTCTGGTTACTTTTGGTGGTCAAGTTGTCGGCAACTCACTCGACGCTCTGGAGGGGTTAGAGTATCAGGAGGTGTTGTTGCTCTTATCAAGGATAAGCTCCAGGGTTCGGTTTCCTTGGTTTCGACTGACCCCCACTCCAGGTTTTTATGGATTAAAATCCTTCGTCACCCACCTCTTTGGGATATCTACATTGCCACCTGTTACTTTCCCCCCACCACGTCCAATTTTGTTATTCACACGGACGGGGACCCTTTCCAGGATCTCTATGAGGACATTACTAGATACTCGGCTTCAGGGGAGATACTTTTGTTGGGAGATTTCAATGCTCGGACCGGACCTATGCAGGTTTCTCTTCATGACCTCACAACCGATGAGATGCAGACTCGGGAATTGGATCTTGAGGACCTTGGTTTTGCTCGAACCTCCAACGACACACAGGTGATTGCTTATGGTAAGCATCTTATTGAGTTGGGTGAATCCAACAGGCTAGTTCTTCTCAATGGTATATCTTGTTTTCCAGATTCTAGTGGGTTTACTTGCTTTCCTCATAGTGGTGGAGCCAGTGTCGTCGACTATGCTATTTCCTCTACCACCCTCATTCCATTCATTTCCCGATTCAACGTCTCTGATCACCCTCCTCCCCTTACCGATCATTCAGTTCTTTCTCTTACGTTATCCACTGTTTCCCTTCCTGTTACTCCTCCCCCTCCTCCCTCCCCTTCAGTCCCTCGAGTCACTATAGACTTTGACTATTATTATTCCTTTACCTACATGGACCGGTTGCGTCATGTTCTCCCCAAGGTGTCTTCTCTTTCCGATGTTTTCGATCGTTCTGCTTGCTTGGTCCAAACTATTTGGAAGGCTGCTTTGGAATCATACCCCCACACTATTCGTCCTCCCCCTCGTCCTCGTCCCCCTGGTCATTGCCCCATGAACATATGGTATGATGAGGAATGTAAGTCTGCCCACCGAAGGTTGAAATATGCCATTCGAAATCCTTCCCAGCCCCATGCCATTTCTCACAAAGACTATAGGATGCTTCTTCGAAAGAAGAAGCGTCTCTTCCTCTCTCGGCATCGACTTGATCTTATCCACTCCCTTCAGCAATCTCCTAAATCCTTATGGCGCCTTATCCTCCCCCGTGATCGGATTACTCATGGGATCGATCTTTCCTCTTGGACCATCCATGCCTCTTCCCTTTATACCATCCCAAATCAGCCTCGTATTTCTGTTCCCTCCCCCCCCTCTTCGTGCCACCTCTTTTCTATTGGTCTTGTCAGGCAGGCTATCTGGAAACTCTGTACAAGCAAAGCAACAGATTTGGATGGGTTACAGGCGGAATTTTTGAAGCATGGTATTGACCCTCTTGTTGGGCCCCTTGCTGATCTCTTTAATCTTGCTATTTGTTCTGGGTTTCCTGAGTCTTGGACTCAGCATATCATTCACCCCATTCATAAGGCAGGTGATCCCCATGAACCCAATAACTACAGGACTATCATGATTGGGCATATCTTTGCCAAGCTCTATGCCACAACATTGGATGTGCTTCTCTCTCGAAGGTTGGAGGAGGGGGGTTTCAGGGCTCTTGGCCAAGCTGGTTTTCGGAAAGATCATCAGACCACAGATCACATTCTAGTCCTCAGAGCTATTATTGAGGAGGCACGTTCTAGGTCCTCGAAGGTTTATTGTTGCTTTGTAGACTTCAAGAAAGCTTTCGACACGGTGCCTCGACATTTACTTCTTGAGAGGCTTCGATCAATTGGCATCTCTGGGCAGCTTTTGACAGCGGTTACACGGTTATATGAGACTGTGAAAGGTCGGTTTCGCTCCCCTCAAGGGCTTTCAGCCAATATTCTTAGCACCATAGGAGTGAAACAGGGATGCCCCCTTTCGCAGACACTTTTTGGGATCTTTATCGACGAGCTTGAGACTTTTATCGGGGAGAACGCTCACCCGAGAGGATGGTTGCCTTCTTCACCATGTGTTGATTTCTATTCTCCTCTTTGTTGATGATGTTGTTCTTTTGGCCTCATCCCTTGAGGGGCTTCAGCGTCATCTGGACACACTTGCCGCTTTTTGTGACTCGAGACAGTTGACGGTGAATCTTTCTAAGACCAAGGTTATGGTATTCAATACTACCAAAGAGGCTCTATCCCATCTCCACTTCCTTTTCCAGGGCCAAGAGGTCGAAATCACCACCTCTTATGTGTATTTGGGGGTTCTTTTCATTGGTCCCACTTTTGGTATGAAACCCGCCGCCCAGGTCCGGGTGTGTAAGGGGTATGCAGCTCTCTCTTTGCTAGAGAGGAATTGCTTCAAAGCACATTTTCAGGATATACCTGTGAAGATGAGGATCTTTGACGCTTTGGTCAAGCCAACTATTACTTATGGGTCAGTGGTTTGGGGCCCTAGTCTTGGCCCGACTGAGTGGTCACGGGTTGAACGAGTGCAGACACTCTTTCTTCGACGATTCATTCGTTGCAAGGGAACAGTCCCTCGTTCTATTATTTTGGTAGAGTTTGGGGCTTCTCCTCTCCAGCTTGAGATTATCTTCCTGATTATCGGTTATCTTCACAGGATCCGTACTTTCGGAGATACCCTTGAGGGTTGCAGGCGGTACCCTTACCTCGCCCTTCGCTCCTCGATGGAACTCTCTCCGAGTTCTCGAGGAGGCCGGAGGAGCTGGTATTTTCAGGTTTCTACTCTCCTGGCCAGCATTCAGATACAGATAGACAGGCTGCCCCCTTATTCTTTGGGGGTTCTCCCCCCCTCTCGGCTTACTAAGGAGAAGATGCTCCACGAGATTCGGAAGGATGTTAGTCTCCAGTACACCAGATGCACATGGATCTCTCCTGTTGCCCCTCTTTCCCCCAAGCTGTCTTTCTACCATGAGCACTTCTTACAGATACAGGAGGGCAGAATAGTTCCTCCACAATACCTTCAGCAACACACAATGCATAGTCTTCGGATCACTATTGGGCAACTCGGGGTGTGTTCTCACCAACTCCGGATTGAGTCAGATCACCATCTTCCGATGGAGGAGCGGATTTGCTTGTTTTGCTCCTTGGGTGAAGTTGAGACCTTGCATCACTTCATTTTTTGTTGTCCCATTTATTATGAGATCCGGGGTAGGTTCCATTGCCTTTTCAGGGACAACTCTCGATGTGTTTCTACCTTCTTCGGATACCCGGACCAGCGTTGTCTCGCACTCTTTCTTAGGGAGATAACTCAGCTTCGACGACATAAAAGTTCTCCAAATGGATCTCACCCTCCTCAACATCGGCTCATCACAACATACTTCACCAACTCCGACGGACCAGGTGACTTCGTCCGGAAACGCCCCACACCATCCAGTTTGAACAGAAGCAGGGTCACTAGACAGCGCACCAATAGTTTGTCAGGGTTCCGAACTAGCAATGGGCAGAGACATATCATGGACTTCTTCAGCTCCGGTACTTCGGCCTCGACTGTTAGGAGAGATTAGTTTTTGGGGGATTCTCGGAGCTTGCCCCTCTTGGGCTGCTCCCTCCCCCCTCCTTCTCTCTCTCCGTTCTTCTTGGCATGCACTTCTCTCTGTTGGACTGCAGCCCTCCCCCCCTCTGCTCTCCCTTTTATTTTCTTTTCCCTTTCTCTTTGGCCCGTTTGTCGGGTTTGATCTTGTATTTTTCTTAGTTCTTTTCTTTGTTGGGCTTTTTAGCCTGCTAGCTGGCAGTCATTATTGTACTTCTTATAGTCCCTTGGGTCTTATTTTGGCCCACCGCGGACATTAATAATATTTCATTTCATTTCTTTATTACATAAAAAACATTGAGAGGTGCCATGAAAACCTCTTTTCATAAGGTTATCCCAGGATAAAATTCTTCTATGACCTACTAGCCAAACAAACATTTTTTTCTTTTTGGTTACATTGTAATGTCCCCTTTTCTACGCAGTCAAGTGCAGAGCAGATTAGCCTATACACGAGCTCCCGTAGGCTAAGTCGGATGGAGGGGAGCCATTGGAGATATCAGAATCTTTGTCAGTACCCAGAGAGCTATTGATTGATGGTCGTTTGGGCTCATTCGGAGATTTGTTTGATCAGAGTTACTATTTTTAGCCATGTCCGTTTTTAGGGTTTCGGTGGACAACAGACAGTGCAGTGATATTCTTCAGTGAAATGGGTGTCCAAAACCATTCGCGGATTTCAATTCGGATGGGCAGAGGTTGGAAATTTTAATGGTCGAAGATAAAATTAATAAAGTGATTATTTAATTTAATTTTGTAAAGTCAGTGACTTTATTTTATTATAAAATCATTTTATACTTAAAAGGGGCCATTTTAAGTGACGACTTAAAAAGTCGTTAAGCCTAGGCATAAGGGGGTGAATAAATTAAGGAGAAATAAGGTGGAATTAAAAATTGATAAAATTATATTTGCTCACCCTAAAAGTGACCTAACCCTAGGTCGACCTATGGAGGAGATAAAAGGAGGTTTTGAGTTCATTTGGAGATATGCGAAGATTATTATTTTTCTCTCTGGTTTTTTGGAGGACTCTGTGGCAGAGCCATTTACGAGAGATTCTGGAGCTTGTGAGAGACGACAACCTCTTACGGGGACATTGGCTTCGGGATTGCAAGATTACCCTCGAGGTCAATCTGGGCATTTCCACACAGGGATTGCAGTTGGACTTCAGTTTTAAAGACTTCTGGAGTTGGGTTACCACACAGGGTCATTCAGAGATTATACAGGGAATATTTGGAGCTGGGACACCACACAGTATTCACATCAGAAGGGCTGAGCCTTCATCATCATTTATAGAGTACGGAGCAGCTAGGGTTTCATCAGCATTTGAGGTATTTGCATTGTAATTTGTGCCCTAGTTTTGATATAAGAATAAAGCAATATTTTCGAGAATTCTGGATTGCTCTGTGTTTGTGATTTTGTATATCAAAAATTCACGAAAAAGGTTAAGAATTGGCAAACCCCTAGAGAACTAGATAGGGAGGGTTATTACAGTGGTATCAGAGCTGGTTTTTTCTGCTAGCCTGTTCAGGGTTTGATGAAAATTTCAGAAATGATTTCAGTATTGTGTGAAAAAAAAAATTGCAGCAGCCGTGAGTATTTTTCAGACTTGGAAGTTAGGGTTTGGTTGTCGTTTCAAATCTAGGGTTTCCAGTTTCTGGGTATTGGTGATCTGAATACCCATTTGGTTGATTTGGGCTTTAAGAGTTATGGGTATTGTTAATTCAGAGCTCAACTTATTCTGCCAGCCTGTGGAAGCCTAAGTAAATTTCAGATTCATGGAGTCTTATAATGATTGGTCTAGGAGACAACGTGATTGGGATAGGACTCGGAGTGAGATACAAAAATCCATCAATCAATTAACTGCAATGATGCAAATTTCTCTACCTACAATTCTTCCTAAGGTAAAGGTTGAGCCTACAGTCATTGAATTATTTGATCAGTTCCAGCAAGAGTGGAGGGCTCATGATGATGATTTTCGTGCCCTTATGTCTAATGAAGATTATATTGATATGCGTATGAGGCAACAACCCAATGGAAATGAAAAAATGAACCTTCTTGAGAAGATCAAAAATTCGAAACACAATGAAGAGCCTGCTGTCCCAGAAAAGTTGGAGAAGCCAGTTGATAGTGACGTAGATTCCCAATCAGATCATGATGATATTCACCCATCACATTTTAATGGTGACAGTTCAGAAGAACTTGGGTTGGATATTCACACTGAACCCATTATGATGCATGCACCGGATAGCTATATCTTCTTCGGAGATTTGCAGAGTGAGCTGAATATGGAATCAGTTATGCATGATACACATGATGGTGTTGTTACAAGTTACGTGGCAGCCCCTTCTGATGAAGACAGGCATGATTTTTCAGATCATAACACAATTGAGGTTGTTGCTGATTTTAAATCAGCTTATGATGATATTTCATTTCACCAGGACAGCCATGAAAATTCAATGCATGATGAGTCTAGTGCTGATTTACAAAATTTGAAGGCAGCCTTAGAAACTATGAAGTCAGACTTCATGAGCACTCTTGCAGACAGAGATCACTATGCCAAGCTTGTTGAAGAGACCCCTAGTGCATACAAGAGCAAAGAAGAAGTTAGTCAGCTAACTGAAGAGCTTGAGCAGACTAGAAGCTCTTTGTCGGAGGCTCGTCTTTCATTGCATGAGACAGAGTTGAAACTCAATTCTGTTTTAGAATCCACTGAACAACTGAATCGGGAGAGAGCCAGGGAGATTGGGCGGATTGTTGTCGAACTAGATTGCATTCAGGAGGACTATAACTTAACACATTGTCCCATGAGATCAGATTACACAATTTCGGATCAGTGGATTGGCTGTGATAAGCACGAGAGTGATAATAATTTCTCATGGACTGACAATCCGCTGTATGAGATGGATCATGATACATCTTTTGATAATCCTCTTTTTGAGATGAAGAGTGTTGATTCTTTTCCTGTGATAGATCATGAGGATACATTGTTTGAGACAGGGTGTCTATTTCGACATGAGTCTGAGAGTGATTTCATGAGCATTTTCCAGCCTAATCATGATGATCGGGGATTGAGTTCTCTTACCCAGGATCGTATGCTTGCATTGATGAGCATCGAGGGCGATGGTAGGAGCATGTTGTGGGCAATAGTTGATCATGGGTATGAGAGATATGCCGCTGTTCGCTTTTCGGACAGCCATAACATTTACATGATGGAGATGGGTCCACAATTTGGTTGGCATTACATGGAGTATCTTACTTCTTATTTGAACACAATGCCCTCTCAAGGGGTCAGTTTAATCAGTGAAAGTGCAGAGATAGGCCTGGTTGAGTCACCTATGCATGAGATGTTACTTGGCACAGGGTGCAGTCATAATGGGCATACCAGTTTTGATGGTGAGGCTGAGCTTCTTATTGAGTTGCCAGAGTGGAGTGTGGTTGATCTTTCAGGAATTATACAGATACATTTACACCCTACTTGGTTGAGTATGATGAGGGACATCATATTTCCAAGAGGATATTACATTGACTGCGGTAGATTGGGCTACATGGGATTATCCGGGAGATTCTAGGAGTGTGAACGCCGAGTTGAGCTGGTTAGGTGATGACTATGGAGGCACTTCCAGCATTGTGTTTGTAGTAATCTATGACGTTGATTCCTTCGGTATGTCGTGGTACATGATATTACATCTCAGCTCGGACAGGACATGTCGAGTGCGGATCGGAGAGAGATTTCATCATGCTATTGCAGTTGAGACTTTTGCCACTTAACCATGTCGGAGGGGTAGTGATGATCAGAGTGGCATAGCGTCAGCGTGGCGGTTTATTTTTGAGGTTGCTATGGGATCCAGGGGATTTGATGTGATCTCAGCCCGGATGTAGCATCTGACTGGAGTATGTATACGTATTGCTTGAGGACAAGCAATCTTTGGGAAGGGCGGACTGTAATGTCCCCTTTTCTACGCAGTCAGGTGTAGAGCAGATTAGCCTATACACGAGCTCTCGTAGGCTAAGTCGGATGGAGGGGAGCCATTGGAGATATCAGAATCTTTGTCAGTACCCAGAGAGCTATTGATTGATGGTCGTTTGGGCTCATTCGGAGATTTGTTTGATCAGAGTTACTATTTTTAGCCATGTCCGTTTTTAGGGTTTCGGTGGACAACAGACAGTGCAGTGATATTCTTCAGTGAAATGGGTGTCCAAAACCATTCGCGGATTTCAATTCGGATGGGCAGAGGTTGGAAATTTTAATGGTCGAAGATAAAATTAATAAAGTGATTATTTAATTTAATTTTGTAAAGTCAGTGACTTTATTTTATTATAAAATCATTTTATACTTAAAAGGGGCCATTTTAAGTGACGACTTAAAAAGTCGTTAAGCCTAGGCATAAGGGGGTGAATAAATTAAGGAGAAATAAGGTGGAATTAAAAATTGATAAAATTATATTTGCTCACCCTAAAAGTGACCTAACCCTAGGTCGACCTATGGAGGAGATAAAAGGAGGTTTTGAGTTCATTTGGAGATATGCGAAGATTATTATTTTTCTCTCTTGTTTTTGGAGGACTCTCTCGCGAGCCATTTACAGAGATTCTGGAGCTTGTGAGAGACGACAACCTCTTACAAGGACATTGGCTTCGGGGTTGCAAGATTACCCTCAGGTCAATCTGGGCATTTCCACACAGGGATTGCAGTTGGACTTTAGTTTTAAAGACTTCTGGAGTTGGGTTACCACACAGGGTCATTCAGAGATTATACAGGGAATATTTGGAGCTGGGACACCACACAATATTCACATCAGAAGGGCTGAGCCTTCATCATCATTTATAGAGTACGGAGCAGCTAGGGTTTCATCAGCATTTGAGGTATTTGCATTGTAATTTGTGCCCTAGTTTTGATATAAGAATAAAGCAATATTTTCGAGAATTCTGGATTGCTCTGTGTTTGTGATTTTGTATATCAAAAATTCACGAAAAAGGTTAAGAATTGGCAAACCCCTAGAGAACTAGATAGGGAGGGTTATTACATACATAGATGAATTGGTTACAATCACAATTTTTAGTAACTGTCAATGTAGCAGTTGGCAGGGTTCAAACTATTAGCGAAGGCTTCCATTTCATTTGTTTACATATTTTTAACCTTTCTAAAGTTGCTTAAGCTTCAACTTCATTATTTGTATTAAATCCACTATTCAAAGCATAATGAGACAAAATCTCTCCTACATTATTTCTAATTATTCCTCCTCCGCTTGCTAGTCCTGGATTTCCTTTAGATGCTCCATCAATATTTAATTTAACCCACTCCACATCTGGTGCTTTCCACTTTAAATTTTTTGTCTTCTTTTTGCTTCTCTTGTACCTAAAATCATGATTGCATTTAATGAATTGATTCCATCTATCAAAACTCTCTTCTTCCAAATTAGGGACTGGGTGAGTTGATAGGGTTGGTTTAGACTCCTCTATGGCTAAACATATCTTCTTTTTTATTACCTCTAAACTGCTTTCCTTTCCTTTAAATATTCTTCTATTCCTTTCTAGCCATATAGTCCAAAGTATTGTATCTTTTGATATATCCCATATTGTTTGTAAAGCCTCACTTTTATAAGTGCTCTGCCATTGCTTTAACCAATCTTCAATTCTACTATTCATTACCATGCACTTACCAAACATATTAAGAATCCATTGCCATTGATTCCAAACTATTGAGCAATATCCCAAGAGATGGTCTATACTCTCCTCCCCTTTATTACATAAAACACATTGAGAGGGGCCATGAAAACCCCTTTTCATAAGGTTATCCCACGATAAAATTCTTCTATGACCTACTAGCCAAACAAACATTTTTTTTTTTTGGTTACATAGATGAATTGGTTACAATCACAATTTTTAGTAACTGTCAGTGCAGTTGGCAAGGTTCAAACTATCAGCGAAGGCTTCCAACACACCCATCGTCTCGTTAATGGTAACCCGGCATGAGATGGGGACCGCCGAACGCATAGGGTTCGCACCGTCTTCGTCAGTCTGGTTCAACACAGGGCATGAAGGGGGACCACCGGACAAGAAGGAAACAGATCGCCATCATCAGTCAGGTGCAACACGCAGAGGAGTCAGATCGGGCTACTGGCTTAGCATGGAAACAAACATTTTGACTTTAAGAATGCTTGGACTATCCCAAAAATCTCTCCATATTCTAGTGATATTATTATTATGTTGGTGTTGAACATTATATCCACTTCTAGTTGTGTATTCTCCTGGGTTATTCAACTCCCAAATCAATTTATCCTTAGCACCCCTTAGAATAATTACAGTTATCTTTCTACTCAATTGCCTCCTAGAATCATTGTCTTGTATACTTGTAAAAAAATATTCTTTCCATTTGTATCTTCCTTCTCGATCCTTGTACAAAATGTTTGAAACCCTATCATCGTATTTGTCTTGAAGCAATCTCATCCAAGGTTTCAAAACTAGATCTAAGTTGAGTGGTTTTTTATCACACCAAGTATCCATCCAAATAGAATTTTTTTCTCTAGTTCCCACCACCCATCTTAAACCTTTAATCATAAGATCAATAGATTTTTTTAAACCATTCTAAAGAGTAGAACCATTTGGAAGAGAGAATGTTGTAAATATTTAACTTGGGTCATTGGGATCAACATACTTAGAAGAATTCTTGTCCATTGTGTTTGACTCTCTTTGTACAATATCCAGATAAATTTTCCCCTAAGAGCTAAGTTTCCGTCTTTAAGAACTCTTAAACCAAGACCTCCCCTAGTTTTGTCATCACACAACTTGCTCCATTTCACCAAAGGAAATTTCCTTTTATCATGTAAACCTAACCATAAAAAGGATCTCATAATATAAACTAAACTTTTTTCAACTGATTTTGGCATAGAATACAATGACATATAATATGTTGGAATGGCTTGTAAGACCGACTTAATTAACTGCACTCTTCCTGCTAATGATAACCATCTACCTTTCCAAGCTGGAAGTTTATTTTGAACTTTACTAATTCCATAAATTCCATAAATGTATCCTCATTCTCCCCTCAAATAAAGGCATCCCTAGATAAGTTGTTGCTAAATTTGCCTCCTCCATTTGAAGCAACCTACAAATTCTTGCTTTGATATTAGGAGTGTTAAGGAAGTAAATTTTGTATTTAGTCCTATTAACTTTTTTCCCTGAAGCTTTTTCGTACTCTTTTAAAAAGTTATTCAAAGTTCTGGCCTCATTTATCCTTGCCTTTCCGAAAAGGGTTGTATGATCTACAAACTGTTGATGGGTGATGTTATTGATGTTATTATTAACCTTAAGTCCACTTATAAGCCCATATTTGTAAGCCTTATTTAAGTTCCTACTCAAAAATTCTGCCATAATAATGAATAAATAAGGATATAGAGGATCTCCTTGTCTAAGTCCTCTTTTGGCTTTAAAATATTTTGTCACTAACCCATTGACTAACACTGAATAAGAAACTGTAGAGACACAAATTTTAAACCCATTTCTTCCCGAAACCAAACTTATCTAAAACTGCAAAAAGAAAATCCCATTTAACCGTATCATAGGCTTTACTCATATCAAGTTTTAAGATCATAGCTTTCTCTTTTTGAAGCAGTTGAATGTATAACTTCATGGGCTACTATGATTCCATCCAAAATTTGTCTCCCTTTCACAAATCCTCCTTGCTCTTTTGAAATGATTTTGTCTAACAATGGCCTTAATCTATTCGCCATCACTTTGGAAATAATCTTATAAGCCATATTACATAGGCTTATGGTTCTAAAAGAATCAAACAATTTAGCATCCTTCTTTTTTTGAATTAGGGTAAGATAAGGAATGTATCGTTTTACCCTATATTGTTCCACTGTTACCAATAAAGAATCCTTCACTACATCCCAATTATGTTGGTAAAAAGCTGCAGAGAGCCCATCTGGACCTGGGGATTTATCCTTATTAAAAGAGAAAAGAGCTAAATGAACTTCTTCTAGAATAATAGGCTCCATCGGTTTCCTATTGTCTTCATTCATTATAACTAAAGGAACATCTTGAAGAAGTTTATCATTAAGAACATCGGTAACCTCTGAACCTAGAATATTTTGATAAAATGACTTTGCCTCTTTTCTAATTTCACTCCGATCTTCAATCCAAACCCCTTCTATTGATTTAATTCTACTAATTCTAGAAGATGATCTCTGTACTATAGCTATCCTATGAAAAAACTTAGTATTTTTATCTCCTTCTTTTAACCAAGTTTGTCTTGATTTTAATCTCTAGATTTTCTCTTCCTTACTCAAAATGTTATGATATTCACTAAGCAACTCTCTTTCCTCCGAGCTTGGATTATTATCATCACCTTTTTGGAATTTTGAAAGTTTATCTTTTAGATCTTCTTTCTTCTCAAAAATATTTCCAAAGGTGTTCTTGTTCCATTATTTTAATCTAGATGTCATAGCTTTAATTTGGTTTGGAAGAGCATACAACCCACCATTACCTAAAGAATTCCATGTTTGAGCTATCATATCAACAAATTGAGGATGGTCTTCCCACATCTGCTCATATTTAAAATATGATATTTTTTTGAATTCACTTACCGCCATTGTAACTTTTATTGACCAGTGATCTGAACCAATTCGTGTTAAGGTATTAATTTTAGCACAGCATGTATGGTAATATTGTGTATAAATGGAAACTACAATATAAATGTGTGTATACATTTCATGGTTATTTATTTTTTATAAACTGCCTTCTTTATACTTGCCTATGATTGTGTTTGAATGAGGATGCAACTTATTCAAATTTAAGGGAATAAGAGGTATGCCTTCTTTATACTTGCCTATGATTATGTTTGCATGACGATGCAACTTATTCAAATTTAAGGGAATAGGATGTATGATATTTCCAACAATCTCTTAGGGTGCTAAGTAGATTATGGCCATAAACGAACTTGTCATAAATAGATGGCATTTGACATTCATAACCTGGCTTCATATTGGGACTTCTATTCACAAATTTCCAGTTGCAGCTGTAATATGTACAATAAGAAGGCCCTTTAAAACACACAGTTTTGCAAGAACCAACTTTTTCAACATAAATAAGATGTGTAAGATCTCCGTGCTGAGCAGAGTATGGCCATAAAAGAATCTGTCATGGATAGATGTCATTTGACATTCAGTCTGGATTCATATTGGGATTTCTGTTCACAAATTTAAAGTTGCAACTGTTTCATGCCCAATAAGAATGTTGTTTAAAACAAAAGGCTTGCAACTGCATAAATAGTCTTGCATACACTACAATCACCTCCTTGTGTGAATACAAACATTCCTTATGCTATAGAAGCAGAAGTATCATATTTAAGCTTGCAGACACAAATTTTCCTTAGACCATTATTTATCATGGAAACCAAGTTAACCCAACTTAACTATGGAGGTAAACATATTAATCTGGTAGTTAATTGCAAATATGGAATTAATATATCCAATGCATATATGGAATTAATATATCCAATGCATATGCTCTTAGAATGTGGTACATATATACATAACCTAAATTCTGAGCATTCTTAAATTCAGCAATGCATGGCCATAATATATTTATTTATTTATTTAGCATATTTTGATTCCAAGTATAAGAAATCATGATATTATATTCAACTGTTGTGGCAACTTTTGGCATGGACCTGATTGAAGCTACTTTGAAACCAAAAAACAAAAAAATATCAGATTTCTGACTAACAGAGGGTTAGGCCTCACTTGAAACAAATACCATATGAACACGTCTCTATGAGTTGTATCATTTATGAATAAATAATTTGTCTTTAAAATGGGCATAGACCATATTCTAAGAATTCAAGGAAGTCCATACATAACTTGAATTCGGTTTCCTATTGGGAAAATCCTTTCGTCTCTATTAGTTGTACCACTTATGAATAGAGATTTGTCTCGAAAATGGGCTTAGACTATATTCTAAGAATTCTAGGAAGTCCACACAGAACTTCAAGATGGTCGCCTATTGGGAAGATCCTTCAAGAAGTGAATAGAGTCCAAAGCATTTGAAAGGAACACATTTCAAAATAGGAATAAGTAACTCAAAATAATCAATCCATGATTCCAACAAATTAAATGCCTTTATATAGGCTCAAGGTGTTGAGGTCAACAAGATTGGGATTGAAACACAAGTTACAAAATATAATAAAAATATTCTCAAAAAGGTTCTTGACCCAAAGGGTCATTTTACAAAGTTAACAAGGAGCCCAACAAATGAATTTACATATTCCAACATCTCCTTTTAAACACAAATTGGCAAGGCTAAGGAGGCATTACACTCACATCCTTTCATAATAACAACATCAACCACCCAAGCATGATTCTCTTAATTCTTCTCCAAGTGGATCGATGAATATGTTCAAAACTTGAATGATACAATATCCTCATGTGGCTTGATGAAGATGTCCAAAACTCAATGGATACAACATCCTCCTATTTGATGGTGTGCTGCATGTAACTTGTTATGACAAAAACAATCTACAACTAGAACAAACAAGTTTATCATCATTAGGATCATGAATATTGTATTGTTTTTTGCTATAAGGGTATCTCCCAACACAAATGCATAATCCAAGGATGGTTATCCCATTGCTCTCATATGAATGCCACAATACTTTATCCATAATACGAGTATGGAACAATGAATGACCCGAATGAATCACAATACAGTCTTTAGATTTTCTATGATGATAGGTGCAAGTGCTAATGAGATTATGACCTACAAGGAGAAAAGATACAGACAACATTGACTTGTGTTGCAATACCCTTCCGAAGACACCTTAAATTAGTCATCATGGTAGAAAGTCATATATAGCCATTGTTCAACACATGCACTTCTTTTTTTTAATTATCGGTATACATCTATGCACTTCTTTTTTTTAATTATTGGTATACAACTGCTCATCTTTTACTCCAAGCACACAAACTTGCATTAACTCAACATAACTTGTTAGACCTTCTCCTTTAGGTCCAACCTTTGTCTCAACGAGAGCACTTATACCCTATATATACTTTCCATGTCCTCCACATATTCAACCTATATTTCTAAGAATATTGGAACCAGGGACATATGTTTGCTCCTCAATGTTAACAATGGGAGAAAACTATAGATTATTATTTTCAATAGGGTCACAATGAGAAGCATTAAAAGCAACATTATCATGCTCACAACAATCATCCAAATCATTGACATTAGAAGAAGAGGGATGACTAACCTCATTATCAACAAGAGGTACAACACTATGGAAAGGAATAACATTATCATTATTATTAGGAGCATTCTAGGAGGAGAATGAGTAATATTAATAGAAGTAAACCCTCTTGTTATATTTCCCTCCAATACATGCTCAATAGTTACTTGTTAATCAATTGGTTTGTGCCTATCAACATGGTCCTCATTATACTCCAATTATTTTTCAAATCAATAGTCTCTTTTAGGAGTTTTTTATTGGGAGATTAGAGTTTCTTGTTTTCTTTTTCCATTTTGAGTTAATCTCAAATTCAATTTCCCTTTCAAAAAGTCTAACATTATCCTCCTGATTAGAAGACTCATCATTCTCCTAGATGAAACAATTTTCTCATCAATATTTATATGGATCTTGGCACCAATAGGTGCCAAATATTTCTTGTAAGATGCCCTAGATGACCTTTGGATCCTTCTTAAATACTTAGACGAGATGTTCATTCCTAATGGTGAGAGTATTAATTTAACCACTTTTATTTCCTCATCAACAAATGTGTCCTTAATAACATTCTATAGATTATTGACCATAAGAATTTGGTACATATTTTCAACTCAATTATGATAGTTCTTCCTATCCAAAGGCTCCATGAAAAATTGGATCCATGACGTTCTAACCAAAACACGAAATTCCCTATAGTATCAAGGTAGTCTGCTTGAACCACACTAGTTCGTGCGAGTTGTTCATAGTTTGGTAATATGTTATGTTGTGTAGTTCATTTGAGTTGTCCATGGTTGTGTCACATGTTATGCTATGATGTTATGTACTACTAAGAATAATCAATGCAATAAAAAGATCACATGATGTATAAATTGGTAGGGATACTTTTAATGACCTATGTATTTGCAAGTAATTGGGTAGTTCAATGGGTACAATAGTCATTGTCATAAACCTCCTGCTACACTTCCTTATGTACACAACTCTTGCCCTCATCATGCACATCTTTAGGTACTGTCCACAACAATTACTCTCGTGCTGGACTATCATCCCCCACACCATGAAATGTACAAAGCCACAGTTTTTCCAAATGTTGGACTCCCATCCCTCTCACTATTGAGCACACCAACTTGTAGTTGCTCTAGTGCCAGAGTCCCATCTTGCACACTATTATACTTGCCATCTCTCATTTGCACCAATGTCGTACTCCCATCCTGCTCACCATCGGATACACCAACTTGCAATTTCTCTAGCACCATACATTTGTCATGCAATTCCTTGCCACGTAACTTGTCGTTGCGTTATTCTTTGTCATCATCATGTAACTCTCTATATTCCATGTATTTTTCATGCAATTCCTCTCTACGTAACTCATCGTTGCATGATTATTTGTCATCATCATGCAACTCTCCACCACTAACATGCAACTCACCGCCATCAACACACAACTCTCTGTTGTTGACATGCAACTCATTGTTTTCGTCATGAAAATCTCCACGCACAAACCCTTGTGTGACTCCTCTGTGCATGTCCACTTGCATGTTTGATTGCACATCCACATGTACATTTTCTTTGTGCATTGGTCTTTCGTCAACGTCAAAAAACAAATTTGCATCTTCAATTTTTGTGACATGTCCACTTGCATGTCTGATTGCACATCCACATGTACATCTGCTCTGTGCATTGGTCTTTTGTCAACGTCAACAAACAAATGTGCATCTTCAATTATTGTGACGTCTGATCTACCCTCCTCTCGATGGAAACCGCATTGTTTGCTAACTTCATTGTAATCATTCCATTGGTGTCGTTGTGCACCTTCCTGAGTGATTTTCTTGTCACAACTCCAGGTCACCAATGTTGCAACAACTTTGAATAGGCAACAATGCCAAATATAGAAATGGACAACATATTGCAACACAATTCCATTACCACTTAAATAAACAAATATACAATGAAAATAACTTACAATTACAATGGATAAATTGTGCACACAATATATATTAGACAACCTTGTACAACATTGGTTGACCTAAGTCAGCAATCCAAACGACCTTACACAATAGTTTAGATGACCTTGCACAATAGTTCAAATAGCCCAGCATAAGTATCTCACATGTCTGATTACATCCAACTTCTACTACCATGTGCAATGCCAATGTACAAAACCCACCTTTGAATGAATGAGGGAGGGGTCTTATTATGCAACTAAGGAAGCAGTTACATCCTCCAACTAACCACCTAACACCTCATCATTTTATTAAATTACATTTGACATGCATTTGACTTACACTTACGTTTCATGAATTTATTAATTATGCGTACACACATTTGGTCAAACACTTTGCATATGAACTACAAAAATACACAAAATGACAAAAAAAAATTCATTGATTATTTAGACATTTCAATTTGCCTGCCTACATAGTCTTAATCTCATTTTCCACATTCAAAGCCCTATCAAAGGCTTTGTGATTCGATGTTAGAGGTGCAACTTTATCTTCTCCCAAAACTTCAAAAGAAGTTCATCTATGAACAATTGCTTTTATAAGTCATCGACAGACTGCTTCTCCATTTTGATGATTAGCTCTTTTAGATAGTGGTTGCACAACTTGACATTTCAATCTTTACTTTGTTTGATTATGTACATATTGTTGATGATTTATGTGTCATCATATAAGTGTCATAATTCCTTCTCAAAGGATTGTTTAAGGATCCCAAAAGTTGAATTAGGAAAGACTACCTTGTTTGTTACATCGTTTGCTTTCGATATCGTCATATAGGTTCCTATGTGACAAACTAGATCCTCTTTTCTATCACTATGGAATTTTGGGCCCTTCTACTTGTTTGCTTCCACTACAACCATTGTTTGTTGGCCTAGTCATGTGTCTGTTAGTTTAGTTGTGGTTAAGCAGTTGCCAACCACTTACCAATCCCATGATAGTTATACATACTCATTTATGTTGGTAGAGCGGTGGAAGTTAGGGAGCTGCATGTTGAAGTTAAATGTTTGTGGAGTGGTTCAGCAAAGCATGATGTTGGTTGATATTGGTCGATACTGGTCAAGGCAAATTTGTGTGTTGTATACTTGATTGAACCATAATGTGTTGCAGATAACTAGGTTGCACAAGATACATGTTGTGTATCCACATGATGTATCAGCATGTATTTGTAATTGTTTTCCATTGTGTACCTTTGTTTATATATTTATAATGGAATTATATTGTAGTGTGTTGTATTCTACTTCTATAGGCAACATGTACACATATAGTACCCAACTCATAAGATAGGGTTGAATATACAAGAGGATTGTTAGGGGAGACCATTGCCAACCGTTTAACTATCAACTACCACTTGATATCCATATACATCAAAATGAAAGGCATCCTTGCTAATTATATTACAACATTAGGTGTTACATATCCCTATAGGACAACCTAGATATGACAACAATTATATTAAAAACTCTATCAAGCTATGTATAACACAGAATGTTCATGCATACAAGATACATTCAATGCATGAGCTAGAACTACATTGAAATTGCCCCTTGCATATGCCCACAGGCTCAGGTATCATTCTGAACTGATCACACATCTTGCCTCTACTCTCATACTGCAGATTCACATACTTTTGTCTATCAATTCTTATATTCCCATTTGCAAACTGTAGTACTCTCTAGATATTCTCATACTTTTGACTTCTTTATCTTGAAAGGTAACTGCAACAGAGGCATATTCAATTTTGCAGAGTCATGTCTTCTTTCAACAAAAACGTATACAATTCCCACAAAGCACCATAACCGAGGAGGATGAAAACAATTAAAAAAGAAAAAGAAAAACAGACTTCCCTACATGGCTTCCCACAACAACAAGGGAATACCACAACAAGGTGCTGATACCATATATATATATATATATGTGTGTGTGTAAGGGTATTACAGTCTATTAATAGGATTCATGGATAATTATAAGTCCCAGATTATGCTAACAAATTATATCCTAGCCTGTAATACCTGTTGGTCAATGGACAAATGAATCTGCAAAAAGTGTGATCCGCTCAAAAATTGCAAGTGCATTTGTATTACAAATGACAACATAACACAGTTCAAATGTACACCCATGTTCATGACTGAAGGCTGTTTAATAGATCAAGAATATGCCTTTGATTCAACTTCTTGCTTTTATTTTTGAAAAACAAAGAAGTAGGGCAGTAAACTGAGAATGACTTCTTTAGTTAAGGCTTTTTGTATTGCAAAAACATTTCTTGCACTCGTGTTTTGCATGCACTTAGACATCCTGCATGTTTAGGTTTTTGTAGACATTTACTCTGTTATGCACTCAATTATTTGAGTGTATGGTGAGGCACAAGTTGAGAACAAGAATCATGTAATGTTATATTGTCTTATGGACCAACATCTAAGACAAAAGCACCTGTTGCAGCATGACTTATGCATTTTCCACAAATTATTAAGTTAACAATCTACAAGAGTAGGTGAATATCTTATGGACATTTTTGAACAGAAGAGAATAAATACAGACAAGATATTTGTAGATAAATGTATTGACAATATTGAAGTATGTTAGGATAGAAAACAATAAAAATAATTATTTTTAACTTAAAATATTAGATACATTAGGTTTATATAGTATAAACCATAGGCTCTAAATAGCCTATTAACAACCGTTCCCCCCTTAGGTAGGTAACGAGTAAATTAGGAGTCCTCTCCCCTAAATCAGCTAACTACTTAGAATAGTACGCTAACAACTAACCTACTAACCAATGTAGTCAAAATGACTACAATGACTAACTAGTAAAAGAAATTTACTAGTGGTAAAAAGTAAGACCTTACTTTTTACCATGAGGTAAATTATATCTACCTAAATGAGGTAATATTTATAGTTACTAACACAGTAACTCTAACATCCCCCCTTATTACATTATTTGGGTAATACATACATATCCCTCTTATACAACAATATTTGGGTAAAGTATATAACTGCCCCAATACAGTGAAGAAGATGTTGATCTGCTGGTTCTTTGCTCTGTCACAGTGCTCTGGCTGCTCCTAAGCAAAAAGTGGGTCATTCCTCACTTTGTCTTCACACTAACGAATGTCCTTATGGGAATCACATCATCCAACCGAATTGCATGGGTAACCAACCGCTGCAATCGCTAGGTGTAGTAGAATAGATCACTTCATACGAGGTTCATTCATTTTACAATATGGGTTTGCAAAAGATAAGGTAGCTAAGGTGTCGGTCGCTATCGAAAATGCACCCTTATAAGTTCCCCCCTTCTCGTTGCAAAACATGTTGTATTTAATTTTTGAAGGAAGTGTGACTGAGGTGTCGGTCGCAGCCGAAAATGCACCCTTATAAGTCATCTTCCCTTTTTACAAAAATTGTGAAGAAAAGAAATTTATATCCCCCCTCAATTGCAAAAAGTGTGCAACGCAAGAGTGTTGTGAAGGATTTTACAAATATTGCCTCCTAGACAATTTTACATCACAAAAAGTCGCTCCTCTTGTTACAAGTACTTCAAACACCTAGAATTTGCTATTTATGAAGCCTAAAAGAGGTACAAGCACCCCTTATTGCAAGGTCTTCAAACAAAAGACTTATGCTATTTATGAAGCCAAAAAGAGAGAGAGAGAGAAAATGGTGCTTTTGCCCAAGGGACACATGTGTTTTCCCTCTACAAAACTGTTCTAGCAATTAGCACTCTGTGTGCTTTCTCTGAACCAGAATCAGAATCTGTATTAGACATCTCATTTGCAACATTGCCTTGGTTTTTCTTTTGACCTTTCTCTTTGGGAGGCTTGTTCTTAAACCAACATCTCTTGGTTTGATGAGTGTCTTTGTCACAGATTTTACAATACTGCTTCTTCTTCTTAGTGTCTTGGCCTTGACCTTTGTTTTTGTTAGAAGAAGAGCCTTGTTGTTGATTCCACTTTTTCTTTCCTTGTTGTTTATGTGAGAAAAGTGCATTGTTGGATGCCTCATCTCTTTGGAATTGATTAGCTTCTTCAGTTTGAAGCATGTTCACCAACTCTACAAAAGTCACTGTCCTACCAGAGACTTGAAGGGATGTAATCAACATTCTATAGGAGTCAGGAAGAGCTCTCAAAATAATTGAGATTAAGACTTTGTCTTCCACAGTTTCTCCTAGGGCTTGCAGTTTTGTTTTCAAATCGGCCACTCTACAGAGGAATAGCTCTACTGTTTCTCCAGATTTCATGTGAAGTGTATGAAGCTGTGTTTGAAGGTTAAGAATCGTGGATTGATTCTTTCCCTCAAATATGGTAGTTAAGGCATCCCATGCCTCCTTTCCAGTTTTAGCTTCACTTATATGAGGTTGGATATCATCAGTAATAGCTAGCAAGATCATTAAGGATAGTTTCTTATCCTTTTTATCAAATTCTATTTGATCTGCTCCAGGTGATTGAGGTCTACTTGTACTTCCATCTACTATAGACCACAAATCCTCTACAGTTAAGATAGCTTTCATCTTAGTCTTCCATGCTGAATAATTTGAACCTTTGAGCAGTTGGCTCTCAGTGAGATACTTGTGTATCATGGCCATGGTTAAGGTTCCAAATTTGATATGACTAAGATGAATGTAGCTTGCACTATACCCTCAAAAGAGTATATGGAAGTTGTTTTCAATTTGCCTCTATAAGATATTTAATGGCACCTGCCTTAACACCCTTACCAAGGGATGAAAAGTTGGAGGAAATTAAGCCAAACAAATAGAGCAAATGAAAGGGGGTAGATTTGTGAAAAACTTTTGATTGTGCTCTCTAGGATATTTAATGGCACCTGCCTTAACACCTTTCAAGAAGGATGAAAAGTTTGAGGATATTAAGCCAAACAAAGAGAGTGAATCAAGGTGATTATGAATTTTTGACCTTTGATGGGGAGTAAAAAAAAATGACTTGTTTTTAACCTATGCAAGATGTAGCATGGTTTTTGAGTGAAATTTGGGTTTTGTGAAATGCTTCTTCAAATGTTTGTATTTGACTGTTTAATTGCACACAAAAACATGAGTGTTAGTGCAATAATCAAAACATGAGAGCAACCCAAATTTTTATCACTCTAGGTGTCGGATGCAACCGAAAATGCACCTAGTACAAGCAATTTTTAAGAGAAGGTGTCGAGTACAATCGAGAATGCACCTTTCTTACTCTGAAATATCCCCCTTTTTCGTTACAATTTTGCAAACAATAGAATAAAAAAACTGAATTCTATCCCCCCTTAATGTTTACAAAATGTAGAATTTAGAGCACTCCTTTCAAGACAAGTCGACACACGACCCGCGTTTGAAAGGCTTCCAGAACTAGTCGACACACGACCCAGTTTTTGTCTTCAACAATTTAGGATGAAGGAGCAAAAAAAATGTTTTTTTTTTTTTGATCTCAAATTTTGACAACAAAAAAAAATTGCTATTTTATGTTTTTATGTCCCCTTTCTTGAAGGAGAGAACAAAAAGCAATATTTTGTTGTTTTGTGAAAAAAATGAGATGTCTTTGGATGCTCCTTAAATCAGTTCTTTGTCTTGATTTTGCAATAGAATAATAATTCCTATGTCTCTTTATCGCCAAGAAATTATGGAGAAAACTATAGGACTTGGAGGAGGTATTGCAAAAAAAAATTGTTTGAAGAAGGCCTTTGGATTTTGCAACAAAAATTGTTCCTATGTCTATTTATCTCCAAGTTGGAGAAAACACAAATTTTCTATAGAACTTTTAGTGCAAAATAATTTGGTTTAATTTTAAATATTTCTAAGTTCAATAAGGTAAAATATATGTTTAAAGATTAAATTTCTTTATAATCAAGAAAATTGGGGAAAAAAAATCAATTAAAAATGCTTAAAATTGACATTTTTCTGACCAATTAATACTAAATTATAAAGAAATATCTAAAAAAAATATTTAAAACTTAAAAAACATTAGAAAAATTAAAAAAAATATTTAAAAAACCAAATATTAAAAAAAAACCTTTGTATGGAGGCGTCGTGTTTCGATCTTGTGACCTCACGGGTGCTAGGTGGCCGCCTTGGCCAGCCGAGCTACCTGGCTGTTGGAATCAGCTATGCGACGACTGCTATTTGTCGTTATTCGCACCGAGGATTAGCAAAAAAAATGGAAATTGCCTTGTTGTGCATTGGCGAGCGGCAAAAAAAACTCTTTTTTCGACCCTGACAGGGCTCGATCCCCCGACCTCCTGTTGAGGGAGCGCCTTAGCGGAGGCGCCTCCACCGGTCGGGCTATGCCGCCCAACGGGATGGGTGAGGAGGCTCTCGCATGTTGAAGAACAACCCGCCGTGTGTTTTTTTTTTAAAACAAATCCCCTATCCTTTATCCCACATGCAGTGGGAGGAAGCTAGGAGAGCTTCTTAAAAAGAAGAACTCCCCCATTGCTTATCGACTGCTGCCTGTAGGCAGCCCCAGAAACCAGTCCTTTTGCCGCCCAAAAGAGATACAGATACTGTCGCATGTGCACCCAAGAATGACTACCATGTGGATGAATCAGAAGCCTCCTCGCGTCAGCTCGTCACGCAATCACCACGTTTAGGAGGGTTCTAGGTCAGCTCATCACTGATCCTGATCTGCAGTCCGCCACGTCAGGAGGGTTCCAGGTCAGCTCGTCACAGATCCTGATCTGCTGGCCACCACGTCAGAAAATCCCGCTCCTCGGGATCTGTGCGCCTGTGGGCCGCTTGAGCTCGGATCTCGAGTTGCGCGCCGCCACATCAGCAGATCTCGCTCCTTGAGATCCGAGCCTCTGTGGGCCCTCGAACTCCTATGCTAGCCAGGTGAGTGAACGTCAGTGCATCGGGAAGCATGCCAGATCAGCTCCTGTGGGCCACCTCGGGATCCATGCAAATGGAACGGGATGTCAAACCCGTCTTGTCCAGATGCCTCAGTCAAAAAAACAACAGGGTCATAGGTACCAGGTAGAACCCAGCTCTGATACCAATGTTAGGATAGAAAACAATAAAAATAATCATTAACTTAAAATATTAGATACATTAGGTTTATATAGTATAAACCATAGGCTCTAAATAGCCTATTAACAACCGTTCCCCCCTTAGGTAGGTAACGAGTAAATTAGGAGTCCTCTCCCCTAAATCAGCTAACTACTTAGAATAGTACGCTAACAACTAACCTACTAACCAATGTAGTCAAAATGACTACAATGACTAACTAGTAAAAGAAATTTACTAGTGGTAAAAAGTAAGACCTTACTTTTTACCATGAGGTAAATTATATCTACCTAAATGAGGTAATATTTATAGTTACTAACACAGTAACTCTAACAAAGTAATTGCAGCTGAGCTCTAGAACAAAAGAAAGAAACATATTTATGTAATATATTTTGCTTTTCTTTTCTGTCCCATAAATCCTATAGGGTCTCTCATGGGCAAAATTAAAATTATCTCATTCATTAGTTCATTTTTTTTTTTTTATTATTCAGACTGCATAAAATTCCCACATTGAACAGTTTCAAGTTGTTTTGGGATTAGTTTGAATTGTGTAGGCATTGAAGACATTTTTTCACCCCTCACCAAGACACAATTAAATGTCATAAATATTAGCAGATTGTCTGAAGTTGTAAACAAGGTTGAAGTTAGCAAAATTTTATCATATGCATTTTTCTTGTTTGGAGGATTTTAGAAAATGTGGCAACTCCACCAAAAAAGCTATCCATCAAGCTTGTTATTTCAACTTTAATTGTATCAAAGATTCATGAATTACATCATAAAAGAGGAGGATGACATAATATTTATTTTGACTTTTATATATTTTGTGTATGGTTGTTTTTGATAAAATTTCTCCACAATATACCAGGAGGGTCAATCAGAAGAGTTTATGTCGGATTATATCAGGGCCCAACTGATGGAAATGGGCTTCTCTGAGAATGAGATCTCTGCAGCAATCGGAATAAATGGTATGTCATTTTTCATGTGGTAATGTGAACATGAATGTTGCAAATGTATGTTATGATGGATTTTGTACATGAACTTTGCCCCTTTGTTCTACTTCTAGTCTGTACATCCATGCCACATGGCATTTGAGATATTCGTTAAGTGATGCAAGAAATATTTGGTCTTGGGTAGAAGTTGTTTAGGTTATCATTTCAAAATATTGCTTTTTATCCTTTGTTTTAGCAGTTACAAAGTGGTTTTCCAATGAGCTTGCAAGAAACTGCAAGTTTATTTGTCATCATAGACTTTCTCTCTCTCTCTATCTCAGCTATGGGATAAATGGACCTCACCCGTATTACATCATGACAACATATTGGTATTATAACAGTTTGGCAATTATTCATGTATCGCTTGGCAATATTCAAACCTAGGTCGCCTCCTCAAAACTGGAGGAATTTAATCTGTTGAGCCTATGTCACTTAATAATATTTCTCATCTTTATCAACAAACAACCAAAAAAACATATATTTGAATCTCTTTACAAAAGCTATCCTCAAGGTTGGAGGAATTTAATGTACCCATGTCAAGTAATGTAATGTAGCCATGTCAAGTAAATGACAACACACTCACAAATGTGTCATAATTATGTGAATGCATTGGAAAGCTTTTTATATCCAATGGAGGATAGGGATTATTAACAACAATGGTTAGTGGATTGAAAATAAATGGAAACAAAAGGATGTCTAGGTTAGATAATTCAATAAATGGCTCTTATTGAAATGTATGTACCAATGACAGATTGTGGATACTTACAATTTTTTATGAATATTGTCACAGCCTTAAATATTAAAAAGGCATTTTCTTTGAACCCTCATTTACTGTCTTGAAAGAAGTCTAAATCGACTTGCTTTAGGATTTATAAATCATCTTTAATAAAGGTTATACACATGCAATAAATGGCTTGTAATATTCATTTATCTCCCCTCATGGGTTTCTTGGCCATTGAATGATTCCAATTAATTCAAAGATTGTGACTTTTGATTTGTTGCTCAGAATTCATCTTGTTTCTCTTGCATTGAAGAGTATTCTTCAAGGGTTTTTCTTTGAAAGGTGATAGTATTCATGTTTGAAGAGTATGGAATGGGTTCTCAATGAATATTGAATGTTCAAAGTTCAAACTACCATGATGGTGATAATGTTAGATATACCTTAATATGTACTTTGATGGCTTACTTGGTTTTGTGCATGATGTGTGATATACCCTTCCTCCCATAATGCTTTGACATCAAAGGACAAGTAATTGTTGATTTTGCACAATAAATACATCAAATTCTTCTACACAAAAATTTATAGTTATAAATGACAAAAGATATTTCTAAAAGGGGACATGGTGGACTACTTTTACAACTTCTCTTCATTATGATAGGATCATGATAATGGAGGTAAGTTGGTAGTTTTATCATCTTCTTTATCAAGAAGAAATGATTGTAGGGTTATCTAAGAGTAAACAAAGTTGTAGGGTTGTCTAAGACTGAACAAAGTGATGCAATGTTTTGTTAACTGTGGTCAAAATCTAGTTAAACTTGGGTGTCATGGGTGAAATTAGTTCAATTTTGCAATCTTCTAAATAACCTTTGGGCACTATGATAAGCCTAGTAAATTACTACCAATTTTTAAATCGCACAGAATTGATTGAAGAGCATTCAGTGCTTCTACAATGTCATCATTCCTTATACTAATCCTTGGCATTCCATCATTTGAAAGGTTTTTTGGTTTGTATCACTCCCCATCTAAAGCTTGTTCTTGAGGGAGACGTTAACATTAATTGAAATGGAACTCAAAGAGTCCAAAGTAACCATTTGTTGATCTGCAATCTTCTCACTATTTTCTGAAATCCTCTTCTTGCTTTTCCTTATGAGGTTCAATTCTGCCTTCCTCTTCCTTCATGGTGATTTTTGGAGGTCTAATCCACCTGCAATGGTGGCTCTATATTGGTGAGCAATAATGTGATTGGCTAACATTTTCTGCTTTGCCCTCCCTGGTGGGACTTGGATTTCTGATTTCTCATCTGTGTAGAGTCAGTCAGTGTGAAGATCTTTGTTTGAAATCTGAATGGGTACTATAGCACAAGGAAGCTCCCCAACCAAACTGATGTCTTCCATGCCACATCCTCTAAAATGAATCAGATTCAGTCAGTGTGAAGATCTCTTTTTGCAATCTGAATGGGTACTATAGCACAAGGAAGCTCCCCAACCAAACTGATGTCTCCCATGCCACATCCTCTAAAATGGATCTTGATACCATGGGGAGAGATATTCTCATTCTTATCTGAAAGACATCTCTCTTGCTCAGACGAGGATAGGAAACCATCATTTCCTCGAGTGTCATTATCTTGTGGAGGCCTGGGGTGATAATTTTGTTTGTGGTAGTAGCCAAGCCTTCTACCTAGGTAGAAGGAGACGGACAAAAAGCAAAAAGAGAATTTTATGATCTGCTCCATTATAAACCAAGTGACAAGCAAGCCCTCCACCTAGGCAGAAGGAGATAGACAAGAGGCAAAATGGCTCATGATGCCATAGGGAGAGCTATTCTCATCTGAAAGACATCTCTCTTGCTCAGTGAGGATAGGAAACCATCATTTCCTCAAGTGTCATCACCTTGCAGAGGCTTGGACGATAAGAAGAAACCATTATTTCCTTGAGTGTCATCACCTTGTAGGGGATTGGGGTGATATCTTTTTTTGTGATAGCAGCCAAACCTTCCCTCTAGGTGGAAGGAGATGGATGTAGGCAGCAAAACTGCTTCCCAAAAGAAGAAAAAGTGAAAAATGTACAAAGTTTTGTTAGATTTTTTGTAAAGCAAAATTTATATGAAATACACATGAAATTAATGTAAATGACATAAAATGAAATGTAAAGTGAAATGAATTGAAATGAGGATGAAAAGGCAATTTACAAAATTGCACTTAGGAAGGGAAAAGTTGATAATTTCATGAATGTTTGTTCGGGGTGGCAGCTGTAATTGTTGCATTGTCTAGGAACCACTTGGAAAGTCCTAGGCAGGCATTACAAGGCCCCCCCTCCTATTTCATTTTGCAATATAGGATAGTGTAAGTGTGCATGTAGATGCCTATGGTGAGCATTGGAGATAAGGAGGATCTGCAAGTTATTGATGCATGAGGTTGTTGATGTTATTGTGCAGGCTGGTTGTATAATTCTGCCATTGTAATGTCATGGTTACTGCTGTAGAAATGAAATTTAACATGCTTACACACAATTCCATTTCTACTTAAATAATTTTATAGATTTGCAGTCATTGTAGTACAGCAATATTAATGCACAGAACCTGTAACAGCAATAACAATAGCAGAAATAACAGCAATAGAAGCAGCAATGGCAAGTAAATACAAGCAGTTTTATATTAACAATGGCATTTACAGTACAACATTACAGTTTCAGCATTACAATCTTCAGTCTGCAAACCCTATGCAGAATATTCTTCATGGCTGCATACAAGACTGGACTGCATCATGCCCTACGCACATATGCATCAACTCTCACACGTTCCAACGATGTTTCATTAATCCACCAACGTGCATCTGCCTTCAATGCCCTGGCTGAATGAATGAACCCCTGAACCACTTCAATGAATGACCAACCTAAATGAATGAACGACTTGAATGAATGAGGGGAGGCTTATTTATACATCCAACAAGTAGTTACCCTCCAACTACCTCATAATTTCCCCAAATTACATTTCATATGCATTTGATCTTGCATTTACATGACATTTCCCACTAGACGACAAACTATGATTTAGCCGACTTACATGACTTAACATCACTTTATTATTACGTACAATATTAAATTGCACTTTATAACATTATTAAATATATGTACGCACATTTTGTCAAACACTTTGCGTACAATTACAAAATAACACATAATACCAAAATTGATTCAGCAAATAAAGACATCAATTTTCCTGTCTACATCTATCCCCTCCTCTAAACTGGTTGGCGTCCTCGACAACACGAGCTAAACACTGGGAATAGAAGTACTGAACAATGTAACAAAATTTCTTGTCATGCTCCTTGCGCTTCCTCTGGTTCCATACATATTTTGCAACAGATTGTTGCTCGTAACACCTTGGTCTCGGATGGTGTAAGTCACTGGCTGCAATTAGGTGTAACATCAACATGATCAACAGGACCCGTATTCTCTGATTGTTCACTGCACTTTTTGGAATCAACAACATTATCAACATGACGGGCAATGCCCATCGCCATCTGTGTCGGGGTTCAAGGGACAGTGTCCCTTGTGGGGTCGAGGGGCGGAGCCCCGAAACCTCAACGGCAAAACCGCTGAAACCATCATTGTATAAATTAAATTTTTCTCCTCGTCAACCATGTGGAAGCTTTCACTCAACCTATTGAAACTACTTCCTCTCAGCTCTAATTCACTGCTTTCTTGATCCAACTGACTTCTTATCAACCTCTGATAGACATCTCCCTTGTTGGATTGTACTTCTGACGACAACTACTCTAAATGCACTGCCTCAGACAACATCTTTGACGACAATGTCCATGACGGAAATCCTTGACAGCTTAGTCTCTGACGGATTAGGCTAGACGGATTTAGGCACCTGATGGGTACAATGTCTAGAAGTTTAGATAGTAGACATCTAGAACAATAGGGTAGACGTCTACGATGATAAGGCAGACGTCTAAAAAGTAGACGTCTAGGACGAAAAGGTAGACATCTAGGACAACAAGGTAGACGTCTAGGCAGGTAGACGTCTAGGATGATAGGGTAGATGTCTAGACAGTAGATGTCTAGGACGACAAGGTCGACATCTAGACAGTAGACGTCTAGGACAAACAAGTAGATGTCTAGATAGTAGACGTCTAAGACAAACAAGTAGACATCTAGGACAAACAAGTAGACGTCTAAGGCAAACATGTAGATGTCTAATAAAAACAAATAGACATCTAAGACAAACAAGTAGACGTCTAGGACAAAAAAGTAGACGTCTAGGGCAAAAAATGCAGACAGGTAGATGTCTCGATAGGTCTAGATGGATAGATGTCTCAAACGGGTGGACTTCCTCAGACGGGTAACCTTCCAAACGTTCAGGTTCCTCATACGGGTAACCTGTCAGACGTGTAGGTTCCTCAGATAGGTATCTTGCCAGACGTCTAACTTCCTCCGTGTAACTGCTAGACGTGTACATCTCAGACGGGTAGCTTGCAGACATGTACTTTCTAGACGGGTATGGTTCAGACATGTAGCCTTGAGACGGGTAGCCTTCAGACGTGTACCCTCCATATGGCTTCGCCTCAGATGGGTTCTCCTCATACGGGTCTTGCTCAAACGTCTTCCCTTCATACGACTCCTCCTCCGTCATCTAACTGCATTCTCTAGCCGTCCTAGCCTCATCCATATGACCAATATCCTGACAAAGCCCTGTCATATGGCTTCCTTCCTGACTGCACTCTGTCGTCTGGTCTTCTTGCAGAAAGTCTTCGTCATCAATGGAATCAGATTCCCTTGCTCAATTTTAACCATCTCAAACAAGTTCACTTCCTCCAATGCAATTGGTTTCACAACCTCTGCTTCCTGGCAAGGGCTATAACTCTCCAAATTTTTAAACTCTCGATGAATCAATGTTTCATCTTACTCTACGGTACTTTCACAAGTCATTTTATTACTTTCCTTTGCACAGTTATTCTCATATACATTAACATGATGCCCATTCATCGATGAGGTTTTTGCATCACTTTCCCAAATCAAGGCATAATCCAAAGCCTCTTGGTATGATCTTGGAGGAAATGTCTTCATCTTCCTTTGATACATAGGAAGAAGTCCATCTATGAACCACATCCTCTTCGATTCCTCTGAGTGGTCTTTCTCCACATGGTCAAACAACCCACTCAACCTTCGATTGTAAGAACGAACAAACTCGTTCTCTCCTTGTATTCTATAAATTTCGTCATTATCGTATGATCGAAATTCTTCCACAAATGCATCACGCAACTCTTCCCATGTCTGGAACTTATCCTTTGGTAATTCTATATACCAGCCTATTGCAAATTCTCGAAACGTTGCAGGAAACAACCACCTCCAGTCTGCCTCATTGTTTTTCCCAATCGCTTTCCACAGCATGCGAAAAATTCTCCAATGCCTAATTGGGTCTTCCTTCCCTTCTCCTGTGAAAATTGGACACCTTAGTTTCCTTGCTTTGGTGGCTACGTTAGCCATTGGTGGGGTTCCTTCTTCTTCGTCACTTTGATGAAGAGTCCCCTAGAATCCTTAACTGATTCCTACTTCCTGTGGGTGATCTGCTATGCTGCTTCTCATCGGATGTTTTTATCCTAGGTACCTTTATTCTCACCAAACAGTCATCTCCCGACTTCTTGTGCGTCCTTACTCCGTGACCTCCTTCGCTGGAATGTTGGTTGTGGCCCTGGTCTTTCTTCCTGAGACCTCACGCACTATTGCTCTGGTGCCTGACTCCCGTCCTCTGCACTCCTCTGCAACCTTCCTGCCGCTTGTTCAAGTGTTACCATCCACTCACCATATCCTCGCACAGTTTCTGCATCTTACATCAACGTTTTCCTTGACTCTTGGTGGTCCTTGTACCCCTTCCTCTTCTACCTTGTGACCTGGAATGTGTCATTCACCTCCTTGCCTTATCACATATGCCTCTTGACCCAAAATTAGTTTAGGCAACGATGCCAAAATGTAGAAATGAAATTTAACATGCTTACACACAATTCCATTTCTACTTAAATAATTTTACAGATTTGCAATCATTGTAGTACAGCAATAATAATGCACAAAACCTATAACAAAAAAGTAGTTACCCTGCAACTACCTCATTACTTCCCCAAATTACATTTTATATGCATTTTATCTTGCATTTACATGACATTTCCCACTAGAGGACAAACTAGTTTATAACTTATGATTTAGCCGACTCACATGACTCATCATCACTTTATTATTACGTACAATATTAAATTACACTTTATAAAATTATTAAATATACACTTTGCGTACAATTACAAAATAACACATAATACCAAAACTGATTCAGCAAATAAAGACATCAATTTGCACTGTCGACAAGTGCTATTTATAGCAATCATTGACTACTCAATATAATTTTCCATTGCATTGATTGCAGATTGTTGTCATTGCTTGTGGATGAGACTGTTAGGATATTATGTGAATCATTACCTTGTAATTGTAGAATGCATAGTTCTTATCTTAGTTGCATGTTTGGTTAGCCTTTTGCATTGGAGCAACATTGTAGGCATGTGCAGGTTGCAGTAAGCAAGAAGACAGTCAGTTGTAGGTCATACGACAACCAAACTGTATGGGGGAAAAGACATAGGTGTGTTTCCAACTTAAGATTCAACTATTTCTTGTTGGGATTGTGAACTTGTATGTGGGATTACCGTACAAGTCATTGACATATATAGGATTGAGGATTTGTTAGTGGAAGTCTCGTATTGTGCTGTAAGAGAGACTATACGGTGTTGTACAAAATATTGCACCATGCAACAGATTGTGTTGTATGATAGATAGAACTATACGACAAATAAAACCATACAAAGGATTGAACTGTACAAATGTTGAACCGTACAAGGATTGTGTCGTATAGTTGAGACCTTACCGTCTCAAACCATGATGTCGTACGATTGTGATAACAATATTATGACTGCAGTCTTGATTAGTTTTTAAACCTGTCATTCCACCATTCCATTGTTGGGAATCTCACCACTTGTTCTACAATGGACAAGAGGCAAAAAAGAATTTTATGATTGATTCCATTTTAAACAAGGTGACAAGCAACAGTGTCAAGGTGACAATAGTAAAATACTAGACTTCTAACATTGTCTTTTTATTGCTACGAGGAAGAAGAATATATAGCATTCTCCCAAGTATGAATTTCACTCTTTGAACCATCAAGAAGGGAAATAAAATCAAGTATAACATCAATCAAGTGAGCATGACGTGTTGGACTGAATAGTAATTGGAGAATCCAAGATCATTGTGCAACATTCTCCTTATTTGTTTTTTATCTAGAACTGCCTAATTGACTTTGGCAAAGGGATTAAAGGAAAATTTCTTGTTGTGTGGCTAGAGAGCATTTCCCTAATTGAACATATACAAGCATTCATGGGTGAAATTGCCACTTCTACACACTATTATGACATCATAATGATTCTATCGTGGGTACTTGCCATATTTTATATTTCACATCATGTCGTTGGCTTGCATTGCCACTCTATTCTCCTTCCTTGTTGGGTGCACCATCCTTAAAAGGAAACCCTACAAAATGATTGTGTTATAAAAATCCTATTTACCTAGCTCAAAGCATAGCTACAGTGGTGGTATTCCACCCTTGGAGGAACAATTTGGATTGACAGATTAACTATCTTCAACTTGCAATGATGTGGTTGTAGCTGTATAGCCTGCATCATCTCCTTGTCTTTGACGGCTTTTTTCACTACTCTCGATAGCCCAGTCAAAGAATCAGATGGCCTTCACTCCTCCCACATGGAAGGCACTAGCCAAACGGATTGCCTTCAATCTTGACGTCCTGGCAACTACATTGTACATTTTGGCAACTATGCTGGATAGCCAGGTAACTACCAAATGACATTGTATGACAGATCTTGGAAAAAAATACAAATGACAAGATTGAATCTAATCTACTATAGCAATCAATCAATAACAATACATGTAGATCACACACAATAGCAATAGCAAATGATGAACAAGTATGAACAAATATTGCATTAATGATAGCCTATTATAGAATTCTCTTACATACATAGTATCTGATCCTGCGTAAAATACCTCCAATGCACTCTTATCTCTCCTAACATACACAATGCAACTACAATGGACTCTCTTTGGCATATACAATGTCCCCCGTGTCTGTGTGTGTGTACTATCTCAAATGAATGAGAGAGTTATAGTTTAAACTATGGAGATGGTGGTTACAAACAACTACCACCCCCAACACCTCACCTCCTAACTACAAGACAAACTGTGCGTTAACTACATTTGCATGACTATGTTTGTTCATATCTCCAACTTTTTTTTTGATTGATAGAGGGGTTTTGAAAGGACCCAAAACCTTTTACAAAGAGAAACAGGTGTGAACCCAACTGGGATCAACACTAAAATCCGAACAAAACAAAAAAGCATCCAGGAAAACCCAGCCAAACCATCCAAAAAGACAAAAAGGGAAACCTAGCAGTTCCCAACAAACCCAGCAAACCCAGAAAATGAATAGGAGAAACTGTCAAAACAAGCAAACCATGAACAGGAACCATGCAAACCAGAACAGGAAACCATAACTATCACTTGAGCTGACATTGACCTGCATCTCAAAATTCTCATGAGGAATCAAATACCATGCGGGAAGTGATTACTCCCAGGCCAGAAGCAAGGGAGTCTCATTTGGGGTCCAATAAGTTTACTTGGACCACCATACTTGCTAAAGCAAACAAATTCTATCACCATGGTTTGCCTCCACGAGTCCCACTGGGAAGTCAGACTACCAAATGCAAATGGATTCTTCTAGAACTCCTTTGTTTGCAAGTAAATCTGTTGCTTTATTTCCTTCTCTATACACATGTTGGATAATGATGTTTGCATACCTGCCCAGTAAGATTTTGCATTCATTAATCATATTGTGAACACTCCACGATGGGACTTGATTTCCTTTGAGCCAATTGATAGCAAGCATGGAATCACCTTCAACAATGATATGGTCACAATCAAACTCCTGCATAATTATCAGACCTTGGTACATGGCTCTCACTTCTACAAGGTTGTTGGACTGAATCCCAATATTGTCTGCATAAGCAAAGATTATTTGACCTCTATCATTTCTGATAATGCCTCCAACGCTGGCCATCTCAGGATTTCCTTTTGCCGCACCATCAAAATTTAGTTTTAACCAACCAACCGGAGGAGGATTCCACTTAATAATAGATCTATCAATGCGGGTTTGGGAGGCCATAGAAGGATTGCACTTAAACTTGAACATATTAAACAAGCAAGTTTCAAGGCCAGGTTTAGGGACTTCAAATGTAGAAACAAGTTGGGCATTCTCCTAGGCAAGAGTGATGACACGGTGGAAGACAGACCAAGGATTTTTGCTCAAACTATTAAACACTCTATTATTATGCTCAACCATACTTGCCACAGGTAATGATGCACACAAGTTGACCAAAGGAACTCTTGTTGGGTATTGGAAAAGGGATTATGGCTGAACCCACACGATGCTAAAGAGATCAAAGAGGGAGTTCAATATGCCAACGGAGAACGAACATTCCAAGAACAAATGAATTACAAGTATTTTTACAACGTACATATTTTATTCGAAGTTATAAAATAGATTTGTTGACATCCTTGTTGATGGCTGTTGCTGCTCCTAGGGACATTTGGCTCTATTGAGGTTGAGGTGACGGGACAGGTACTCCTCCAAGTTCCTAAATCTGCAACTTCAAAACTTCATTCTCTCCCTTGAGCCTCTTAGCATAGGCCTAGTAGTGAGCCCACTGGAAGCCATAGTGATGCAACTTCCACTTGATATTGGCCAACCTAGTTCTCAACTCATTTGTTGCCTCAACATCCTTCCTTGCAACTTCTACCAGCTGCTCATCCCATTTTGTGATTGGTTTCTCCTTATGGGTATGATCCTTCATCTTGCCTTCAAGATTTTAGTTCCTAACTACTCATTCGGACTTCAAATGTCCTATCAACTGATATTGCTACTCATTTGTCTGCCTCATATCCTCAATCTTGTTTCTCATCCTAGCTAGTTCTACTTTGGAATCCTATTGCACTTGTCAAAGTTGACCTTCCACCATCCATACTTGGTTAGTCAGCTCCTCCTTCAACTTCAAGTTAGAAGTTGTTTGTTGAAACGTCTCCAAAACTGCTGCTAACCACTGAATCAAATATGCCAAAAAGTTCATCCTAGCATATTGTTTCACCAGCTCAAGTGCTAGCTTCACATACTTAACACCTAGAATTTCAAGATAAGGTGCCAAATTCTCTTCATCAACATACACTCGTGGTGGATATCGATATAATTCTTGTGTTTTTTCTGGCAATTTTTTTATTTCTACCATCAAATCGATACTGTTATTGCCAACTCCTTACTCCCATGGCTGCATTTGGTAAATTTTGGCAAATTTTTTTCATGCGCTCATCATCACAAGCCCAATGCACTAGTGTGCTCAGCTCACATTCTAATTTCAACTGCCATAGTCCCTTTTGATTCTCCTCTCTGGTTGTATTAGTAGTCTTCTTCGGTTCTTCTTCTGGTGCTTACCTCACTTGGCCTTCTGAGCATTTTTTGTACTCTAATACAAGCTATTTCCCTTTTCCTTAACTCTCCTCTACCACTGCTAAACTTTTTGCCATAGTCTGCATTGTTGTAGATGTATCCTCCATTGGTGGTCCCTCATCCAATGGAGCTATCCACAACATCTGCATATTGCCTAAGTGGTGTGGTGTTGTAAATTTCTGGTGTATCAACATTGTTCACATATATCGAAACATTACCAACAAAGTTTCCTTGTAGTGCTCCCTACAATGGTGGTGATGCTTCCTTTGCATCGACCACAATTCTGAGCTTTCGCATCTACATCTATAATCACCATTGTTTCCTATGTAGACTACTGCATAGCTTTTTTCTCCAACTATTGTGTTGTTTTCTCCACACTACACATTTTGCACAATAGGCTCTTGCAACTATGGCTATTTTCCACTCATGGAAGCCTCATTTGAAGTCAATAGAGTACCTACAATGGCACCTGCAGTGCCTCCTCACACAACTTGACTTCCTGGTTGTGCTGGAGTTACCCTCTGCACTGCTTGCTGTTGTAGACAGCAGTTCTAAGCAAGACAAATCCTAGAACTGGCTGGAATAATGTTGTCCACCAATTTTGATTGTACATAGCAATTTTGGAATGTATATGTTGCATTTGATTTTGTAAAATCAGCCAATGAAAAGGAAGGCTTGATTGTAAACGTACAAGACACTAGATGACAAAACTAGCCATCATTGTTAATGGGCTAACTAGTGTGTTAGACGTCTAGTTAGACGTCCATGGTTAGACGTCTAGTTGTTAGACGTCCAGGATTAGTTAGCAATGGTTAAGGGCAAGACGGTTGGGGTAGTTGAGAGCGAAGTAGTTGGAGGAACTACTTCGCCTCCCTATTTATACCCCCCTCTTCAAACATTGTAGAGCATATACCATCATGATCACATTTTGCTACGAATGCCAATGCTCTTGTACGGAAGTTCTGTTCTTGTGTATGGTGATGTTGTGAGTTTATGAGATTGCAGGTTGTATTGCACTGACTTGTGAGTTGCAGGTTTCCATCTTGATAAGCATTGCAGGTTGATTGTTGCAGCAAGGACGAGGTCGAGTGAGGTTTATTGCAGGTACAAGGCGAAAAAACTGTAGACGTCTAGCCTTTGACGTCTGGGCAGCCGTCAGACGGCTAGCCGTCCAAACCACCTTGACGTCTAGCCCTTGTGACGTCTAGCTGACCTGTGACGTCTAGCCCCTGTGACGTCTACCCTTGACGTCTACCTATGACGTCTAGCCCCGTGACGTCTATGACGTCAAGCACCTGTGACGTCTGGTTGCTGGTGACGTCAAGCCTCTATGACGTCTAGTCTTAGACGTCTATCTACTACATCTAGACACTTGATCCTTTGACGTCCATAACCAGTCGATAGGAGTATACATTGTATAAGCTTGAAACCTGACTGTCCTGATTGTCATCACCCCTATCCCGAGAATGTACTCACCCCTGTCTACATTTGGCGTCGTTGCCTAAGTGAACTCAGAGTCTAGAGACATAAGTGATAGGTGTAAAAGGTGAATGACTGATTCCAGGTCACAAAGCAAAAATCAAATACCGGTAAGAAGAAGTGCACGACTGGCGAACTTAAGGACACAAGAGGCAACAAAAGTCTCTCACCCGGAAGTGGAGAGAGTCTGGAACCTAGAAGACGAGGATAATCCGAGCATTGAAACATTGTTGGTGACTGCAGAAAACGAGGAAGAACAAATAGCTGAGGAAGAGCCCATCATTGAGAACTGGACGGCAACACCAGAACCAGCGAGGGAGAGTTGGCCAGAGGATACTGAAGGAGAGAACCTTGTATCAGGGCAACTACGCGGAGGTTCGTGGGGAGGAAGACCGGAGCCACGTTTGGTATATTCGCGGAGGAGGTCGCGAAGTAGAGACCAATTGGAGTCGGGTAGAAGGCTATTTGAGTACAATTTTGCACCACCAACAGCAGACAGACAACTAAATCGAACTCCACAACCACCAACACCAGGAAATACGAACAACAGAACAAATACTATGGCGGCAAATCTCGCCAATAGAACAATACAACAGAAATGCCCACCTTTTTCAGGTGAAGGAAAGGAGGACCCATCTCGGCATGTGGGAACTTGCATTACCATTTGGGGAGCAAATGGGGTCACACAAGACACACAATGGTTGCAACTATTCCCAGCCACATTGCGAGGCATGGCGATAGACTGGTACTTGAAAAGACAAAGTACGCAAGCATTTACACAATGGGAGGATTTGAAGACTGCATTCATAGAAGAATTCCGACCACTGAGGGATGACACTGACATCATCACAGAAATATGTGTCACTAAGCAAAAATCGGATGAGGATGTCAAAAGCTACAATAGAAGATTGAAACAATTGACAGATAAAATGGAGATGACACCTGCTGACGGTATGATAAAGCGGTGGTTTTTGGATGGGTTACTACCAAAATTCAAGAAGAAGATGAAGGCAGTACCATCCTCAACATATGCGGAAGCACTGGAGAAGGCTAAAAACTTTGAAAGTGAAGGCAAACAAACAACCGCAGGTATCGGAGGTTACTTAAAGCATAACGATGATTCAGACAGTGAAGCAGAAGATAAAGTTCAGAGCACAATTCACACCTTTCGGAGAGAATTTGACAAAATTCTAAAGGAAGCGAAAGGAGAAGGCCGCAAGGATCGGAAAGAGATTTGGTGCTCAGACTGCAAGGCAGAAGGACATTCAAATGTAAACTGTCCAAAGAACGCATACTGTAACATATGTGAGATAGCGGGACATCCTGTAGCCGATTGTCCATTCAACCTGAAAAGCAAGAGGCATCAAACATTGGCTATACAACAGGAGGAGCAGCCAAATACGCCAAGGAATGGACAAGGAGCCACTAGCGGAGGATATAGGAATAGTCGCCGAGGAGGAAGACAAGGAGGCCAGAGTCGACTACAATACGACTCTGATGGTCGGCCGATTATTCAATGTCGGAATTGTCAAGAATGGGGCCACTTTGCGAAGAATTGTTCCAAACCCCAGAATGCAGGTAACAATAGTGGTAACAACACTACCCAAATGTGTAAATGGTGTGGTCCGGGAAACCACAAGGAAGCTAATTGTCCGAAGAAGGCAAGTACCAGTGGAACTCAGAATATCAACCTCATTGGCATTGGAGAGGTGACAGAGGTAGACAAAGAAGTCTTGGCTGTAACAAGAGCACAGACCAAGAAAACGGAACAGTACCCAAACCCTGCCAAGGAGAAAGAACGATGGCAGGAAGCCCAAGAATTAATCAAAACAGAACTAGCAAAGGAGAAGCAGGGACAACTAGTTCTGGAGAAAGTATTGAAGAGACCGGAGATCACCAAGAAGGCATCAGTAGAAGGCTTGGTAACAGAGGTACTAAACACGAAGGTGGAAATGAAGGTAGCCAACCTGTTTAGTATAGTACCTGAGTTGTATGCTACGATCGGGGAAGCCATCAAGAGGAAGGATGAAACTCGACAGGTAGCAACCATCAAGCAAGGACAATTCATCGATCCGACAATCCTGATGATTGAAGCCGGGAGAAGGCCAGCTATAGTCCAAATGGAAGTTTTGGACCATAGACTGAATCAGGTGATTGTAGATGGAGGGTCTAGTGTGAACGTGATGCCAGAGAAGACATGGCGGATTCTAGGGCAACCCGCCTTACGGTCTCCAAATTTCAAACTATATGGCGCTGATCAATATGGCATTGAAACAATAGGCGTTTTGATGAATCAGAAGGTACGCATAGCAGAGCAAGACTTCATCTTGGATTTTGTTGTCATTGCTATGCAAAAACCCGCATATGATGCATTGCTAGGACGAGGATGGTTGAGAACAACAAAAGTCAACCACAATTGGGAGAAAGAACGTCTATCCTTCAAGCAGGGACAGCACAAGTATATAATCAATCTGAAGAATCAAACTGTGAGTCAAGACATAGCCACTTCAGATGATTCGGGATCCTCTTCATCAGATGGTGAGACAGGGTATGAACCAGATGAGGAAGGAGTGTTGCACCTTGAAGACTGCACGGAAGATGAGTATGATCAAGACAAGGGTCTACTACATTGGCAGTTGGAAGACTACGAGATATTCTCTCCCCAATGTTTTTGCATAGATGCGGAAAAGGAGATTCAAAAGGATGAGATACAAGAACCTGAAAAGGGAACTAGCAATAGAAGACAAACAGCAGCAGAGAAGGACAAGGAAAGGGAGAAGTGGACATTTCCCAAGAATTTTGCAGAATTCACAATGGGGGAGGCAGTTATTGAAGATAAACCAGCCCACCCCATTGCTGCACTAAAAGCAACAAATGACCCTGAATCCATCAAATATGAAGGTCCTAAAATGATTCAGGTAAACTTGGGAGAAAATGGCGAGGAGAAGATGATCAAATGTGGAGATGATTGGGATCCAGTCCTGAAAGCAGCAACATTTAAGATTTTTCTGGACTATAAGGATGTTTTTGCTTGGACATATAAGGACTTGAAGGGAGTACCACCAGAACTCTGCGTACACAAGATTCCTCTGATTGAAGGTGCGCAACCTGTAAGAAGGCGACCTTACAGAATGAATCCCAAATACGCAGCAAGGGTGAATGCCGAAATTGAGAAAATGTTGGATGCAGGCATTATCTTCAAAGTTACGACAAGCGAATGGGTTTCACCGATTGTGATTACTCTAAAAAGAGAAGTAGATAAAATCCGAATCTGTGTGGATTTTAGAAGTTTGAATGTCGTAACCATAAAGGATCCCTTCCCGATCCCTTTCACAGACTCCATACTGGAAGAAGTAGCCGGCCATGAGATATATTCATTTTTGGATGGATTCTCGGGCTATAACCAGATTAGCATAGCGGAAGAAGACAAGTTGAAGACCACTTTTGTTGTGGAAAACGGGATATACGCATATAACCGCATGCCATTTGGACTATGCAATGCACCAGCTACTTTTCAGAGGATCATATTGTACATTTTTGATAAGATGTCCACAGGGAACTTCAAAGCTTTCCTAGATGATTGGTCACTGTATGGCAGGACACAAGAACATTTAAAAGCCTTAGAAGAATGTATGGGATTGTGCAGGAAAGCACGAATATCATTGAATCCAAATAAATGTGTCTTATTGGTGCCATACGGAAAGTTGTTAGGGCATATAGTATGCCAAGAGGGTTTGAAACCCGACCCAGATAAGATACGGGTAATATTGCTAATGGAGGAGCCATATGATGTGAGCTCAGTCAGAACCTTTTTAGGGACAGTCGGATATTACAGGAGGTTTATCCGGAACTATGCCCTGACATCTCATCCACTAGACGCACTTACACGAAAGGGTGTTCCATTCAAATGGACAGAGGAGCACCAGGGAGCGTTTGAGGGATTGAAAGGGCACTTGGTGAAAGCACCTATCCTAGTTTACCCAGATTGGGAGAAAGAATTCCATGTGCATGTGGATGCCTCAAACTTTGCCATTGGATGTGCATTGGCACAAGAAGGCCAATTCGGGTTAGATCAGCCCATATACTTTGCAAGTCGGCTATTGTCAAGAGCCGAGAAGAATTACAACACAACAGAGCGAGAAGCACTGGGAATGGTGTATGCGGTGCAGAAGTATAGACACTATTTACTAGCTAACCCCTTTGCTTTCTATGTGGATCATCAGGCCCTGTTGTACTTAATCAATAAACCAACAATCTATGGACGAGTGAGTCGATGGCTCGTCACCCTGCAGGAATTCGTGTTTAGAGTGGTAGTAAGACCAGGGAAGAAACACGTAATAGCGGACCAATTGTCAAGGATTCGCTCCGGAGAACCTGCAGAGGGAGGAATACCAGATGAATTCCCCGATGCCCAGTTGTTTATGATTAGTGCAATACCAGGATGGTACAAGCATATAGGGGAATACTTGTCGACAGGAGAGCTGCCAAAGGAACTAACGGCAGCCGAACGGAGAAAGGTGATTACGAAATCAGCACCCTTCACCTTGATTGCAGGATTGCTCTACAAGATGGGGGAGGACCACATATTGCGAAGATGCATAATGGAGGATGAAGTACAACAAACCTTGAAAGAGACACATGAGGGATTGGCAGGAGGACACATGGGACCAGATGCGACAGCCAGGAAAGTACTGTTGGCAGGTCTATGGTGGCCCACCCTCTTTCACGATGCAAAGAATTTTGTGACAGCATGTGATACGTGTCAAAGAACAGGGAAACCATTGAAAAGAGACTTCATGCCATTACATCCATCCCAGCCTCAGGAACTCTTTGAGAGATGGGGACTGGATTTTGTAGGTCCTTTAAAAACAAGTCGAAGGAGGAAATGCCGATATATCGTAGTTGCTACGGAGTACCTTACAAAATGGGTAGAAGCAAGAGCTTTACCGGACAACTCGGCAAAAAGTACGGCTCACTTTTTGTACGAACAAGTGATTACAAGGTTCGGGATACCTCTACAATTGACAAGTGACAGAGGAGGCCATTTTGTGAATGCAATTATCCAGAACTTGACGGAAGAATTCAGAATTTTTCACTCCTTGTCAAGTCCGTATTACCCCAGAGCAAATGGGCAGGCGGAAGCGACAAATAAAATTCTGGTTTCAATCATGTATAAGACATGCGGAGTAGAAGGAGCCGACTGGGAGGAACGGTTACCAGCAGTGTTATGGGCATACAGAACCACCTTCAAGCCCACCACGAATCATACACCCTTTCAACTGATGTACGGACAGGAAGCAGTGGTACCTATTGAATTCCTTGTACCAAGCTTAAGAGTGGCAATGGACAATCGGTTGAATGACGAAGATAGCATGCAAGAGCGATTGACAACATTGGTACAATTGGATGAGAAGAGGGTAATGGCACAATGGGCAACGGAGATCGCACAGAAGAGAAGGAAATTCTGGCATGATAAGCATCTCCGGAAAATGGATCTTAAAGTTGGTGAATTAGTACTCAAATACAATGGAAGAGAGAACTCAAGCCAGGAAAATTAAAAACCCTATGGCTTGGACCCTTCCAGGTAGAAGAAGTACTAGAGAATGGGGCAGTAAAACTAAGAAAACTAGATGGAACACTATGCCCCGAGGTAATTAATGGTTCTAAGTTGAAGGTATACAAGCCACATGCTCAGGTAAATATGATCAACTTGGAGCAATCAAGAACTTCCGAAACAAGGACAGATCCAGGAATACAATCCCAGGAAACTGACGAGCAGAGTAATGTTGTTCGAAGGGAGGAAACACATAACCTGGATTGGTTATTTGGAACCGATGGAGAAGAAGAGCAACAAAGGTTGCAGTTAGCAGGTCCGGAATTTCCAAATGACAATGAGGAAGACCGACTCCAAGCTCTGACGGAGGTCGCTCTACAAGAAGTTCGAAGAAGAAGAAGAAGAAGATGAAGAAGAGGGAGCTAGACTTCTGCAACGAATGCGATTGGAGACACAAAGGTTGCAAGAAGAATATGAAACGCTAAGACAATACAATAATCAGCTGCGGGAACAGGTGATTCAGGAGTTGGACACAACCATGCAACGAGTGAATGAAAGACATGAAGCACGTCAAGCGGAATGGGCAGAATTAGAACAAGGGGAGCTAAGAGGAAGTGCAACAGGCAACTCTTCAGAAAGCAGTTTATTTTCCTTGGAGGAAGAACAGGAAGATACTGTAAGCCCAGTGGAAAATAGAAGAGGAAAAGCAATAGCAACAGGTGCACATTCTAGGAGTTCTTCTTCAGCCACATTAAAAATCGTGCTTAATTCAGAAGAGTCCTCAAGCTCGAAGTCAGTGAACCATCAAGAGATGAGAGAATCTCCAGAAAGACCCAGGATATGGGAAGCAGGACAAAGCTCGACTGCCAAATATCAGATAAGCAGGGAGGAAATGGCAGCCATCATATGGAAGGATATCGAGACGGTACCAGAAAAACCAAAAACCGGAAGTTGGTGGGAAGAGTCAAGTAGCGACGAAAACCTACCACAGATTCCTGATATACCATATGCCAGTCCTAACCCAGATCGTAGGAGACAAAGAGATGAAGATCGCAGTCGACAAGCAGGTGTCAGATTTATAGAAACTGCACACATAATCGAAGATGATGCTTCACTAAGCCCACAAGACGAGTACGACGGAGGATTGAATGAGGACATGATGCCAGAAGTACCACCACCTCGTGCATGGAGAACACCATATGTTGGAGCCATGAGACGTCCAACTGAACGGGAAGAGGTAGCCAGGTATCGGATGGCTGCACTTGACTTACGACAGCATAGAAGGGAAGTAAGAAGATTGCAGCAACGGGTTCAAGAAACCTCAGAATGGCCAATGAACACGGCAGGAGAAGGGAATGACTCCAGCACTGATTCAGTCTTTTCAGAAGAGTATCAGGAAAACTTAACTCATTGTGCCATGCAACGACACTTTGAGGAAAGTAGATGGAGACGAAGACTGATAAGGGCCGATAGGAGACTGAGGATCTTGCACCAACTAACACCTGCGCATTTACACCATCCACCAGAGACAAGAGCACAACTGATAAACGAAGCCCGTAGCAGAGATAACTTAGGTACTCTCGGAAGACCGCCAGGAATTCCGAGAGCACCTGACCAAGGGAGGAGCGTGGTTGACCTCCATCCCGGTAGCTCGAGAGGAAGAAATTCCCCTCCGGTTACCAATAGGTCGACTGGTTCTCAGTTTGGACCGCAAGGGCCATCTGAGAACTTAGTCCAAGCCAACCCATTACTACGTGCTCCTGAGAACAGACCGATAGGTCCGTCTCAACGAGCTCGTAGGAACCGAAGACGTCGTCAGGAACGACTGAGGGACCGACCGAATCTCGGGCAGCTGGGAGTTCGACAGCCCAACACTAGGGAGATTCGATCGGAAGGAGGCCGAGGACGCGGTAACCAAGTCCGCGGAAGAGGAAATTGGGACAAAAATCTCAATTTAGAACAAAGGGATCAAGAGAGGGCAGTTGCAGGAAATGACAGAGGCCGAGGAAGAGGTCTAAGAGCTAGACGACCCCACCAAAACAGGGGACACCAAAGACAACAACAGCCCATTCAAAATGAACTTGATCAACAGGCACAAGAAGGGGAGAGGTTTCACTACTTGGATGATTGCATAATAATCCGATGAAATGATGGAAGTACGGAACGAATTCCACTGGTGCCCGCCCATCCAGAAAATGACATCACACGCCCAAATCTGACCAGTAGACACCTGGAGGATGTAGCAGAACACCTGGATAACAATAATGCTAACCCAGAAGAAGGAGAAATCCGCATGGTAGAAGAATGGATGGAACAAACACGTCTGGCAGCAGAAAGAAATCAGCAAGCCACTAATAATGTCAGACGACGGGCCAGTACCTACCAGTCCCGTGAGCCGAAAACACGACATCAGCCGGAAGAAGCAGAACAACCAGATTGGCGTATTATACCAAGAAATATGAGAAGAGCAGCAACAGCCACGCCCGAAAACTCCCCCAAGACGAAATAATCGTCGGAGACGTCAGCCGACGGAGGAAATAAATAGTGCCAACGATGATGACTTCAGCAGTTTCGGAGAAAATAGCCGTCATCATCGAAGTGAGACGTCAGATGCATGGGAACTGCGTATTGGCTTGGCCATACGGTTCACCCGTCGACGTTGAGAGAAGACGTCACATGCAATTTTGAAAAATAAGAAAAATAAAATAAAAAGAAGAAAAAGTCAAAAAGAAAATAGAAAAGTCAAAAATAAAAGAAAAAGACAAAAAGAGAATAAGACAAAATAGGAAAAAGACAAAAAGATAACCTAGACGTCTAGACAAGCCGACGTGGCGCGCATGCAAGAAAGTAGTTGCGATGTGGCGGTTGCATAACGGTTTTAGGGTTGGCAAAGCAACTATAAAAGGAGGAGATGCCATTCATTTGGCACATCACTCTCATATGCAAGGAAGAAGAGGAGAAAGGTGAAGCAAGCACGCATCGAGACGTCTCGACGAACGTCTAGGCATGGCAACGTCTAGCATGACGTAGAGTTGACGTCTAGGACAGCAGACGTCAAACAAGTGCGGCGGACATCTAGACGGCAGAGTTGACGTCTAGAACAGCAGACGTCAAGCAGGCATAGAAGACGTCTAGGCAAGGACGGGAGACGTCTAGGGTAGAAGACGTCCAGGTCAGAAGAGGGAAGACGTCAGCCGGAACAAACGTCAAGCAGAGGAGTAAGACAGGAGACGTCTGGTAGAAACAACCGACGGCTGCAGCAGAAGTGACGGGTTGATTCGACGTCTGAAAGGATTGGACGAGTGTAGAACTAGGAGGGAAATTGACAAAGATGGCACACCAGAAATCCGGAAAAACTTCAGTCCGAACTGAGCCCGAACCTGAATCAGTGGTAGCCAAAAGATTACGACACCAACAGGAAGTTGAAATGCGGGGACAGATCAAAAGTCCAGAAGGAGGACAGGTTCGGAGCCGAAGAGAAGCAGCAGAGGTGGCGACCCGCAAAAATAAGGAAATCCATCAAAGCGGCAAAGCGCCCATACCACTGGAGGAAATCACCTGGTTGTGCCCAACAGGAGACTATTGTCGTCAATGGTGGGCAGAGGCACCAGCCAACCACCCAGTACGGGCAAAGCTCAAAGAGGCAGGAGTGCACTTCATCTTACAGGCTCCTCATTTCGAGAAAGAGTTCTTCAAAGAATATCTGCTGCAGATGGTGGAGACGTACGATGAAGGGAGGCACAACAGTTTTGTAGAAATAGGGGATACTACACTAGTGATTGATTTCTCTCCCGAAGTTTTTCAGCGTACATTTGGACTTCCACGAAAGGGCAAGCCGGTGATGAATGAGAGAGTGGATCCGAAAAAGACACCTGAAGTAATCATGAGCGTCACCAACCTGAAGAGAGAAGATGTGGACACTATGTTAAGTGTTCATGGTGGAAGAGGAATAAAACAGGCACAACTGCGAAATGACGGACTGGAGGTAATTATGAATGTCATCATGGCGAGGTTGTCAGGAGAACAACGCAGTACAGACTTGCCCATATGGCTGATTCCATACCTACAGGGGATAGCACAGGGTGTACAATATGATTGGGCAACGCACTTGTCAATGCGTATACAAAATTTTCTGATGAGGACTACAAAGAATTTTTCTATGGCTTTCCATGCCATTGGGTTGCTCTTGGATGCAGCAGGAAGAGCAGGAGTCCCGATCCCAGACTTTGATCCCCCCAGACAGCTACCAGATCTAGCACCATCTATCTGCAGGTGGATGGATGCCCAACCAGCAAAGAAGACGACGTCGGTGAAGAAGATTCGAGTCAAGCAGATTTCACACAAACCGCGTCAGGAGAAGCTGGTGGCTGCGCTAGAAGGGGAGGATAGCGTAATAGCACAAGTTAGGGAGGAAAAATCACAAAAACAGAAGGATGCCCAATCTCCAGAAGAGCCCAAACGAAAGAAGAAGAAAGGGCGATTCAATGTGCCACCCCCAGCTTTCTCCCAGGAAGCACTGCAGAAGATAGCTGAGAATTTGGAGGCAGCTCGCACCCGGGAGCAACAACAGCCAACACAGGAGGAAGTGGATTTTGCCATACCTCCAGCTCTTCATGATCAGGCAGCCGAAACCAGTTCGGCTGAACAATTTGGACCTAATGAGTACCTGGCGGAGGCTGAATTTATGGCCCGCGCAGGTTCACCAGAACTGACTGAGGTATCTTTGGCGAGGCCGACTTCACTAGCGGCTACTTTGAGTACATTTTCAATAGATGACATGTTTGCCGCAGCAGCTAGGGAATCAGCCGCCACAGGTATTTTAGAAACAAGTAGTAACCCTGGGGTAGAGGAGGGCCTACCACCACCGGTTACAGGACAGTTGACACATGAGGCAGAAAAGCCTATTTTGGAGAAAATAACGGTGTCTAAAGAGATGGAGATCCCTACGAGTGAAGGGAAACAACCCCCACAAATAATAGATTTGGAAAATATGGAGGAACAGGAAGGGCAGAACAGCCAGATTCCAGTACAGTCTGGAGCAATAGACAGACCACCTGTTCACCAAGCAGAGAAAGGGAAAGAAATTGCACAGGAGGAAGAACAGACGGACACTTGGTCCCAGGATTTCCTTGTCCGAGTGCCCAATCTCATGGACCCCTCGGATAAGATGGATGAGCAAGCGACAACATGCTTTGAAAAGTTGGGAAAGATCATGGACAGTTTTCGCTTGCAGTTCAATATTGCATGTATGGGTCAATGGAAAAAGTGGCAAGGTATGATAGAGGAGGAACTAGACCAATTGGTTAAGTGGGCGGCACAGGGTCCGTGGCGGAAGGACATCTCAAGCATTTATGCGAGACAGCCATGGTCACTACCCACTACCCATTTGCAAACGATGGAAGGCATTGAGAAGTTGCCAGATAAGACACCAAGCCTCTATCTGGAGACAACGCAGGTATATATCTGCGGCCACGGTAATAACCCTCCTCAGCATCCTGTGGAACACGACACACAAGTGGAAGTGGTGCCAGAATTACTGCCAATATACACGCAGTTAAATTTCCTCGCACACTTGTTGACCTGGTTAGGAGAAGGGATCAAGCATTTGCACTCAGCAAAGCAGGCAGTTGAAAAAGAAGCCAAGGAAGCTTTGGAAAGGAAAGATCAGCTCTTAGAAGAAGGAATGGAACGAATGGATGAAGTTAAAAAGGAACTTCAGGAGCTCGGACAGACTATGGAGGACCTGAAAACCCAACTGGAGAAAAAGGACCAGCAGCTGTCCGAATCAGAAGCGGAAATCTCACAACTGAAAAGTGTGAAGGAACTACTGATCAAGCAGGCAGAATCATTTGCAGCTAACAGGAGCCAACAGGAGCGTGCTTGGACTCAGGAAAGAGAAAATTGGCAAAAAGAACAGGCAGCCTTGAAAGAAGAACTGCGGCTGGCGAAACAGCAGAAAGCTACAACCGCTCCATCAATATCAGAACAACGTTTGAAGGACATGTTTCGAAGTAGGGAAACAGAGTTGTTATCCAGTCTCAAGCAGACTGAAGATCGAGCCAATGCCTTGGGAGTAGAATGGGCCAAGTACTTCAACTATTCTAAGAGGCTCAAGGATGAACGGGACAGCTTGCGGGCACAACTCCAGGAGTACACGAAGGTATTCCAGGCTGCCAATCCACAGAGTTCAACACCCACGGATGCTGGAACCCCTTCAGTGGAACGGAGAAAGTCGCTGAGGACATCGACTTCTTCGAAGGGGAGGATAGATGTAGACAGCAGTTCTAAGCAAGACAAACCCTAGAACTGGCTGGAATAATGTTGTCCACCAATTTTGATTGTACATAGCAATTTTGGAATGTATATGTTGCATTTGATTTTGTAAAATCAGCCAATGAAAAGGAAGGCTTGATTGTAAACGTACAGGACACTAGATGACAAAACTAGCCGTCATTTAATGGGCTAACTAGTGTGTTAGACGTCTAGTTAGACGTCCATGGTTAGACGTCTAGTTGTTAGACGTCCAGGATTAGTTAGCGTCTAAAATATGTTAAGGCAAGACGGTTGGGGTAGTTGAGAGCGAAGTAGTTGCAGTAACTACTTCGCCTCCCTATTTATACCCCCCTCTTCAAACATTGTATAGATATCATCATGATCACATTTTGCTACGAATGCCAATGCTCTTGTACGGATGTTCTATTCTGTGTATGGTGATGTTGTGAGTTTATGAGATTGCAGGTTGTATTGCATTGACTTGTGAGTTGCAGGTTTTCCCTCTTGATAAGCATTGCAGGTTGATTGTTGCAGCAAGGACGAGATCGAGTGAGGTTTATTGCAGGTACAAGGAGTAGATAAAGGAAAACTATAGACGTCTAGCCCTTGACGTCTCAGCCGTCAGACGGCTAGCCGTCTAAACCAACTCCGTGACGTCTAGCCCTGTGATGTCTAGCTGACCTGTGACGTCTAGCTGACTTGTGACGTCAAGCCCCTATGATGTCTAACTGACCTGTGGCGTCTAGCCTTGTGATGTCTAGCTCATCTGTGACGTCTAGTCCCTGTGACGTCTAGCCCTTGTGACGTCTAGTTGCTTATGACGTCTACCCACCCTGTGACGTCTAGTTGACCTGCGTGACGTCAAGCCCCTGTGACGTCTAGTCTTAGACGTCTATCCACTACATCTAGACACTTGATCCTTTGACGTCCATAACCAGTCTATAGGAGTATACATTGTATAAGCTTGGAACCTGACTGTCCTGATTGTCATCACCCCTATCCCGGGAATGTACTCACCCCTGTCTACAACCGCAACGTTCCATGTTTTTCACTCTGCTGGCCCACCACTCTCTTATATACATTGTCATCTTATTTCTTCTCTCTTCTTGACTCGCTAGTTGTTGTTGGTATTGTTGAGGTTGTTGTTGCTGTCACAATTGCATTCCCATTTGTTTCCATTGCTACTTGAACTTTCTTTGCTTCTTATCCTTTCTACTCAATTCCTCTGAATTTGGTAGTTTCTCGTCAGCCCCATCAGGCTCCTTGCTTTCTTCAGCTACAACATCCTTCAGCTACAACATCCATCTCATCACCTAATGCTTTTTGTGCCTTACTTTTCTTCGATGCATTTTTCTTTTTCTTCCTTGAAGTACTAGCTTTCATCAATGGGACAAAATGTACCCATCTAAAAATCATTGGTGCATTGCTTCAGAATAGTATGAGGATTTAGTCCTAAAAATTGAATCTTCTTCTGTGACACTGCATCCAAAATTAGAGCAATGGCATGGAAAGCCAATGAGAAATTCTTGGTATATTGTAGGAAAAACTAGCAAAAATGTATCCCAATCATACAATTCTTAGGCCCATTATTCCTTCTATATAGGGTATGAGCCAAGTGGGCATTTTTGAGACTCTTCACTCACTAGGGAGTCTGGACATGATCACATTCATTGTACACCATAGTTTATCAGACTTCAGATGCTGCATTTTCAATCCGCAACTCCCTTGCTTTGTCAGATTAGCCACTTCATATGAACTAAGATTGGCAACCTTATCAACAAAATTCCTTAATTTGTAAGGCTCCAATCCTTCCTTCTTCACCAGTCTTGTGGAATTTAACATTCCAAACATTTTTCGACAATAGCTTGGAGAAAATGACACTCAAATCTTAATGTTACCAATCATTATTTTGCTTTGATTCCACTTAGTATTATAGTCCTGCAATAATTCTAATAGGTATTGCTTAAATAAATATTTTTCAAAGACTAGCACCTACAAAATAAACTGCACTCTTGCACTTCGAAATGCGGTCTTTAGCTGGTGATCCATCAGATGCTCCAACCACCATGTTCTACAAAAGTCTCCCACTAGTGTTGTCCAGGTTATTTCTTCCAAGGGGAGCTACATCTTGTCCTTTCCCTTATTCTTCACCTTTGGTGAATTTGCTTGCTCCTTGCCATGACATTCATCAAGAGTTTCAATTCATGACCTTGATCATGACTCCATTCTGTGCTGCCCTACTCTTTCTCGCTTTGCATCCCTACTGCGTTTTCTCTTTCATGTACATGGTCCAATAGGCTTTTCCCAAAACCAAACTCCAACACCTCTCCCATGAGTGCAAGGTCCTGCCTGCAACACAACCTCAAGTAGAAACCTTCTTTGCAATTCCACCCATTCAATCCTCTCTAAAATTCATGGCCTTCTCTACATCACTTATGCAATCAGTATTTTTAGCTCTGGATTTTGTCAACTTCCAACAACAACAATCTACAATTGTCTTCTTGATGATGTGTCTTTCTTTTGTAGCTCCACTTGGAACGTTATTTTACTCCTCTTATGCCTACACTCAACTTTTGTTGTATGGTCTTGATTATCCATACAGAGTAACTGCTGACACCCTGCCTCCAGATGACTCTGCTTTGGATGGCCTCCTTCCAAAGAGCTTAGCCTCAGACACCCCAGTTGTAAACTACCTAGTCTCTGACAGATATATCCTTGACAGATGATTTCTAGACGACCTTCTCACATCTCTCTTTCTTCCATACGACAACACCTGCAAACCCTCAAATTGTTCGTTCATTTCTGTTTAGCTTCTTCTTTGTTCTTGCATCGACAGTCTGTATGACTTGGAAAATTTTATTCTCCACAAAAGAACCTTTGTTCCTTTTCCTTGTACCTACAATTGAAGATTGTTTTCAATTGACATTGTGGAGGAATTTCTCACAAAAATCCTTTTCAGGACTTGGTATTTTTTTCTTGCAATGCAACGTCCTACTTTAAGGTTTTCTTCTTACGCACTCCTACTCCGGTCTACTACTTTTACACAATTAAGGTTTTCTTCTTACGCACTCCTACTCCATTCTACTACTTTCACACAATATTTGCTTTTGGAAACCTTCTCATTCATGCTGTCTATGCAATATACATTTCCTCCATCTAAATGGTCTGCATAAGCTATAATTTCTTCACATTTTGGCTAATTCAACTCTGACTGGTCCAATTTCTATGGCTTCTTCTAGTGTTGGGTGTTTGATTGTCTCATGGCCATCTCCCATCATTTATTTATAATATAGAGGTGGTAGGGGGATAGTTATCTTACATGCAACAATTGTTTCTCAACTCCCACTTCGCCACCTTTAACTGCTTTAACTAGACATGATTTTTTCATCTTATCCTCGCCACCTCATGCATGTTTATTTCCCACTTTGTTCTCATCTCCTTGCATTGTTTATTTTGCACTTCATCCATTGTATAACCATAATATAATTGCCTTTTGCCTTTACCCTTATGGCCTAAGCATCTAGACAGCTCATCCAATTGTCTTGACGACAACTCTCGATGGCTTTCTTGTCCAAAAAACCTTGACTGCTATCCTAAATGGCCTTGTTTGACCATCTTCCATCGTGATCTCATGCTTTGTTCCATGCATCTTGGTTGACTTGACTATGGACCAGCTCTTCCAGACTGCCTTCTCTGTCGTCGGTTTCTTCTTGATAATCTTGCAGGTTTAAGTTCAACTCCATCATTCTATCTATCGGTTGGCTCTCCCATAGCTCTTTATTTTGATAGCTAGGTATTTCTTCCTTCCCTTTCATTTCTACCAAATGAATTTAGTGTTGGTTGAACCTATTCTCGATATGGTCCAGTTTTATTCAATCCCTCATTTCTTCCTCTCGGATTGCCTTCAGCATCTTCTATCATCCTGACCCCAAGTTTAGATGATTTGAGGGCCAAATGACTAGGGGTTGGTCTAGATGGTCCAACCTATTGGATGTATGGCCTAAGGGTAGTCCAAGGGGAAAACATTCCCTTAGACGATCAAGACTGAAGCCAAATGACCTTTTCCCTTGGTTGGGCATATCTAGATGGCTCGGGGGGCCTAATGACCTTCCTAGACTTTCTAAATTGCGTAAGTCGTAAGCATACCTTGGGACGTCTAGTACTCTTTGCAAGCTACTTTAACTTCCTAAGGAACCGTTCAAGTTTGTTGGATCCTGATTTCTCTAACTCATCCGCATTTCTACCTCTAAGGCATTTTGGCTCTCAGTTGCTTCTTTTTGTTCATTGCCTCTGGATTGATCATATTGGTGTCATCATGGTGTCATTCTTCTTACTCAATTCCCAAGTTTCAATCCTGAACTATTACTATTCCAATATTCTTCCTTACTAATTGAACTTGTCAAAGATACGCTACTTGACTCTTGCCTCAAGTTCTCAACTTCACCTTCTGCTCTTGGCAATGGTACTTCAAGTACATCCCTCCATACTTCACTTGCAATAGGCCTTCTTGCAAGGTTAGTATTCTGTCTCCAGAAACTTAGCTTTCTCCGTACAACCATTTGCTAGTCCCAACACTTGTTTGTTGCACACTTGCTAGAGTTTCTTCTGGACTTGTTCCATTCGTAGAAAAACTTCTCCTACCCATTGTTTGAATAGCCTATCGCATTCTTAACAATTCCCATGCATGTTGTCTTCTTAGTTCTTCCATTCTACTCAGTTACTCATCGCAACCATTGCATTTCTTCCCTCATTTTCTTTTGTTCCTGACTAATGGGTGCAAGGAAACTCATGCCTTCATACTAGATACCCTCACTATTAGGCTCTTGTTCTAGTGGTTCTCATTGCCCAACATACACTGCCACCATTCATTGTATGTTTTCTACATTTAGTGTCCTCAACCCTTCTTCTACATTTGGAAATCTAATATGTACCCGAATCTATCTATACTCCATAGACTGTCCTCAACCCTTCTTCTTCTACATTGGAAATCTAATATGTACCCGAATATATCTATACTCTGTAGACTAAGGTTGTAACTCCTATTCGATCATAAATTGCATCTTTTCTCCTTCTCTACTTGCATCCTCCCCTTCACACAACCAAGCTAGCTTTTTTGCAAGTTCATTGTCTGAGTCACTTCTTTCTACTGCACCATCTTCCTCCGTGGTCCAACCCAATTCCCCAACTTCTTAAATCGAGATTCCCTCAAAAGGTTTCAAATACTGAGGTGGTGTCATTGTTAGCCTTCCCATACTTTTTACTTGTCCATTTGGTTTAAAATTCACCATGTTCACTTGTGCTTTTATCTTATATGGTTTCAACTTCGAACCATTAACTGTTTTGGGGCACAATGTCCCATCTGGTTTTTCAATCTTACTATGCCATTGCTCATCACTTCATCTACTTGGAAGGGTCCAAGCCATAAATTTTTCAACTTTCTTGGCTTGATTTCTCTTTTGCTATTATATTTCAAAACCAGGTCACCTGACTTCAAATCCATCTTATTTAGGTGCTTGTCATGCCACAAATTCCTACGACACTGGGAAATCTCCGTGGTCCACTAAGCCATCACTCTTATCTCATCCAATCGAATGAGTGTCGTTAGCCTCTCTTCTAGGTTATCCTAATCACCTAGATGGATCTATACCGCCACTCTCAAACTTGGTACTAGAAAGTACACCGAAACAACTACCTCTTGATGATACATCAGTTGGAATGGAGTATGATTTATTGTTGGCTTGAACATAGTCCTATATGCCCATAGGACTGTTGGCAATCTCTCCTCCCTCCCAATCAACATATTCAATTGCACATGTTTTATACATTATTGACACTAAGACCTTATTTTTTGCTTCTGCTTGTCTATTTGCTCTAGGGTAGTATGAACTAGATAGTGAATGCAAGATTAAATTATGTGGTTAACTTTTGGATTATTTCATTGGCAAAATGTCCTCTGTGATCACTCATCAATTGAAAAGGTATGCCAAATCTTGTTATCACCTCTTCATGCAAGAAAAATGTAGTACTCTTTGCAAATTTTTTAGGCAATACTTTTATGTCAACCCACTTTGTCAAATATTCCATCACTACCACAATGTATCTACATCGTCATTTACTTGTCTTCCATGGTCCAACAAAATCAAGATCTCATATTTCAAACATTCTTGCGGTTGTGATGGGTGCAATGGCATGAAGTCCCTCAGCTTCCCATCTCTTTGGCACGTATCACATGTGGTCACAAACTCCTTCGCATTATGATAGAAGGTGGGCCACCATAGCCCTCTTTGAAGCGCCTTCCTTGCAGTCGTGTCTAGTCCCATATGCCCTCCTCACAACCCTTCATGAGCTTCCTTTAGCATTGCCTTCACTTCCTTGTCCATCACACATATCTGCAACACTTCATCAGGTCTGATCTTGTAACAAAATCCATCTATCAATTGAAAAAGTGCTGATTTTATAGTTATTTTATTCTTCTTAGTTGTCATCAACTCATGTGGCAGCTTTCCTATCGACATGTATTCTCCCACATACTTGTACCATGATGGTAGCACAATGATTGAAAACAAATGAGCTTTTGAAAATTCATCTAACACTCCTTCTGTAGGCTCCACTGAGTGAATCTTTGACAATTGATTTGCTATCACGTGTTTCTTCCCTAGTTTGACTACCACTCGAAACATGAATTCTTGCAACGTGATGAGCCACCTGCTAACTTGTCTATGAGTAGTTAGATTATTGATTAAATACAACAATGCCTAGTGGTCTACATATAAGACAAAAGGATTGGTGAGTAGGTAATGTCTAAACTTTTGTACGACATACACCATTCCCAAGGCTTCTTGCTTCGTAGTGCTATAATTATTCTCTACATAAGTCAACAACCGAGTGGAAATATATATGGGCTGATCCAACCCATACTACCCCTCTTGGGTCAATTGCAAAATTAGACATGTCAACATGGACATGGAACTCCTTTTCCCAATCTAGAATCTAGAAATACCAGAATGGGTGCACAAACCAACTTTGCCTTCAACTCCTCAAAGGCCTTTTGATGCTCCTCTATCCATCAAAAAGGTACATTCTTGCATGTCAAAACATATAGAAGGTGCAACAATTGCACAAATATTTTGATGAAGAATCGATAATACCAGATATGTGCTAAAAAAGACTTCGACGAACTCATGTCATATGGCTCTTCCATGCTCATCACAACTCGTATTTTGTCAATATCTGTCTTCAAACCCTCCTTACATACATGTCCAAGTAACTTGCCATATGGTACAAACTTACATTTCTTTAGATTCAAGGACAATTGCATGTTCATACACAATGTCATGCATTCCTCCAATGCCTTCAAATGCTTGTTTTTCTTCCTATACAATGACCAATCATAATTACATGTCCAGGTAACTTGCCATATGGTACCAATTTACATTTCTTTAGGTTCAAGGACAATCACATGTTCATACACAATGTCATGCATCCCTCCAATGCCTTCAAATGCTTGTTTTTTCTTCTTATACAATGACCAGTCATCCAGGAATACTTTGAATTTGCCTCTCGACATTTGTTCAAAAATGTGCAGAATTATCCTCTGAAATGTGGTAGGGACATTGCATAAATCAAAAGGCTTTCGATTATATGCATAGGATCCATTCTCTACTATGAAAGTAGTCTTCAATCTATCTTCCTTATGCTAATCTGGTTATAGTCTGAGAATCCATCAAAAAAAGAATAGATCTTGTATCCAACTACCTCGTCCAAGATTGAATCAGTGAAGGGTATCGAAAATGGATTCTTAATAGTTATTGCATTCACACTTATAAAATCAACGCAGATGCGGATCTGATTACTCTCCTTCAAAACGATCACAATTGTTGACACCCACTCACTCATAGTCACCTTGAAAATGATTCTAGCATCCAACATCTTTTCAATTTATGCATTAACTAAGGCTGCATACTTGGGATTCATTTTGTATGGATTTCTTCCCGAAAGTTATGCACCTAGAACCAACGGAATCCGATACATACACAGTTCAGGTGGAATCCTCTTCAAATCCTTATAGGTCCATGCAAAGACCTCCTTATACTAAATGAATATTTTGGAAGTTTTTGCTTTTAAGACTGGATTTTAGTAATGTAGGTTTGTCCTGAGGTACAAGAGTAGATGCATGCAAAAAATTGAGGAGGCAAAGGAGAGAAGTAAGAAGACTACAAATACGCATGGAAGAAGCTCTTGGATGGACCCCACAAAGAGAAGGTGATGGAAACGATTCAAGTACCAATTTTGACTTCTCAACATAGTATAGAGAAGCATTAATAGATTGTGAAACACAGAAATGTTTTTGAGGAACGTAGATGGACAAGAAGGTTTTTGTGGGCAGATCGAAGATTGAGAAGCAAGGCAACTGTCGCCAGGAACTCAAAATTGAGAAGGGAGATTGACAAGGTCACAACTATTTGATAAAGAATTGTCTTCAAGCAATCGGGGAAGAGGAAAGTCAAGCAGACAATAGGAACAACAACAAGAAGGTAGCTTAGGCATCTTGGGAGGCAACCTAGTCTCTACAAGAGCCTAAGGAAACCTGGCCAAGGTAGGAGTTTGATTGATCTCCCTCCCGATGGCTCGAGGGGAAGAAATTTCCCTCTGCTACCCCTAGGCTGACGAGTGAGCGTAATTAGCCACAAGGACCATTTGTTGATCCAAAAAGAAACAATCAAGTTGGGAATGCACTCCGGGGTGGACCACTTGAAACACTTCGGGGATCACGTTCAAACCGAAGAAGTCAATGATGACTGAGGAATTGGATGGATCTTAGATAGCCTGGAGTTGGAAGGGGGATGCCAAAAGTTAGAGGGATTCATCCAATAAACAGAGGAATATCCATGGCGTTAATGTGTGGATGTGGAAGAAATGGGAAAGGAAACGAAAGGGAGCAAGTCTATGAAATGCAAGCATGAGTCTAGCAAGTTCGTGAAGGATTTAGAAGAAGAATTCACTAAGCTTGGAAGCAGACTTAGTTCAAGAGAATCAAAGTAGAAGTCATACGAATGAAGAGGATCGTACGACAAAGTGTCAAATAGGCTAGAAGCAGCAAAGGGACTGTACGACAAGATGTCGTACAAGTCCAGAACAAGATAGTCGTACAACAAGACGTACAAGTCAAAGTAGAAGAGATGAATTGTATGATACAACATCGTACGAACTTAGATGAAGACAATCATATAAGTCGTTGTACAAGTCGATCGTACGACAAGGGATCTTACGATGAGAGATCAAGTAGAAAGAGATCGTATAATTAGGGATTGTATGATGGGAGAAGAAGGCGATTGTACGAGAAAGGATTATATGATGGGGGAAGAAGAAGGCAATCGTATGATAGGGGATTGTACAATAGAATAGGAAAATGCAGGTCGTACGACCTATGTTGCAGAGGAACCACTTGAACCAACATGTTGGCAAGGAATGTCATACAAGTACAAGTCAACATTGTCGTCCAACTTGTACAACATCCCTAACATGTCATCAAGCATATGTATGTACATAATGTATAGTTAAATGCCATTAAAAAATTTAAAAAAAAATCAAAAAGGTAAAGAGTGCATGCAAACGCATTGAGGTGGTGGCAGCAGTTGTAACTACCTTTCCGCCTAAACAAGAAGTTATGAATTTAAGTGTTGAGGGAGAATAAACAAACTAAAGAAAAAAATAAAAACAGGGAAGGATGTTGTTGAGGAGAAGAACATCGTCGAGGAATTCCATTGAAGCCGAGACACCAAAGAAGGGAAATTGCAGCTAAATACCAAGGAAAATCACAACAAGCTTGAGGTTAGGATAGCAGACATTACCCTAACTACTGCAAACCCTTACAGGTGTATAGAAAATTCGAAGGAAAAGAAGATTGGAAGCAAGGGCCTATGCAACACAAGTGGAAATTTGCAAATTGAAACAGATAAGGCTATACACCGGATAGAAAGGATGGCTGAATTTTTTTTAGAAACCCCCATATAAAAACCTGCACAAGGAAAGGGCACCTACTATCCTAAAATATTTTAGTAAGATTTTGGAAAATTGTGAAAGGGCAAGAAAAGTTGTTGTACAGATGAAGGATATTGAGAGGAAAGGCTGGCCAATGGAGTCGTCATACAGGTGCACGAGCATAAAGAGTGCAGAGGAGAAAACCTACAAAAGTAGACAAACTGTTGAAGCGGGGTTTGTTGTGATGACATAGTACAGAGGGGAGAACAGTTGTCAAGAAGTTGTATGATGCAAAAAATTATCATATGACCGGAATGAAACAATCATACAAAAACTCTCAAGCAAGACAAGGAGTCAAATGATGCATCGTATAGTCGGTAATATAATCGTACAATTAGTAGGAGAATTTCATGATCAGATGAGAATCGTATCATTGTTGGGAGAATCATACAATCAAAGGGAGTTGTACAATGGTGGAGGAAGAATCGTATGGTTGTGCAATTGATATATAGTGTGCAAGCTAGGTCATACAGATGACGATAGCACAACTATTGTACGACAGGTGGACAAGATGTATGCAAATGAAGTATGAGAGGGAGAAGGGACTTTCATGAGCATATACAAAGTATTGTTGGATGAAAAATTGAGCACTCACCTGGTCCAATACATTAGAGTGAGTATTGGCCAAGAAGAGAAGAAACAAGATTCATAAGGCCAGAACCAGTAAGATACACACCTATACAAGGATGTGGTTATACGCATAGGTGAGGATGAGGTTATATGCCTAAACGACAACGTGGTTATAGGATGGCAGAATAAATCCAATCCCCTAGAGAACAATAGAATGAACCTCTTAGAGAACATCATAATGAACCTCTAAGTGAAGTGGAGAAATACGAGATGTCATTAAATCATAATGAACCCTAAAGTGAAGTGGAGAAAGACAAGATGTTATTAAATCAGAATGAACCCTAAAGTGAAGTGCACAAAGAAAAGGTGCCATTGAAGGACATAACATGGACTCAACTACCAAGAGAGTTCTAGAAATGGTGGTAGGATACTCCACAAAATCATGGGTTGAAGGCTAAGTTGGTGCAAGCAAGGGTAAGTGTCATTGCACAAATTCCAGTTTTTGACAAGGACATCTTCTAAGATTACTTGTTGCAAATGCTTGATTTCTATAACGTAAGGGAGAATGTGAGCTGTGTTCAAATTGGTAATTGACACATCAAGGTAGTATTATTAACAACCAATTTTCGGCAAATGTATGGGTTGTTACAAGGAGGAACCGAAGTAAAGAAAGAACATATAGATCAAAATGAATGGAACAGGCTAATTTGAAAGTTGATAGATATTAAGCCTAATGATGATATTACTAAGACTTTCGGCTTAGGAGGGCGTGGGATCAAATAGAGCCAACTAAAGATTGATGAAATGCAATGTGTCATGAACATTGTTATGGCAAAGCTTTCAGGAGAAACAAGATCATCAAAGATGCCGGTATGGTTGGCATAGTATGTGGAAGGCATCATGGAAGGTGTGCAATACGATTGGGCGGCGTATTTGTCACACAAAATCAAGAATTTCCTGAAGCAGCAAACAAAGAACTTTTCAATGACACTTCATGCCATTGGAATTATGCTCAATGCAGTATCCCATGCCAATATCCCATTTTATGGATTGATTGCTCCAAGGGATTTGCCAAAAGATCAACCTTCAATTTTGAGATGGGCAAAGATAGTACCCATAGGGAAGTCCACTCCAGTAAAGGTGAAGACCAAGAAGATTGCGAAGAAAGTAGACATGGTCCTAGTGGAGGATAGTGAGGCTTTGGAGGAGGATGTAGCCCCTCGACGTAAGAGAAAAAGGAGGTTACAAGATGAATTGGAGCAAGAGAATACAAAGGTAGATGTGGGAGTCACCCAAGAAGAGCACCATGAGGTGTTGCTATAGATGCAACAAGATCAAGAAATAAGGGAGGATGAAGGACCACTGGTAAGCCCTATTCGGATGAGAAGACAATGGGAACAGGAGAAGGTGATTTTGATTGCGCAGTAGCAAATACTAAGGAGATAACAAATTTTACAAGTTTGAGAAGAACCTAAAGATATGGACATTATGGAGTTAGATTTGCCAAGATTTACTAAGTGGACATAGCAAGAGAGAATTTGTGGGTCACTTGCTTTGGTAAGTATGGATCAATTTATATTATCAGAAAGAGCCCAAGGATTGATAAACGAAGTAGTGGCACCAACAAAAACTAGAACAAAAGATGTGAAAAGGGGCAAGGAGACTGAGATTAGAATCGCACCACCTGAAACTCAGAAAAAGAAATTGAAACTTAAAGTGATCAAAAGAGGCGTAAGAGCCAAAGATCAGCTAACGAGGAGAGTTTGCCAGGTCGGCAAAATATTGGGCAGCATGATCAACTAGAAGGATCACAAGAACAAATAATAAGACAGCGTGATTAGCTGGAAGATGCATAGGAACGAACTGTAGAACAACCTGACCAGTAGGCAAAGAACAAAGAAGTATAGCTGGGAGAAAATAGAGAAACACAGCCTAACCAATAGCCAGAGCAGAATATAGAACAAGGAGGAGAAAGTGATCAAGGGTTGCAAACGCATTTCATAATTGAGATACCCACTTTTGGGTTGATCGATGAGGAAGGAGAGGAAATTGATGATGAGGTGGAATGTTTTGGGAAATAATGCAAATTCTTGATCATACACGATTGCACTTTTGGATGGGCTATGTAGGACAGCTAAGGCGATGGAAACATTAAACTATTAATATCAAAGGGTATAAAAAGTTCTTCATTTACTTAAAGGAGTTGGAATTATATACTTAAACTTGTCTCATACTCATAATAAAGAGACAAAAGAAATCCAACCATAGAGAATTACAAATTAAGTGCATAGTTCATTAGGAGAGATAAGGTGAAATAGAAGTTGATTATTGTTACTTACAAAAAATTACAAAATCAACTCAAATGTGAACTATTAATTACCAAGCACTTTATTAAGTTAGGGAGTTATAAGGATGTCTACTCCAAAGAACACATTAAGTAATGTAATAAGAAAAGGAGCAAGGAAAATACCAATATGGCTTAAAAGCATGATTGATGATTCAGAAAAATCAATAGAAGATGCAAATGAAAGAGAAGAATCAATAGAATGTAAAAGAATTTCTAAAAACTCACAAACTAATAGTTTTGTGAAAGTAGATTCTTCAAGCACACCTTCTAATAAGACAGTAAAGAGAGGTGATAATAAAGATCATATTCAAAAGGTAGAAAAGAATATTGATCAAGAAGATCTCATACAGATCTATGAAAAAGGTAAAGTTAGAATAGCTTCAATTGTACACACATGGTTCAGCTATTTCATCAAAGAATTAGATAAACATGATATTCCTAAAACAGATAACAAATACATCAGGATATCTTTACTATGCACCTATTGCGGGAAATATGGTCATGAGAAGGTTAATTGTTGGAGTTTCCATCCATGTAAATATTGTGGAGGAAAATATCATCCTTCTTATTGTTGTTACAACAAAGACAAATACTATAAAATATTCAAGGAGAAATTAATATTCAAATTAGATTGTTTCTTCCAAGCTATTGTTTCAAAAGCATCCACTAACAATGAGCTCAAGCTTGAATTTTGTGAAGATCAAGAAAACAAGTCATACAAGAAACCACTGAACAAAAAAGGAAGCAGTTATGACTTGCAAAATTATGAGATCACTAGTCCATCAAGGATACTTAGAAGACTACATGATCAAAGATTCTTCCATACACTCAAAAACAGCAAAAGGCAGTGAAATAAAAATGACCAGAAGAAAAAACACGAAAACCGAAGCAAAAGAAGAAGGAGAAGAACCAGAAAAAGTTGAAGATTATTCTAAAGACAAAGATCCATACCCAAATAATGTAATACAGGGGGTGTTAGAGTATATTACATCATTTGGGTCATGTAAATGTACCACCTTTGGTACATATCTAGAGTAGGAGTTTACTTCAAAGTAAAGTTAGTTACTTCAAGTATTATAATAAATGCACAAGTGTCAATGTGCAAGTTGTAAATGTGCATGTAGTCCACATGTACATGAGTCCTAGGTAGAGTAAAGGCCAAGCAATCTATCTTTCTATATAAAGGCCTCATAGGTAGTGTGTAAGAGAGAGATGTAGGAGAGAGTGATATAGTAACTACACAGTGTGTAGTACACAGTGTATGTGTGTGTAGTAAGGTACAATGTAGTTCTTTCATATACTTTCATGGAGTGTTCATGTCCTCCATTATATAGCATTGTACTATTTTCGTCACTCTCATTAATGGCATATTTCTGAGTTATTTGCAGATGTTCATTTCCTTATTTTCCTGCATATTATTGTGCCATTAGTTTTATAGTTATCTCAGATTAGTTATCCTACATCCTGTGGTTGTCCTACATCCTATCAAAAGCTAACAATCTACATTTTGGTGGCCTTCACTCAACCCTTGCAAACAAATTTTCCTCAGCTTTGGATGACCTCTCTCTGGCTCCAGATGACCTCTCCCTATCTCGTGACGACCTCTTCTTGGCCTCAAACAACCTGTTCTTGTTCTTTGACGAACATCCCTTGGCCTCCGATGACCTTGTCTTAGTCTCTGATGAACATCCCTTGGCCTCAAACAACCTTGGTATCTGACGAACATCCTTTGGTCTTAGATGGCCCTAGCTTGCTCTTTGACAACCAACCCCCTAGGCCATATGACCCACTTCCTAGCCTAGATGGCCCAGCTCTTAGGCCAAATGGCTTAGTTCTTGGCCTAGATGACCCACTTCCTAGGACAGATGATATAACTACTAGCCTAGATGGCCTATTTCTTGGCTCGAAAGGCCCAACTCTTAGGCCATATGACCCACCTCCTAGTTCAGACCACCCTAGGCCGGAGGACCCACTTCCTCAATCACACAAAGTGTTCCTCATCCTAGACTACTTGCTTCTTGTTTTAGATGACCTAGAGAGCCATACAAATTTCCTAATAACCCTACTTTTCCGGATGACTTCTTTTTTCAAAATGATCCATTATAGTCTTTAGACACTCGATTCAGTTGTCTCACTTGTTGTATGGCGAGCCTATGTATCTATACAACCCACTCTTCAGTAAAACAATGCTCTCCTTGTCTTGAATTGCTTTCTTCTAATCTCAAATGACCCAGATGATTCGTACGAATTTCCAAACAGCCTTGCTCTGTCGGATGACTTCTGATTTCCAAAAGACCCACTACAATCTTTAGGCAACCTAGTTCAACTATCTCACTTGTCATATGGTGCTCCTCTTCAAACAAAAGGCCCACTTATTCAATCAAACAGTGTGCTTATTGTCTCAAACAGACCAGATGGTGTGTACAAATTGCATGCTGATCTAGAGAAGTTGTCATACAACCCTGGCAAATTGTTTGGTGTCCTTGCTCTATCGGACGACCTCTCCCACTTTCCAAACAACTTAGGTATGGTCCTAATGGCCCTCCCCTTGGCTAGACAACTTGTGGGCCATTTAGGATTGAGTCCTCTCCCCCAAAAAAACTGAGATGAAGCCCTAATGGCCTCCCCCTTGGTTGGTCCATCCTAGAAAACCTAGGTCCCAACTTGGATGGCCTAGGCCGAGGAAGGCGTAAGTCTTGATAGACAAGGTTTGGGTCTAGACTATCCAAGTCTAGATGGCTAAATGACCCTAGCAAATAGTTAGATGCAAACAACCTCCCTCTTCTTTGTCTACATCATTCACTTTGTCGTTTGCATCATTCACTTGTGTAACCTCCTCTTAGTACACAACTTCAACTATTTTCTCAATCTCTACCTCCTCAATTTTAATCAAGTTTACCTCCTCAATTGCAATCATGTTGATCAATTTCATCTCCTCTATTTCCCGGATAGGGATGTGACTCTTCTCTAATGCTTTGAACACTCTACACATCACTAGTTCGTCTTAATCTTGAGTAGCAATACTTTGACATTCATGTGTGAAGTGCCCCGACAAATGGCATTGCCAACATTGCATAATTGGTTTGCCCTCAGTATCATACTGAATTTGATATCTTCCAGTTTTCTGGTGGTTTTCATTGACCATATCACCAATGGCATCCCCCTTTGGTCCAATCTCTCTTTATGTAACTGTAGTGATGATTTCACATCTTTACACGCATTCTTTGCATTGTACTATTCTTTATATTCATTGCTTTTCACTTCAAAGTCACTTCATTGAATTTTGAACCCCAACACTTAGACGGTGCCCTACTCTCATTCTCCAAACTACTCTTATTTTCATAATCATCACTTTTGCTAAAAGAGTCACTCTTATCATCATAGTCACTTTCAACTTTATAATCACTTCCACCTTCAAGGTCACTCTTGTCCTTAACAACATGACCCCAACATTTTAATGATGTCTTTGCATCACTTTCCAAGTTCAAAGCCCACTCAAAGGCCTCTTGATATGATGTCGAAGGGACCACCTTGATATTCTTGTATGATGGAAGAAGTCCCTCCACAAACCAATTCTTCCACCTCTTCTTAAATACATCTAACAGATCTTCCTCCAGATAGGTAAACAACCCACTCGACCTCTAGTTGTAGGACTGAACAGACTCTTTCTCACCCTATTCCATTCTATAAATTTTAGCAATGACTTCATCATTGTAAAAGAACTAAATTTCCTTCACAAATGCTTCGTGCAACTCATCCCAAGTCTAGTACTCATCCCTTGACAATCCCATGTAGGAGTCCATTGTGATTCCACAAAATGTCATAGGGAATAACCTCTTCCAATTTGCTTCATTCTTCTGCCCATTCACTTTCCACATTAGGAGGTAGATTTTCAAATGACTGATTGGGTCCTCTGTTTCACCACCATGAAACATGGGACACTTACACAATATGCCAAAATCATTCTTTGTTGTGATAGGCTGATTTGACATTGACAGTGGTTGTTCGTGTGTCTCACCCTCTTCACACACATCATGTGCACCCCACTGCAATTGCTCTTGATATGGAAATATGAAACGTGAAGCTAATTATTCCATTATGTGCATTGAATATATAATACATGCAAGGAATTACGTAGGTTACATAGGTTACAGTGGTTGTAAAAATTTGCCATGCAAGGCCAACCACTTGTAGCTAAAAGATATGCAGGGAAAACCACCTGCTAAACATGGATGCCAACAAACAACTAACTGCTAGAAGACAAAAGATATCCCTAAAAGCATAACCATGCATCCTAACAACTAACAAATCATATCCAACGTGGGCATACTATGCCTCACGTATTACAATGTAAGAAATAAGAAATAATAATAATATCTTAGGCTTATAATTAAGCCTAAGGTACAATAATATCCTCAACACTCCTCTCAACCATAGAAGCATTGGACCTCAATGCTCTCAACAAATGTGGAAAGTTACGAGCCATCTAATGGTGAGGGATCAAGTGAGCCATATGTGGAAAGTGACCACGGTGGGCGACAAGGTAAGAAGTGGAAGAACCCTATCGAGTGTGATGAGTCTTCATGTTGAAAACTCTATCTGTAATGAGTAAGATGAGGGTCAGGTGCCACTGCTACTTAAGTTTGATGACAGGTTCAGGTCCCAATGTTGAAGAAGAAGAATTTTTAGAGTGAGAAGAAGAGGAATGGAATTTAGGTGAAGTGGGAGGAGAAGAAAATTAGGGGAAGAAGAATGAGAAAATTTCTTCGCCTTTTGTTGATGTTGTTTTGTGCCTTTGGAAGTGCTTTCTTGTGAAGGTCGAGATCTGTGAGAGGCACCAAATTTCTCCTCTGCTAGAATGGCATGCTTGAATGCCACATCCAAAGTGAGGAAATCATTGAATTTGATTTCCCTAAAAATTTGATCTTGCAATCCATGAGTGAATTTGTAAATCAAATCCTCTTCTAAATATTTTACACCAAGAAGAACCCTTAGCCTATTGAATTGGAAAATGTAGTCTGCAACTGACATACTGTAGGCTTGCCTCAACCTATAACACTTGGTCGTGAGGTCACTTTGATAGTTTGGTGGGAAAAAGGTGTTCTTCAGAATTTGGATCAGTTCTTTCCAAGTCATGGCAGAATTTTCGCTTTGCCTTTCTACAGTTAAATTTGAGTTTGACTATGGCAAAAGCAACTTGTTCATCCAAAGGGACTTCTGCATAGGAGAACCAAGTCTCCAAATCTAAAATCCAAGTAGACAAGACATCTGAATCCCTTGATCCGTCATATAATTTGACCTCACATTTTGCCTTGTTGGCAAATTTGTTGTTATATATCTTGACATTAGAAGGAGACAATTGTACAGTAATGTCATTCACTTTGTCCACCAAAACATCTACTGCAGCGGTAAGATTTGCCATGTTTGTTTGAAGGTCAGAATCTGTTTGATGACGTGTATATACCAAACTAGGAGGATTTTAATGTGTTTGCAAGAACTATCTAGGTAATTGCTTAGGACAATTTGTGAAATTCCTAAAGCAAAAATTGACCTAGATTTACAAAATTTTGCCATTACAACTTGCGAAAGGGTAATTTTATTGCTTTTTACAAAATTACGAAAATTGAGCAATTACAATTTTCTCCCTTCAATTTGAGGTAACAAAATCAGATTAGCACTAAAATTTGACCAATTAACCCCTAATGCAGAAAAATTGACTTGAGGGGGCAAAACTGTTAATTTTTGCAAAAATAAATTGACAAAAATTTAAAAATTATCACCTTGCCTTGGCGCCAAAATTTGAATTCAAACTCCAATGGTCAATTTTGGCAGCAAAATTTGAAACGGGCGGCAAAACCGAGCAGGTCAACGTAGGTGGGGTCAAACCTCGAAGGTCAATGGACTCAGTCAGCACAAACGTAGGGTCCGGTCAGTAGCGTAGAGATGTTAACAGTCGAATGTCACAACCAAATAGAACAAATCCACCAAGTGGCCCTCAAAGAGGGCGCTGCCTTGCACACGATCGCAAGGGGGAGGTGACCAGCTCGTCACTCTACCTAGCGCGTGCTAGCGCTAATAAACCCAAAACTAGCCTCTATGAGGCCAATGTGGGATTTATCCCATTGTTTTTTTAAAAATGAAACGCGAAGTTCCTTTGCCTCCGTCGGAAACCTGTAAACCCTACCGAAATCGCAATTTCTCTGTCGGGAATGTAAATGTTTTGCCAAAAAACAGTCAGACGCATCGTGTCTTCCCTCTATTGTTGGTTGAAAGATTCCCGAACACTCGGATGATGCCACGTGGAGGTTGCTGATTGCAAGGCTTGTTAGGGTTGAATCCTCGTCTCCTTATTGGTTGAATTGAAACCTTAGGGTTTCATGTTCAATGTTTCTCATGCTCATTCACCGCCTATGAATGAGGTCCTGTTTACGACTGCAGCGATCGATTGATCATGCCTGTGCATGGGAGGAGGCCATGAGCTGAGAGTAGGAGGAAGAGGTGTTGGGCTGAAGGTGTGAAGGAGCTACTACGACAATCTTCTGCCTATGCTGCAATATGTGGTAGCTCACTTCGTACGACAGGACAACATGGTGAGAGCCGCATGACGAAGACTTCAAAAATCCTGAAACCAGTAGCTTGAAATGATGTTCCTCTGTGATGACCGAGAATCTGAAGTGGCTACCTGCTGCGGTGGCTTTAAACTATTTGCTAACAGAATAGATTTGTTGGTTTTCAGAACCCGAACGGATTGGAGGGAATACATCGTCGGGAAGGGAGGGTCGTTCGTCGGTTGCCGACGAAGGAGAGTGCCAGCCGACGGCTGGTTGCCGAAACAGCTCGCCGATGTGCTATCGGCCGATTTGGCGATGAACTCCCCAAATAGGCAAAAGGCCTATTTTAATCTTAGACTTGACTAAGGATATTAATATTAATAAAATATTAATATTAATTTTTACACTTTAATGCATGGAGACGGCTCTATAAAATTGTCCAATTTTCATGCAACTTTTTCTTCGGTAGCCTGGTGCTCTTTCGGCAAGGAGTGTCGATGGCTTTCTTTTGGCCACAAATTGGGCTCAAACTTGGTGCAACTGATCCTAAATAAGCAACACTACGTTCTCCATTCTTCTCTTTCATCTTCAAAACAGACAAATTCTTCTTTCCTTCCTCATGGCAAGTTTGGTTACCCTCTGATATTTTTCAGGGGTATTCGGTGCAGGGGTAATCTTCAACCCTCTGCCACCTCAGGTGCTTCACAAAACGGATGCTACGGGCTGGCCGAAGCTAATTCCTCGAAACACCTAGCCTAGGATATGGTGCACTAGCTGCAAAACGAGACTAGTCACCTAGCAATGAAGGTGGCACCTTGCCTCCCTTCTTGCAAAAACTATTCTGTGGCTCCGATTACCAGTGATATGAAAATATGAAACATGAAGCTAATTATTCCATTATGTGCACTGAATATATAATACATGCAAGGAATCACGTAGGTTACAGTGGTTGTAACAATTTGCCATGCAAGGACAACCACTTGTAACTAAAAGATATGTAGGGAAAACCACCTGCCAAACATGGATGCCAAAAAACAACTAACTGCTAGAAGACAAAAGATATCCCTAACAACATAACCGTGCATCCTAACAACTAACAAATCATATCCAATGTGGGCATACTATGCCTCACTTATTACAATGCAAGAAATAAGAAATAATAATAATATCTTAGGCTTATAATTAATCCTAAGGTACAATAATAATATCCTCAACAATTCTCGTGCAAGATTCCCATCTCGTGCACCATAGAATTTGCCAGCTTGCACCTGCTCTGATGTTAGACTCCTATCCCCCTCACCATCGAACACAACAACCTATAGTTGCTCTAGTGATGGACTCTTGTCCCACGCATTGTTGGACACACCATCTTGCATTTGCACCAATGTTAGACTCCCATCACAATCACCATCGAATACGCCAACTTGTAATTAATTCTTTCTATCGCACAACTTGCTCCAACCACTCCTAGCCTTTCATACAAACCAGGTTTTCTCCATCAAAATTCTTGTGATCTTTGTCATGTCCAATTTCATCAACGTGAACATAAACTTCCATATCTGTGTGCATGTCTTCACTTGTGGGAGATCATCTTTCTACACATACATCTCCACTTGAAAGAACTCGTCTGTCTATGCATGAGTCCTCCTCACCTTTGCATATGTAACCATGCACTTGTATGTCTTCGTCAATGTGCACTTCCATGTCAACACACACATCTTCACTTATGCAAACTTCCTCATTGGTGTGCACATTTGCTTTATGCTCAAACACTTGCACATCACCATCTTGCATGAACACTCGTGCTTCTCCCTCATGCACGAACACTTGTACATTGCCAACTTTACCATCATGGTTACTATCACAAATTTCTCCATCGTCATGTATATCTTTGTTGCCACAAAAACATGTCAACAATTTGCCATTACTTCGTTGTCATGTAACACCTCGACACGTGTAATTAGCTTCTGTGTAACTTCTCTCCGTCATGTATCTATCTCTACTATCATGTAACTCTCCATCGTCATGTAACTCTTTGTTATCACTTAACTCTCTGTTATTATCTATCTCTGCTATCATGTAACTCTCCATCGTCATGTAACTCTTTGTTATCACTTAACTCTCTGTTATTACATAACTGTTCACGCATGAACCCATGTGTTTCTTCTCCATGTGTCCCCTTGCATGTCTAGTTGTACATCCACTTGCAGGTTTGCTTCATGTGTCCCCTTGCATGTCTAGTTGTACATCCACTTGCAGGTTTGCTTCATGTGTCGGCCCTTCATTAGCATCAACAAACAAGTCTATGTTTTCTTCTCTTTCGACCTCCAATCTTCCCTCCTCCCTAGGAAAACTATGTCGTTTGTCGGTTGCATTGTAATCATCCCATTGTTGTCATTGTGTATCTTCCCAAATGATTTGCTTGTCACAACTCCATGTGACCAAACTCAACCTAACTTCAAATAGACAACAACACAAGAATGTAGAAATGGAATACAACACACAGGCAATAATGCAAGAATGTAGAAATGGAATACAATACACAACAATACAATTTCATTACCACCTAGATAAACAAATTATACAATGGGAATAATATACTAATACAAATGGATACACTATGGACATAGCATGTATCTTGCACAACAATTATCTTCAATATATCATATTTCGACGAACAATCTACCAACAACATACATCAGACAACAACATGCACACACTCTTAGATACAGATAGATAAATGGATGAATGGATGCATTAGAAAAATGTAAGGGGTCTATTTATACTACTCTTGGGAAGGGGAGGCAGTTGCCAACTTCTGCAACTTCCTTGTACCTAACCCTAACTACCCTTACATGACAACTCAAATTACAAGACATTTGAATTACATGACATCTGAATTCCCTGACATCACGTGCACACTAATAATGTCAAATAATCATTCTGACTAACACTCGGTATGCATAATTTTTCACATACACATTCATACACTCAACATTTATTCATTATGTAGACATGTCAATTCGTCTGCCTACATCGTGATCATAATTGTGTATGTTGACAACTTGGTCATCATTGGAAGTTTGGTGAAGCTGATTGAAAGAACCAGGAGAGAGTTGAAAAAGTTGTTTGACATGACAGATCTCGGGCTTATGCATTGTCATCTTGGCTTAGAGGTATGGTAGACAGAGAAAATCATGTTTTCATGTCATAGATGAAGTATGCCAAGACATTGCTCAAGAAGTTTCAGATGACAAATTATAAGCCTATGTCAACCCCTATGGAGACAGGGTTGCAACTATCCCGAAATGATCCATCTGCATACCATTTCCATCTGCATAGGTAAACGTAACTCTTAATGGCCATTTAAATGGGAATCTCATTTATCTAACTTATACCAGACCAAATATCAGCTATTTTGTCAACTGCCTTTCATGGGTCATGCAAGAACCAAAGGTGTGTCATTGGAAAGTCATTAGCCCAACCGGTTAAATTCCTCGACCTACAAGGAGGAGACCAAGGTTTGAATCTTGTCAAGCGATACATGTACAATTGTCAAGTTGTTGTAATACGACTATACGACTATAAGGTTATGATGTAATATGGGTAGGGTCCATTTCAATCACATATAATCCATTTAAAAATAAATAAATAACATAACATAAAAAATAGGTTATGTGAGAGAGATTCTTTAAACTTGAAACATATGAATTAAACTTCATATTAACGGAAGCTTTCATAAGGTGCACAAAACCATTTTGTTATTTTGTTGAAGAACTAGACGCTTCTCATTGTAAGTGAGAATGAGTGAAGAAAGCATGAGAGACCAGATCTAATGCTTCAAGAAGAGATAATATATATTTGAAATTGGAGTTTTTGAAGAGGGTTTTTTTTGAAAGGCTATAGTTGTACATAATACAAATAAGTTGTAATGTTGTACAAGCAGAGGCAATGAGGGGAAAAGAAAATCCCTGCTGGCAATTCTCTTTGCTTGATGTTCCTGTCTTTTTGCTAAATAGGGTTGTATTTTTTATTTTTTAGATTATGTAAAAATGCTATAATTATGTTGATAATAAGTTTAAAAAAATGCAAAATCTGATACGAACCAAACCTGTATGAACGACTAGAAAAGTTTGGCACCTGGTAACTGTGGTACAGATATACCTATACTAAGTGATAGGCTACAATTGGAAAATCACATTGAAATTGTTGTCTATATGGTATAATCTTTTGGGGTATGAACCTTGAGACAAGGAGATTATCCTCCGTAAATTGGAACTTATGGAAACCCCAAACAATATCTGGCTTAAAGATAAATCTGAATTGTTTGAAAATATTTTCTAAATAATAACCAACCCTCTTTAATCAGACCTATATCTTGTTGTATCCGGTGCTTCCAAATTCTACAATTTTCATCAAAAATCGTAGTCAACATAACTAAGAAATGGAAAATGTGAGGGTAATGACAACGTGATAAAACATGGGGACCAACAAAGGTTGGACATAAGAAACATTGCTTGGCATTATACCATTTTCCCGTTAATGTTTTCATCACCTACGTACCTTTCTTATGTTCTACATCTTTAATTTTCTGTTAGTCTAAGGGACACGGTAAGGAAAACAGGCACTTCTATCTTACCCCATTAAGAATTATTAATTATACAGTCCTTTATTATATATCCAGCACTTTCAACTCATGAAATATTTAGGATCACCTGAAACATAATGGTGTTATATTTGTTTAGTATTGTCATTAGGAGGAATGTGAAATGAGATGTCCAAGTTGTTTTGCGCAGCCAACTTTAATTGGCTTTTCAATTTCAATACTGGCACCATCATAATTCACTTTAAATTAACTCCCATCCACTTTCTCTTACATTCCCAATGAAATTTTCGGTATTTGTGAGACTTAGTGAAGGAAATTGCAAAACACAAAGCAGTTCAGCAAGCAAATATTATTTAACATCTACAGTTTGTTGTCAACAAAGAATGATTGTCACAATCATTATAATAATGCTATTCTAAACTTTGGGAGTGCAATTGAAACCACATTGGAATTGGTCCTGTGATTTTTCAAATGCTTATGATAGGTAGTCTTCATGCCTAAATGGACTTTACATGTTCCGACAGCAAATGGAACATATGGTGGAATATTCCTACACTATAACAGCTAAAGTGCAATGCTTTTTTATGAGCATCTACCAAATAGTTCTCTGGACCAATGGATTTTTCTGAGCAAAAACGGCCCTTTTGATGTCGTTTTCGAAGATATCATTGCAGAAGCATTGCTGGTGGGAATTGAAAATGAAAATCCCATTGGCGACAAATGTTTCCGTTGTGTAGCCATTCCAAGCTCGAAGAAAAGGAAAACAAAGCTTTCCTGTCATGATTCTTGCAACTGTGTTAAAAATGTCCAGATTTTGACAATTTTCCACCTTACATGAACAAAATCACTGAAAATAACTACAATAGTCACTGGCAAATAAGTTTTAAAAGCACAAAAATTAGTAAGCTTCAAAGTTGTCCCGTTTGCATAATTCATTCCTACATATACTTGACTAGCTTCTTCATTTACAAAAGCTAAAGGTGAAACAAAAAAACTACAAAAATAGTTAAAATGATCTCAATAGGGACAAAATAATTCTAGGCAACTCATTCATACAGATATTTACAGGTGAATCTCATTTTTTGTATGAACTGTACAGTTCTTTATACACATGTACATTTATTCTACACCTTAAAATTAATAAAAATCATGATTGTATGGGTGTGGGGGTACACGGGTACAGAGGGTGCAGATACGGAGTACAGGTGTGGACCTCTAAATTTGGGATGAGGATGCAGGGGCATGGAGGTGTGAAGATAAATGTACGTTGGGATGCATGTTGAAAATACTTATGCATGGCTAAAATGTGCTCATGCGTCATTGGTGCACCTGATGCATATGGTGAGGTACATGTACCCAAGAACCTCGTATAGGTATGCATCCCTGGTGCGAACCCAAAATCATGGGTACGCACACCCAGACAACCCTGAGAAAATATTAATTTCTATTTCGCAAATTTCATGGACATTGTTTAACTCGTTCTGTCAATGACGACATCTTAGATATTTGTCCTTGTGAAACCTGAACCTAGTAACTTAGGCTGTATCTATCATTTAGCAGTGGCATCAGTGATGTTAATCCTTCAAAAGTAGCACTTTGAGGATTTGGAAAAAAGTTTATATACTGCAAGTTGACAGTTGTACTGATTGATGAGTGACCAGAAGCAAGATGCATGTATAGAATGTCTACGTACCTATTGAAACAATTGCATTTCATGAACGTTGATCAGTAGAAAGAATTCAGTACAAAGTTTCACTCTGAGAAGTAAAGTACATGGCAGTTGAATTAATGAACATTGCAGTGGTATGTCAGTAGTACCGTGATTTACTTCTAGGAATTACTTACAAAGAGTTCATCATGTAGTTTAATTTTCTTAATCAATTTCCTCAAATCATAATGGTTTTATTTAATGTAGTTTAATTTGGTTCTCAGTTTCTGATTCTGTATTCTAAGAACCTCTATGATACCTAAACGTAGTTTTTCCTTAGTTTCCGATTGTGCATTTAAAGAACCTCTATGATACCTAAATGCAGTTTTTCCTAATGCTATTCTCATTAAACCGTTCCATCTCTGGAGAACATCTTATTCATTTTCATTTATTTTTTGTTTTTTTGAGGAACTCTCCTTTACTGCCTAAGTTTGACATATTTAATATTATTCACCATGCTTTCTCATGCATATGTGTGAATGCTAGATAATAACTGTGCTGTTTTACTGGGTTGCAGGGGTTGATACTCCTATACAAGAGTTGGTAGACTTTATATATGCTTATATGCATGGTTCAATAGGTGACAAAGAAGGGGGCGATGCACTTCTTGAAAAGTGCAAGTTTAAGGTATGTATAAATGGCATTCTTGGATATGTGCTTACACAAACTAGATAAATAGTGCAACGAATTACGAGTCTTCAGAGTCTATAGATTGTGATGAAAGCTTACATTTAGTGTCTATTGTCATGGATATTGCAGTTATTGACACCTCATATACATGTCACTTTCTTGAATACATGCTGACACAAACAATAACATACTACATGAAAGAATAAGATCCTTCAAAATTCGTGGGTTAAGGAAACTTTGCTTTGATGTATGCTTTTGCTTGTGTACTTTAGAAAAGTCATGAAATTAAACCTTCAATTTATGCAGAAAAGTTGACTGCAAGAATTCAATTGCAATTATACAATTAAAACATGTGTTCAATAACAAAGCTGTAGTCTGCATCGAAGTCAGGAGCAACAGAGAGTCCAGGATCCTCGTTGATCATCACTAAGAGATTATCAATTTAGTTCTTCAGTTTGGAAGGGCTTGGTTCTAGGGTTCTTGTGACTAGGGAAGTAGTACAATAATGGAAGCACTGCAACTCACTTGAATCATCGAAGACAATAAATATTCTAAAGAGAGTATGATTGCAACACAAAGACAATATAGTTATTGAGAACAACCAGAATGAATATTATGCCACTATGGCCACCAAGACAAAAGTTTCATCATAGATCTCAATATAAGAGTAGAAGATGAATCCACATTGTTTATAATCCCTACACATTAGTTTTTTTATCCTTTATTTCCCTTTCCATATGTTTTTTTTTTTTATGAAAAAAGCAAATTTATATTAAATTAAGATAAAAGCCTTTACAATAAAAAAAAAGTGGGTGGGTTAACACACCCCATGGGGAATCAAACTAACCCTCATTGACAAGGGTTAGTAAACAAATCCACCAACAAAACACAAGTTACCAATGATCATTACATCAAAGAAAGCATATCATATGGGGTAATGTGCCCTGGCATGTTGTCCTGCATAAACTGCTAGTATGGGATGGGAATCCACCCCTCTGCATTGTGATTAAGCCCCTCAGAACCCCAACCAACAACTGGCCTAGGTGAAACTGGTTGAACATCATCTCATCCCCAACCTGGTGGTGGGATGATATGCAGAACTGGAGAATCTTAAGACTAAGTAGGAGCAGAAGAAGTAACAATTTTGGCAAAGGAAGCACTAGTCGGTGGTACATTAGCAACCATCTGTGAAGCCCTAGCATTGGGTGTCGCCGGTTGTGTGGTATGCTGCTCTGTCACCACACCATGCCCAGCTGGCACAAAAGACACAAGGGCTTGAGGCGAGCTGCTGGGAGCAGCCATAGGGTTTACATTTTTCCTATTCTTACCCTTCTTCTAGACTACCTTCCATTCATCTTGCCCCCCTTTGGAAGCAGGGACAAAGCTAGTAGTAACAGGAGCCGCAGTCATCTCCTTAGCTTTAATCTTGTCCGCCATTAAAGGACAATCTTTTATCTTATGGGTAGCTGATTGGCAACGGTAACATGTGTTAGGCAAGTTTATGTAGACAACACGTTGCTTGAACCTATAGTCACCAACTTGGACATCAACAGTCTCCTTGAGGTCTTTAGAAAGATCAACTTTGACACAAAAACGCTTTTGAGGGCGTGAGGCATAAAATTTATCCGTTTCACAATAGACAAATTCACCAATGGGGGCCACAAGGTTCTGATAATAAGGCCAGAGCGGCAGAGGAAGACCAAGGAATTCAACCCAAACCGGAACCCGTAAGGAAACATCATTAGTGACCGAAAAATCCTTGGTCCAGGGCTGAAAATTCAACAAGGAGCTACGAACAGACCAAGGCCCACGACTGAGGACCACTTTGGCCTAAGCAGGGTCAGCAAAATGAAACAAAAAAAAAAACTCTTCACTTTGGCCTGAGCAGGGTCTGCAAAATGAAACAAAAAAACCTTTTTGTGAGGTTCTGGATACCATCAACCTTGACGCCATGCCAAGCTTGTTTGATATAGTTTCAAAGGAGGGTCTCGCCAGGGATACGACCTAGAAAATACCCTTCCAGCGTATGGCTTTCCAGCCAAGAACAAGTAGTATTAAACTCACTCAACAAGATAACAACATCCGACGGAGAAAGATTACCTCGTGATAAACTTTGGGAATGAACTTCCATGGTTGCTTGTTTACCTTTAGCGCCATTGTTCCCTTCTCCAACTTCAACAGAAGTTGGAACTGTTGATTGAGCTTCGTCCATAAAAAAGAGGTTCAATCTACCAAACGGTGGAGGAAAGTCGGTGAAAGCAGCAAAAAAATGCCCTAAGAGGCGTCCCGCACGCACTCCAAAGTGGAGAGGCAGTATGACACCAAGAACTCGAAACCCTAATGCATGCAACTTCTTCCTCTGGCTTCTTCAGATCCTGAAAACATCTTCCATATGTTTTAGATGGCCTATAAACAGAAAAATCATGTTAAGGATCTATCATAGACTTCCAATGGCCTGTGATGCTGATAGAGTTAGCGTTTACATGAGAGTCTTAATAATTAAATTATAACTTATGTTAATGAGAGTCTTAATAATTAAATTGTAGCTTATGTTAACGAGGTCACAATTTAAGGTTGTGACTCGTGAGCATAGTCACTATTGAACTTAGTCGACAGAGTCCCCCATGTATGCATGAACGACAATGTCCAACATGCAAGGATACATATTTGTATAAATTTATGCAATGCCTTGTTATACAGATAACAATCTATAAGAATTAAAGAAAGATAGAACAATTATACCACATTTTATTGGTCCTTTGGTGATAGATTTTGTGTATTTGGCTAAGGTGCAAACCAAAATTTGGTATCTATGCATTATGGGTTTACCTTAAGGATTGCACAACAAATTTTTATAGTATTCTTGTGGATGTTCATTTCAAAGTCCTAAATTTATCTGCAAATAGGGCTACTCAACATAGGAATTAAATGTTTGAGCATTAAGTTTAGATTCTAGTCAGGAAATCATAGTTTTCATTTTTTACAATAGAATTCCTGTGGCTAAGGCCTAAACCAACATTTGGTGTCAAGGAATAGGGATTTACCCTAGGGATTGCAAAATTTTACAGATTTCTTCATGGCAAACATTCTTTATAAAGTCATAGAAAACTATTCAACCTAGGGATCAAAGTTTTCAACATGTAAGTTAAGTTCCAGCCTGCAAGTAGTCCAAGCCAAAATTTGGTATTCAAGAATTAGCAATTTGACCTTAGGGACTCCATAACTAGTTTTATAGTGATCTAGGTGGTGGGCGTTCTTTTCAAAGTCATACATTCAGCTCCAAATGGGACTTCAATCTGAGGATCAAAACTTTTAGGATGTAAGTTAAATTCCAGCCTGCAAATCATAATTTTTAGTTTTTACAAATAGATTTTAAAATTTTTTTAACTATGTTTTTCTATTGATTTTTCTTGCACAAAGAGCAAAATAAGACCCAAGGGACTATAAGAAGGACAATAATGATTGCCAGCTAGCAGGCTAAAAAGCCCAACAAAGAAAAGAACGAAGATAAATACAAGATGAAACCCGACAAACGGGCCAAAGAGAAAGGGAAAATAAAATAAAAGGGAGAGCAGAGGGGGGAGGGCTGCAATCCAACAGAGAGGAGTGCACGCCAAGAAGAACGGAGAGAGGGAAGGAGGGGGGAGGGAGCAGTCCAATGGGGGCAAGCTCCAAGAACCCTCCAGAAACTAATCTCTCCTAACAGTTGAGGCCGAAGTACCGGAGCTGAAGAAGTCCATGATATGTCTTTGCCCATTTCTAGTTCGGAACCCTGACAAACTGTTGGTGTGCTGTCTAGTGACCTTGCTTCTGTCCAAACTGGATGACGTGGGGTGTTTCCGATTGAATTCACCTAGTCCGTCGGAGTTGGTGAAGTATGTTGTGATGAGCCGATGTTGAGGAGGGGAAGATCCATTTGGAGAACTTTTTTGTCGTTGAAGCTGAGTTATCTCCTTAAGAAAGAATGCGAGACAACGCTGGTTCGGGTATCTGAAGAAGGTAGAAACAGATCGAGAGTTGTCCCTGAAAAGGCAATGGAACATACCTCGGATCTCGTAATAAATGGGACAACAAAAAATAAAGTGATGAAGGGTTTCAACTTCACCCAAGGGTCAAAACAAGCAAATCCGCTCCTCCGTCGGAAGATGGTGATCTGACTCAATCCGAAGTTGGTGAGAACACACCCTAAGTTGCCCAATAGTGATCCAAAGACTATGCATTGTGTGCTGCTGAAGGTATTGTGGAGGAACTATTATGCCCTCCTGAATCTGTAAGAAGTGCTCATGGTAGAAAGACAATTTGGGGTAAAGAGGGGCAACAGGAGATATCCATGTGCATCTGGTGTACTGGAGACTAACATCCTTTCGAATGTCATGGAGCATCTTCTCCTTACTAAGCCGAGAGGGGGGAGAACGCCCAAAGAATAAGGCGGGAGCCTGTCTATCCGTATCTGAATGCTAGCCAAGAGAGCAGAAACCTGAAAATACCAGCTCCTCCGGCCTCCTTGAGAACTCGGAGAGAGTTCCATCGAGGAGCGAAGGGCGAGGTAACGGTACCACCTGCAACCCTCAGGGGTATCTCTGAAAGTACAGATCCTGTGAAGATAACTGATAATCATGAATATAATTTCAAGCTAGAGAGGAAAAGCCCCAAAATCTGCCAGAATAATAGAGCGGGGGACTGTGCCCTTGCAACGAATGAATCGTTGAAGAAAGAGTGTCTAGACTCGTTCAACCCATGACCACTCAGTCGGGCCAAGGCTAGGACCCCAAAACACTGACCAACACTGACCCATAAGTAATAGTTGGCTTGACAAAGGCATAAAAAATCCTCATCTTCACAGGTATATCTTGAAAATGTGCTTTGAAGAAATTCCTCTCTAGCAAAGACAGAGCTGAATATCCCTTACACACCTGGGCCTAGGCGGCGGGTTTCATACTAAAAGTGATTCCGGTGAAATTAACCCCCAAGTACACATAAGAGGTGGTGATCTCGACCTCCCGGCCTTGTAAAGAGAAGTGGAGATGAGATAGAGCTTCTTTGGTAGTATTGAATACCATAACCTTGGTCTTAGAAAGATTCACCATTGGCTATCTCGAGTCACAAAAAGCAACAAGATTTTCCAGATGGCGCTGAAGTCCCTCAGGAGAAGAGGCCAAAATAACAACATCATCAGCAAAGAGGAGAATAGAAATCAGCACATAGTGAAGAAGGTAACCATCCTCTGCATGAGCGTTCTCCTTAATAAAAGTCTCAAGCTCGTCGATAAAGATCCCAAAAAGTGTCGGGGAAAGGGGGCACTCCTATGGTGCTAAGAATACTGTCTGAAAGCCCTTGAGGGGAGCGAAACTAACCTTTCATAGTCTCATATAACCGTGTAACCGCTGTCAAAAGTTGCCCAGAGATGCCAACTAACCGTAGTCTCTCAAGAAGTAAATGTCGAGGCACCGTATTGAAGCCTTTCCTAAAGTCAACAAAGCAAAAATAAACCTTCAAGGACCTGGAACGCGCCTCCTCAATAATAGCTTTAAGGACTAAAATGTGATTTGTGGTTTGGTGATCTTGCCGAAAACCAGCTTGGCCAAGAGCCCTAAAACCCCCATCCTCCAACCTTCGGGAAAGAAGCACATCCAATGCTATGGCATAGAGCTTCGCAAAGATATGCCCAATCATGATAGTCCTGTAGTTATTGGGTTCATGAGGATCACCTGCCTTATGAATGGGGTAAATGATATGCTGAGTCCAGGAATCAGGAAACATAGAACAAACAGAGAGATTAAAGAGATCAGTGAGGGGCCCAACAAGAGGGTCAATACCATGCTTCAAAAATTCTACCTGTAACCCATCCAAATCTGTTGCTTTTCTCGTACAGATTTCTCAGATAGCTTGCTTGACAAGACTAGTAGAAAAGAGGTGGCACGAAGAGGGGGGGGAGGGAACAGTAATAGGAGGCTGATTTGGGATGGTATAGAGGGAAGAGGCATGAATGGTCCAAGAGGAAAGATCGATCCCATGAGTAATCCGATCACAGGGGAGGATAAGGCGCCAGAAGGATTTAGGAGACTGCTGAAGGGAGTGGATAAGATCAAGTCGATGTCGAGAGAGGAAGAGATGCTTCTTCTTTCGAAGAAGCATCCTGTAGTCTTTGTGAGAAATGGTATAGAGCTGGGAAGGATTCTGAATGGCATATTTCAACCTTCGGTGGGCAGACTTACATTCCTCATCATACCAGATGTTCATGGGGCAATGACCAGGGGGAGGAGGACAAGGGAGAGGACGAATAGTGTGGGGGTATGAGTCCAAAGCAGCCTTCCAAATAGTTTGGACCAAGCAAGCAGAACGATTGGAAACATCGGGAAGAGAAGACACCATGGGGAGAACCTGACGCAACCGGTCCATGTAGGTAAAGGAATAATAATAGTCAAATTCTATAATGACTCGAGGGACTGAAGGGGAGGGAGGAGGGGGAGGAGTAACAGGAAGGGAAAAAGTGGATAATGTAAGAGAAAGAACTGAATTATTGGTAAGAGGGGAGGGTGATCAGAGACGTTTAATCGGGAAATGAATGGAATGAGGGTGGTAGAGGAAATAGCATAGTCGACAACACTGGATCTACCACTATGAGGAAAGCAAGTAAACCCACTTGGAAAACAAGATATACCATTGAGAAGAACTAGCCTATTGGATTCACCCAACTCAATAAGATGCTTACCGTAAGCAGTCACTTGTGTGTCGTTGGAGGTTCGAGCAAAACCAAGGTCCTCAAGGTTCTCATCGGTTGTGAGGTCATGAAGAGAAACCTGCATAGGTCCAGTCCGAGCATTGAAATATCCCAACAAAAGTATCTCCCCTAAAGATGAGTATCTAGTAATGTCCTCATAGAGATCTTAGAAAGGTTCCCCGTTCGTGTGAATAGCAAAATTGGACGTGGTGGGGGAAAAGTCACAGGTGGCAATGTAGATATCCCAAAGAGGTGGGTGACGATGGATTTTAATCCATAAAAACCTGGAGTGGGGGTCAGTCAAAACCAGGGATACTGAACCCTGGAGCCTATCTTGGATAAGAGCAGCAACACCTCCTAATCCTCGAACCCCCTAGAGCGTCGAGTGCGTTGGGTGATTTGTTTTTTTTTTTTTTGCTTTTTCATGCTTTTTTGATGAAGGACTAAGCCATTTTTGTTGTTAAGCAGTAATGCATGGATTTTTCTGTTAAGGAGTATACCCTTATATTGATGAATTTTAATTATTGGTCCAATGCAATGAAGCAAAGACTTAAAAGAATCAAGTGAGGGAAGAAATCACCAACAAGGAGCGCATTTCCACCACTTTGAAGAGTCTTTCGAAGCCCTATTAGGTGTTGAAATATTTGGAAGGTGGAAGGATGAAATGAAAATGTCAAAGATGCTAAATGATTTGTGAGATTATGTAGATGAATTTCCCACTAGAGACCAACCAATATAAGAATTCAACTAGAGCATGTTATTAAATGTTGAATACCACTTGCATCAATGTATTGGCCAAGTCAGTGGCAACATAATTGGACCTATAATCAGGTTGAGTCCCCAAGGCCAGCCCTACCATACCAGCCCTTCAGTTTCTTGTCATCATCATACCAAAAAATTTATGGAACATTAGATAATTCCCCTATTTTTCAAACTTGCAAAAAGAATCAGGTAATCATGCAAAAGAAAACAAGGAAGATCAACTCTAGCAGGACATCAAACAGAGCATGAATATAAGGAAGATGTTTGATGATGTTGGGTACATAGATTACATACCATGTAAGTGGCAAATAAGAGTGGCTACACAAGAGTTCAAGTCTTATTCAGAAGTGATGTAACATTGCAAGTCAGTTGAGTTGAAACACCCCTTAAGATGCTTAGGGATAACGATGTTTATTGGTGGTGTTTTGTATGCCCCAATGCTGAAAAAGAATTTAAACCTTCTTAACCAAATTGAAAAGGTGATGAGTACTTGTTTACAAAATGGAAATGTGTCATTACAAAATAGTAATAGAAGTAAAGTTGTGGCTATTAGAAAGTAAGATTATGGTTTTACAATTTGATGGATGGTCTCGTGAGAGAAAAATTCTATTATCTATTCTACTTTTGAGGGATCACTTATTGCCTAAACACCTTGGGCACTTGAATTATCCTTATCTCAAACTCACTTTAGATTGACCATGATTCATGGTTTTTCTAAAATAGTTGCAGATAGATGGCTTTGTAAGGCTTGTATAATGGAAACAAGATAGGGAGAACCTTGACAATGAGAAAGCATGAATGGATAAAAGGAAAGTTAGAGTTGGTGCATTATAATTTATGATATATGGCTCCATTCTATTACCTCGCTTGGAGGTGCCAAATACCTTTTATAGATGATTTTTCAAGAAAAATATCGATATATCCCTATAAGAACAAGTCCTAGGGTCTTAAAGCCTTAAATAATTCAAAAGAGGAAACTAAAAATAAAATGCTTAAAATGATTTTGAGTTCTAATAGGATAGGTAGAACTTTGAAAATGAGAAAGAATGAAGGGGGAAAAGGAAAGTTAAGAGTTGGTGTGTTATGGCATATGGGCTCCTATCGGTTACCTCAATTGGAGGTGCCAATGGCCTTTCATATATGATGTTCAAGGAAATTGTGGATATATCTCCTTAAGAACAAGTTCTAGGGTCTTAAAGCTTTATATAATTCAAAGGAGGAGACTAAAAATAAAAACACTTGAAATGATCAAGATTTTGAGTTCTAACAATGGAGGAAAATGTGCCTTTTGGAATTGTTTAAGAATAATGATGGTTTTGGGAGGCAGATAACTTATTCACACATGTCCTAACAAAACGAATTATCAGAAGAGTGAAGAAAGCTGAGTAAACTATAAAGACCAAGGATTGTGCAACATTCTTTTGGGGAGAAACAATCAAGACTGTTTCGCATACTTATGAATAGAAGCTCAACTAAAACAGTGAAAAATGTTACATTAGAGGAAGCTTGGATAGGGAAAAAGCCAACAATAAGTCACCTTAGGATTTTTGGATGCACTTCCTCTATGCATGTTCCTAGGATGATAACAAGGAAGATTTTGACAATAAAAGTCAAAATTTACTTGGGTACAAAGAAATTGGAAAATTTATAGATCACATGACAATATGGCAAGAAAGGCACAAGTATCTTGAGATGTCATCTTCAATGAAGGAACAAAGGAAGTTGATGTTGACGCAATTTAACTTGTAAATGAACAGCCAAAATCTAGCACAAAAAATATAGAATGATCATCTGTTATAAAGTACACTAATAAATGATAGCAAATGAGATTGATGATGTACAAGTTGAGGTGATTCCCTTGGATTATCATTTCAACCTTGGATCACTAGTTGTTTGATAGAGTAGTAAGAAGCAAATCAATGTTGCTCTCTTGAAATTGAGGAAAATATAAAGCTGCAGATGCAATAGCCTCTGAGACCATTTGGTTGAGATGGTATCATGAGGATCTTGTATTTATGCAACCAATAGAGATTTATTGTGATAATCAGTGTATCTTGAAGATTGTCAAGAATCCCGTGTTTTATGCTTGCACCAAGCACATTTGGGTGCCTCTCCATATTATTACATAGCGAGCAATAATACTTATGAAAATTTTGAGCATTGTGACTATGGTCTTTGGATAAAGGGTTAATGAAGTAAACATTCTAGGGGAGTCATAGAATCAATGTTTCCTTGAGAGTCTTCAATTTTCTTTTAAGTATTAATAACTAGTTAATATTGTAAACCTTCTTATGCTTTAAGTGACTTAAGTGATAAGATTTCCTAATATGCATGATGGATATTAAAAAATGATATGCAACAATGAGTAATGGGTTAGGATAGATACTACTTGTGCACTTGGTCTCGATCGACAAACTTTTAGTGCCCCCTTTGTTCATCGGATTCCTTTTCCTATAAGCTTTTAATCCTAAGGTTTTTCATTTTGAGGGACAAAAACAAAAACCGAGATTTTATATAAAATCATTTCAAACCAGATTTTAGTATATATAGAACACTTAACCTCTTATATTTTACTAACTTATAAAAGCTTTAAAGTATGGCTTAAGTTTTGCAAGTACTAGTTACACATTCAAGACATGGAAGAATAAAATTTTAAAGCTCTGAAAGATCCCTCTAAAATCTAGCTATCAAGATGGCCTTAGCTTTATGGGAATAATGGCATGTATATCACAAGTTCATAACTGCCATTTGAAAAACCACTTGAAGAGCCTCAGGAGAGCTTAACTAACATTTGTGTCATGGCTAGACCATTGTGTAGTAAAGAAAAAAATCAGAGCATTGTAGGAGCTAAATCTAAGCAACCTCAAACAAAATAATGTAAATAGTAAAATAAGTGCAAATGTGTACAAACGTACATGAAATATAAATGCAATTTTGAAATGTAATTACATCAAGAGTGATGGCATAAGCATTGATAAATCAAAGTTTGTAATTAGCATGAACGGTACAACGAATGGTACAATGTATGTAATTAGCATGAACAAATGGAGGGCGGTTAGATGAGGTGTCCAAGGCGACAATGAACGGTACAATGTATGTAATTAGCATGAATGAATGGAGTGTGGTTAGATGAGGTTTCCAGGGTGACAATTGCTATTAACTTCCAACCCTCAAGGATAAATAGGACCCCCCATTCATTTGTGCATAGATTTGAGTGTCTAGGCATCAAGGGATCATTGTATCACTAGAGTACTCGAAAGTAATGCAATACTATTCATCCTTTACTTATGTGTCTATGTATACATTCTATGCAATGTCACTGTTGTAGCAAGTAGATCTGTATGTGTTATTTAGTTCTATGTGTAGGTTAGATCAAAGTTGTAGTCCAGGTGTGGTGTGCAAGGAAGTACTAATGAAGAGTGTCATACAAGTCCAAAGATTGTCATACAAGTGTGTGTCGTAGAAGTTCTTGTTGTACAAGTGTGTGTCATTCAAGTACTTGTCGTACAAGTGTGTTCCATAGAAGTTGAGTGTCAAAGCACTTGACATTCAAGGGAGGTTACCTATTGTCGTACACATAGGAGATGTTGTTGGTTGCATTCTTGGTTGACTACTGAATCTGTCATATCAAATTGTTCCTCCAAGTGCTAGAGTACTCACAAGTCACGACTATGCTACATTTGGTGTCGTTGTCATTTGAAGAACGAACCAATGCCACTTGAGCATTGGAGAGGTGAATGACAGATAACTTGCCACAAGGATGTGGGAAATGTGGACGTGAAAGAGTGCAAAGCCAACGAGTAAGGAGTAGGAGAATTGCACAACAATGTCGAAGTGTTGTGCAAGATTCAAATATTGTTGATGATGCATTGCAATCAAGTTTGACAGAACTTGAAGAACTGGAGGTAGAACGCATGTGTAGTCCTCAAGAAGAGGATAACTCAAACGAAGAAAACAGAAGGAGGCAAACATTTTTTTTAACGGAGGAAGAAGCTCAAGTGGAGGTGCTCAAGCAAATGAAGATTGAACCAAGGAGGATGTTTGCGCAAGTGAAGGCTTTAACATGGAGTGTGCACAAGGAGACGAAGCAAAACAACTAGTAATGCTGACACAAGTGCGGGGGAGATTGCCTAGAGGTGTAGAGGATGGGAGTCAAGCACAAGGGCAATTGTGGAAGAGTGAAAGGAGGTTGTGAAGTGTAGGTGCATAGGGAAGCAGTCGAAGATTGTTTGTTAGTGTTGAGTCAAGTGAAGAAGACCAGCCAAAAATAGCGAATATTGCTATAGTAGTGGGAAAATATAAATGTTCGCAGTTTCTGGGTGGTGTGAAGGAGGACCCAAAATGTCATATTGGCACATGTGAAACAATATGGTGAACCAATGGAGTGGATGATGAAGGATCTTGGCTGAGGTTGTTTTTGGCCACATTGCGGGGAATTGCAATGGATTGGCATTTAAAAAGAGCTCAACCCTTCATGACGTGGTATGATGTAAAGACTGAATTCACCAAGGAATTAATATTACTCTGGGATGATATAGAGATCATTGGGGAAATTTATTCAAAAAATCAAAAGAAAGATGAAGAAGTTGAAGGAACTCATTGACAAGATGGAAGTAAAACCAACAAATGGTTATGGCTCCTAGACAGACTGTTGCTTATATATAAGAAGAAAATGAAGGTAGTACCACCTACTACCTATCAAGAAACCCTTAATAGAGCTCTTAACTTGGAGAGCGAGATGAAGCGAACAACAATAGAACTAGGTCACTATAGAGATGATGATACAAACTAGGTCACTATAGAGATGATGATACAAATAATGACCATGAGAACTTGAACACTGCTATCTAGGCCATGAGAAAGGACTTGGAAAGGATGATCAACGATGTGAAGGGAGATAAAAATAAGGATAAGAAAGATATTTGGTGTTCTAACTGCAAGGTAGAAGGATACACAAATATAACCTGTCCAAAAAATACGCTTTGTAATATTTGCGAAGTTGTGGGACATGCGATTGTGGACTGCCTGTTCAACCTCAGAAGCATACAACATCAAAATTTAATAGTGCAAAAAGAGAAGGAAGAGAAACCCAGCATTTCCAAAAGCAAGCAAGGAGCAACGAGTGGCAGTTATAGGAAATTAGGAATAGTCACTGAGGAAGACAATAGTCGCAGCAAGGAAATTGACTATAAGCTGGATGAGGTCAATTTCAATATGATTTGGATGGGAGACCAATTATTCAATGCTGAAGATGCCAATATTGGGGGCACTTCGTAAGGAATTGCCAGACTGCGCCAGTTGGTAAGGATGTCAAAAAAAACAACAATGAACAAATCTGTAGATGGTGTGGACCGAGCAATCATAGGGAGGCTAATTACCTAAAGAAGGCGAGTTCGAGTAATTCACAAAATGTCAAATTTATTAACATTGAAGAGCCTCTAAGGGACCAAAAAAATAAGGAGAAGCATGTGCTAGCTATGATATGGGCTCAAGCAAAGAAAACTGAACATTACCCGGATCCTACCACAGAGAAGAAGCAATGGAAAGAAGCACATGACCAAGTTGAAATAGAGATGCGAAAGACCAATCAAGAGAGAATCCTCCAAGAGAAGTTGAAGAAGCTGATTATAAGTGAAGTGGAAACATCAATACAATAGTTGGTGGCACACGTGTTGGACACAAGTGTAGAAGTGAAGGCCTCCAATTCACTTGGTGCAATACCAGAGCTCTATTAAATGGTAGGACGAGGATGGTTTTGGTTATCACCATGTAGAATCCTGCATATGATGCACTATTGGGACGAGGATGGTTGTGCATGGTGAAGATCAACCACAACTGGGTGAAGGATCACCTGAATTTTAAGAAGGGTCATCATAAGTATATAATAAATTTGAAGAACCAATCTGTTAGCGAGGATCTTACGACATTCAATGAATTAATGAATTCATCATCAATGGAGGATAATGGATGAGCACCAAACAAAGAAGGCATGTTGGGACAAGAGGAGTGCATAGAGGATGAAGAGCACTTAGACAAAGGACTTCTCCATTGGTAGATGGAGGACTATGAAGTCTTTCTGCCAAATTGCTTGTGCATACAAGCATAAGAAGAAGAGGACCTTGAAAAACGAAGGAACAATGTATATGAGGTCAGCAAGTGTAGCAAGAATGTTAAATCTGCACGAAAGGAGGAGAAAGAAAAGTGGACATTTCCAAAGAATATTGTAGAATATACTATTGGTGATGCTATGATTGATGAATAGCCAACACACCCAATTGACATGGCTAAAGCAATAAATGAACCTGATACTATACAATATGAAGGACCAAGGATAGTATAGGTTAACCTTGGCAAAGGAAATGAAGAGAAAATGATCCATTATGGGGACGACTAGGATCCAGTGTTGGAAGCGATAACTTTCAAGATTTTCATGTAGTACAAGGATGTCTTCATATGGACATATAAGGATTTGAAAGGAATTCCACCAGAATTATGTGTGCATTAGATTTAGTTAACCCTTGGTGCATAGCCAATGAGGAGAAGGCTGTACAGAATGAATCCAAAGTATGCAGCCTTGGTAAATGTGGAGATACAAAAAAATGTTGGACATGGGAATTATCTTCAAGGTTATGGTGAGCAAGTGGGTGCCACCAATAGTGATTACCTTGAAGAAATAAGGTAATCAGATCTGCATATGTGTATACTTTAGAAGTCTAAATGTAGTGAAGATAAAGGATCCCTTTACCATACCATCCACTCATTCAATTCTAGACGAGGTAGCTGGATATGAAATCTATTCATTTTTGGATGGATTTTCGGCTAAAACAAGTTGAAGACCACATTCATATTAGAGACTGGCATTTATGCATATAATCGAATGCCATTCGGTTTATGCAATGCCCCGACCACGTTTCAAAGAATCATTTTGAACAAATGTCCATAAGAAAGTTCAAAGTCTGCTTGGACGATTGGTCTTTCTATGGGAGAAAGGATGAGAATTTGAAAGCACTAGAGGAGTGTATGAGGTTGTGCATGAATGCTTGGTTGTCATTGAATCTGAATAAGTGCAAGTTGTTGGTTTTGTACAAGAATTTGTTGGGGCATGTGGTGTGCAAAGAGGGATTGAATACGGATCCCAATAATATTAGAGTCATGAGGAGCATGGAAGAGCCATACAACATGAGCTCGTTGAAGTCCATTTTAGGACATGTTAGGTATTATAGACGGTTCATCAAAAATTTTGCATAAGTGTCCCACCTATTGGATGTACTAACGCGCATGAATGTTCCTTTCAAATGGACGAAGGAACAAGGCCTTTGAGGGTTTGAAGGCGAAGCTGGTTTGCACGCCCATTCTGGTGTTTCAAAATTGGGATAAAGAACTTCATATCCATGTGGATGCATCCAATTTTGCAATTGGATGCGGATTGGCTCAAGAAGGGCAATTTGGGCTAGGTCAGCCCATCTATTTTCAAATCAGTTGTTGTCAAGAGCAGATTGAAATTATAGCACAATGGAGTGAGAGGCCCTAGGGATGGTATGTGTAGTTCAGAAATTCAGACATTATTTGTTTGCCAACCCATTTTCCTTCTACATAGATCATCAAGTACTATTGTATTTGATCAGCAAACCGACTATTCTTGGATGACTTAGCAGGTGGCTCGTCACATTACAAGATTTTGGGATTTGAGTGGTGGTGAGACTAGGGAAGAACCATGTCATAGTGAATCAACTGTCAAGGATTCACTTGGGAGAACCTGCGAAAGGAGGATGGTTGGACGAATTTTTGGACACTCATTTGTTTGCAATCACTACTCTATTGTTGTGGTATAAGTACATTGGAGAATACTTGTTGATGGGGGAGCTGCCAAGGGGAGATAGTAGCAGCTAAGAGAAAGAGAATCATCATCAAATCAACACCATTCAAAATCAGACCAGATGGAGTATTGATGTGTAATGGATGAGGAAGTGAACTCAACTTTGAAGGAAGCTCATGAGGGGCTAGTAGGAGGGCATATGGCGTGAGATGTGATAGCAAAAATAATGCTTTTGGCAAGACTATGGTGGACCACCCTCTATCACAATGTGAAGGAGTTTGTGAAGGCATGCAATACATGCCAGGGTACTGGGAAGCCATTGAAGGAATTCATACCATTACACCTATCACAACCATAGGAGTTGTTCAAGAGATGGGGTCTTGATTTTGTTGGACCATTGAAAGCTAGTAGGAGATGTAGATACATCATGGTAGAAATTGAGAATCTGATGAAATGGGTCATGGAAAAAGCCTTGCCAAACAATTCTATAAGGAGTATGGCATGTTACTTGTATGAGCAGGTGATCACAAGATTCGACATACCATTGCAATTGAAAAGTGATCATGAAGGGCTCTGTCAATGAGATTATATAGAAGCTTACCACTAAATTCAAGATCTTGCATTAATTGTCAAGTCTATATTATTCCAAGGCAAACGAGCAAGCAGAGGAACAAATAAGGTCTTGGTGTCTATAATAAACAAAACATGTGGTACTGAAGATGTTGATTGGGAGGAGAGATTGCCAACAGTTTTGTGGGTGTATAGAACAAAATTTAAGCCAAAAACAAATCATACACTATTCCATTTAATGTATGGTCAAGAGGCTATTGTGCTGGTGGAGTTCCTGATACCATGTTTGAGAGTGGTAGTGCAGGACCATCTGGGTGATCAAGAAATCCTTGAGGAGAGGCTAGCAGCATTGGTGAAACTAGATGAAAAGAGGGTGATGGCATGGTGGGCAATGGAGATTGTAAAACATTAGAGGAAGTTTTGGCATGACAAGCACCTGAGAAAGATGAAGTTGAAGCTAGGTAACTTGGTATTGAAATTTAATGGCAAGCGAGAGATCAATCCAGGCAAGTTGAAGACCTTTTGGCTTGGACCCTTCTAGGTGGTAGAGATGACGGAAAATGGCACAGTGAAATTGAAAAACCTAGACAGGACACAATGTCCTCAGACGGTTAATGGCTCAAGATTAAAGCCATACAATAAAATCTTAGGTAATTATGGTTGATCTTGAACCAACACAAGAAGAGAAGAGTACAAGAAGGTTGACTACAGCACCAAAACAGCCTTCAAAACTTTTTGAAGGTATATTGGTCCATAAAGAAAGAGATTCAAGTACGATCAAGGAAGAAGATGATGTCTAAAAAGATAGTGACTCAGAGTTAGTTTGGCTATTTGGAAATGGAAATGGTGGACAAATCATCATTGAACAAGAGGAATTGGAACCCCTCCCCATAGAACGAAGAAGGATAAGGGTACATGTGAGATTCCCTGATATAGAAGAAGCCAAGATGAGATCATTAGAAGGAGAAGCACAAAGAACAATGGCGATGGAAGATGGATAGGAAGAGCCACTAGACCATGAACCTTACAGCAATGGAAGTGACTATAAAGGAGTGAGTTTGGTGGCAAGAATTGGACTTCCACAACAAAGAATGTGTTGAGAAACACAACAATTGCAAGAGCAATATGAACAATTGCATAAAAGAAATGTGGAACTAAGGGAACAACATACACAAGAAATTAAAAGTTTGTGGTCTACCGGCAAGGACGCCACTTGCATTATTGGTGATGTGACCCGGGTTCAATCCCCATGGTGGATGTGTATAAGCAGTATTACTCCAAAAAAAAAAAAAAAAGGTTGCAAGATGACATTCAGGCAAGAAGAAGGGAAAGAAGATTTGAAGCAAATGAAGCCCTATGGAGGGATATCTTTGAAATGCCTTCATCAATGGAAGGAGAAGTTAGGAATTGGAGAACAGACTCCAGTAGTTTGTCTCTGATGAGTTCCAATAATGGAGAAGATTTGAGTAGTGATAGCTCAAGTCGAGAACTCAAAAGAACGAGAAGAGAGACACATGGAGCACAAGTAGTTTCCCAGGTTCCAGATGATAGGAATGAAATACAACAAACTATTTTTGAGGAAATAAGGTAGGCAAGGAGGACTGCAGATTTGCCATAAACTATGAATGGTTCCTTAGGAAGTTGAAGTAGTTCACAAGGACTACTAGACAACCCAAGGCATGTGTATGAAATAGGTAATTTAGGCAGTCTCGGAGGACCATCAGGTTCCTTGGGCCGTATAAATTTGCCTAGACAAGGAGGAGGTTGGTTAGCCTCTTTCTTGATAGTTTAAGGGGAAGGTTTTTCCCTCCGACTACCCCTAGGTCACGTAGTTAGAAGGTCGGCCCATAAAGACCACATTTTGATTGCATAATAAACAACAAAGTACTGCACAACCATTAGGTTGGGTCATTAGGACCTGTTGGAACAAAATCTGCCTTCGGTTAATAGTGTTGCGCCTTAGACTTTGCCAACATTGAATAGACAGATCTTGCTTGAGATCATCTGTCTAGTCTCCAGAGAAGGCTGGTTCCTTTGAGTTTTTTAGAGAAAAGGGGAACAAGAGATAAGGGAAATATAGCCTAAGCTAGAACTTTTCTCATGGTACAGATTAGACAACAACAAACATTGATGATGCAGATTACTACTTTCAGAGTTTTCTTTATATCTTCTTATAGAAAACATGAATTCCTGAGTGCGACTTTTAGATGTTCGTCTAAATACATGTAAATATCTTTAATGTTCAACTCTAGAAACAAGGTTTATACATGCACAGTCCAGATTTCAGAACAGATACATTATAAAACTTAGAATGAATAAAAGTTAAAACACCAGATACATACACTTGCACACAGAAGTTTCGGAAGCCAGAAGAAGAAATATTTTATTGCTTGTAATCCAGTACATGTACATCAAGCCTGTAAACGTCCAAGAGCCGACCCTTTTCATGGTCGACTCACTCCTATTTATACCCTAAAAAGAGTATCTTCTACTATGTACATTTAATTTCTTCAATCAATTACAAGTAATTGTCTGCAGTTTCTAAGAATATACAACGGATTTCCCACAGATTGGATAGATTTCCTTCTAGCTAAATTTAGATGAGCCTGTTATTATGCAATCGTCCAGCGGACCTGCCAAGTTATAATCAACTGACCATTCTTCAGAAATCAGCACCAGATGTCAGTGCATGTCCCAGTTGCCAAAAATATACTCTGTTTCCTTGGCAAAAACCGGACATGTCACGAAATCGTGACACTCTTGCTTCTCTGCCTGCCTGCCCTTTTTGAGTCACGAAAATGCAACATGTCACGAAATCGTGACATTTCTATGTCTTCAGCTTGATTCTTCTTCTTGCATCGTGAAAATGCGACATGTCATGAAATCGTGACACTTCTGCCTCTTTGTTCTCTTTTGTCGCTTTTGGCCACGAAAATGCAACATGTCGCGATATCGCGACACTTTTTCCTTCTTGCTCTTTCTCTTCTCTTTTGGCCATGAAAATGCAACATGTCGCGATATCGCGACACTTTTGCCTCCTTGCTCCCTTTTGTTGCTCTTAGCCATGAAAATGTAACATGTCACGATATCGCGACACTTTTGCCTCCTTGCTCCCTTTTGTTGCTCTTAGCCGTGAAAATACAACATGTCATGATATCGTGACACTTTTACCTCCTTGCTCCCTTTTGTTGCTCTTAGCCATGAAAATACAACATGTCGCGATATCGCGACACTTTTACCTCCTTGCTCCCTTTTGTTGCTCTTAGCCACGAAAATACATGTCGCGATATCGCGACACTTTTACCTCCTTGCTCCCTTTTGTTGCTCCTAGCCGCGAAAATACAACATGTCGCGATATCGCGACACTTTTGCCTCCTTGCTCCCTTTTGTTGCTCTTAGCCATGAAAATACAACATGTCGCGATATCGCGACACTTTTACCTCCTTGCTCCCTTTTGTTGCTCTTAGCCTGAAAATACATGTCGCGATATCACGACACTTTTACCTCCTTGCTCCCTTTTGTTGCTCTTAGCCGCGAAAATACAACATGTCGCGATATCGCGACACTTTTACCTCCTTGCTCCCTTTTTTTGCTCTTAGCCGCGAAAATACAACATGTCGCGATATCGCGACACTTTTACCTCCTTGCTCTTTCTCTTTGCTTTTTCCCGTGAAAATGCAACATGTCGCGATATCGCGACACTTTTACCTCCTTGCGGTATTTTGCTTTTTCTTTGATCTTTAGCATATGGGCCACTTCGGTCTTCTTGGAAAATATGCAAAAAGGTGCATCAGCTATTTTTCTGTAGTTAGTCACTTTTTGACTAACATTCTTGGCGCCTTCCGGGGGAATTTTTGCTCGTAAAAATAGAGACCAGGCCTTCATCCATTGGGAAACGGAGTCACCAGCACAGTTGTGAAAAGTAAAATTTCGAGCGGAAAAACAAAGATAAAAGAAAAAGAATGCACTTTGGAATATAAGTGATCTTTACCTTATCAGAACCTTTCTTTTACCGCTTAGGTATTTAACCTTTGTCTGAAGAACACAAAAATTCAATTCTGGGAGCTGGTCCCAGCTCTGGCTGCTGGGATTTCTCAGGTGGCTGGGACACTTCGGGAGCAGAAGAATGACCACTTCCTACGCTTGGAGGGATTCTAACAGGGAAACTTCCTCCCTAGGAGTGAGTGCCAGTTCTTCTTATTGTCCTCTGGAAATATTAGGCCGTAAAAAGGGAAATATTTACAAAACTTCAAACTTATAATATGTTGTACATATAATGGTGATCTGTAGCTTTTACTGGAAATACAATTTTAGGTGAAAAGCGTTCACCGTGATGGGTAGAACCCATCCATCTTGATCTTTTAACTGGAAGGCATTGAATTGCTTTTCTGAAACAATTTCGAATGGCCCCTCCCAGAATGCATCAAACTTGTCATGGTGTCCTAGCTTTGCTTTCTTGACATTCCATTTTAATACCAGGTCACCTGTTTTAAATTTCCTGAAAGTGGTTTTCTTATCGAACCACCCGATTGTTTTTACCATATGCTTTTGATGATGATCGTAGGCCTGTTCCCTAGATTCTTCAAGCTGCAGAAGTTGCATCAGTCGGGCATCCATTGGATGACCTTCATCTTCGTTAACTTGGTTTAGCATCCTCAACGCGGGTATCTCCATATGAATCGGCAGAACAACTTCTTTGCCATAAACCAAAGCATATGGCGATGTATTGATTGATTTTTTGATTGAGATTTTGTCGGCCCACAGGGCTTGATTCAGGAGTGAGTGCTTGATTGGGTATATTATCTTAGCCTGCAGGAGTTTTAACAACTCCTGTTTCATTAAGGCTTCAATTTTAGGATTCACAGGCCTCTGCCTCTGCCTAAAAGGTTTAGCTCCTTCCTCTAGTTCGATGGTATGCTGAATGACCTCTTTCCTGTACACTTTCAGATCACTATAAGTCCAGGCTATTATATCTGGATATTCTCTACATAACTATTTTATTTGTTCTAGTTCTACCACTGTACAATCGGTCCCCACTTTGATCATTTTGCCCGGTTCTAGTTCTATTTCCTTATACCGGCGTTCATCTACCTTGATCCTTCGACCTACAACTCTGTCGCTATTGTCGAAAAGGCTCTCCAGGGTGATCAGTCCCCTGGGGATATGATTATTTTTCAGTTGAATAAGGCTCTCTTCGTCCTCTTCTTGTAACGCTCTTTCTGTAGAGCAATTCATCTCATGAATCAAAAAATCCAGGATCTGCTCGTCGTTTTCAAATACCTGCCAAAAAATGTCCTTGTCGGGCACAGAAGGCCTGTATATAAGTCTAACTATTTTAGACTTTTGAATAACATTGCTGACTGGGCAAAAATTTGATCCTACTGATGCTAACAGGTCTGCATGTGTGTTCTTCTCTCTGGAAATGGATTTCATGTTTAGTGCTTCAAAATTTTCCAATAGATCTAACACTTTGTTTTTGTAAGCTCTTAGGTAATGTTGCTTACAAACGCATTTGCCAATAACCTGTTTAACGATCAGCTCTGAATCTCCATAGATCAGCAGCTGTTTTGCACCCAGTTTTTCAGCTTTCCTGAGTCCCAAACACAAGGCTTCGTATTCAGCTGCGTTATTGGTGCAACTCCATGTCAACCTATATGAAAAGACTTTTTCTTTTCCAGTGGGTGAAATCAGAACGATTCCAGCTCCTGCTCCATTTTTGCACCTTGACCCATCAAAGTACAATTTCCATAACTGGTTGGCCGAATCATCTATTTTAGGGACAGCAATAGGGAGCTTTTTTGGTTTCTCAATGGAATAGCTTCCCATTTCTGTCTCTATCATAGCATTGAAGTCTTTCATTGAAAACTGATCCTCAGATTGGAGTTCCTCCAGGGTTTCTTCCATTAAATCGATATTTTCCAATTCTTCAGACATCATGTTGATGGTAGTTGTTTCCTCCAATATTTCTACGTGGAAAGTAGATGGTTTTTCATTGTAGATCTTGACTCTTTTACCTTTGAAAGGTACCTCCAAATGAGAATAATCTAGAGACAGATAACCGCCCATTTTGGCCATGAATTCTCTGGATAAACACATACCAAAATATGGTTCTAAGTCTACAACGACTACTTCTTGTATGACGACTGCTTATGGCATTCTGTGGAGTTGAATAGGGATATCTTTGATCACCCCGATAGTTTTTACTTGGAGTACCATCTAATTGCAACACACCAGGATGACTTCGAGTATATTCCATCCCCATTATGTCACATACGGCTTTCGGCATCACCGTAGTTGCGGCCCCTGAATCAATCATACAATTGTGAACTATCCACCCCTCCATTTGCAAAGATAGATAGAATGGGGGCGGTCTATTTTTCCCAGAGGTTGGCACCACATTTGCTTGTACGACATTTGAGAAGGAGGCATCATTTTTTAAATTTAGGGACTCTTGGAGGAGGTCAATCTGACCAGGAATTTGTAGTGCATCATACATGCTTATCTTGGAAGGAGTCCTCTTCATTTCTTCTGCAATGTTGAACGAAAGGGTTGCAGTGGGGGATACCTCAGCACTCTTTTCCCTTCCACTAGTAGATGCATCGTATTTGTCTCTATAGACCTGCGTGGCTTCTGTTCTTTGCCTTTTTGTCAATGAAGGAAATCTGAGTCTTTCCTTCGCTTGCTCTTGAGCCTCGCTCCCTTTTCTAGGAGGATATTCTTTTCTTGGTGTAGTCGCAGAAGTCTGAGGAGGATCAGAACGTCCTTTCTCATTGGACTGGTTTTTCTGTGGAGTTGCCCTAGGGGCAGGAGGAAAACCTAGTGGTTGGAGTTCCTTAGGGTCGACTTGTAACGACTTTTTTCCCGACCTTGTCAGGACTGAGACTTGTTCCACGGATGGCATTGCCAAATTGTGGTGGACTTCTCTGATTATGTTCACCTGTCCCTTGCCGGTTTCTTTGACTCTTTCATTAATAACCGCTTGCACATGATGCTGATGAATCATGCATGAATCTTCTCCATGAGGATCATTGCAAGTGGTACACCGGTAGTCGAAATTAGTGAGTTCTCCATTATCTCCTATCTCATTTGCATACACCACATTTTTTTTATCTTGTCCTCTTCCACTTGTTGAAGCACCTTCCTTTTGTATCTGTGGAAATATTCTTGCTTGGATATTCCGTTTAGCCTCTCTCTTTTTCATGGATGCCATTTCATTTGACAATGTCTTCATTGTATCAATTATGGTCGTGTATTGATCATTGGGGGGAGCTGATGCAAGGGGTGTGGCTGGTAATGCAAGGAATGTAGGAGGTGCGGCTATAGATGGGAGGGCCTACGTTGATGGGAGTACAGGCAGTTTAGAAATTGATGCTTGGGAAAGCTCTGGTACAATTGGCAATAGACTCTTTGATGGATATCTTTTTGTAGCGATGAGATCAGCTTCACCCTTTGCTGCCTCTAGATAGATCCCAGGAAAAGTGGTTACACGGGATTGCCTTATTATCATACTGAGATCTGAATCAAAAGCCCTTAAATAATAGCATATAGCTTGTTCTTCCATGGGTTTTAGGCCTTGCGGTACTCTATCACGAGTTCTGGTAAATCTGATGTTGAAATCCTGGATTTCTTCTTGTGGATGCCTCTCAATGACAGTGAATTGATTCAGCAATGTGAAAGGATCCGCATGTATGTTAAATTCATCGACCAGACGGCCGGCAAGCACTACCCAAGAAGTAATGGATCCAGCGGGGAGCGCTCTGTACCAATAGAGCATCTTTCCCTTCAAAGATATAACTAGCAATCTGACCATTACATCTTCCTGAGTGATATTGTAAATAGATGCTAGCGATGATACATCTAGACAATGCTCATCTGCTATTTTGCCTGTTTCATCAAAGGTTGGTAATGCTTTTAGTGCAGCTTGTGGAATTTGGTGGTGTGCTCCCAAGTTCAAAGGGCCAGTTTGATTCCACACAAGATGGGTTGGGGCAAGGGCGGCTACCATGATTGCTAAAGGAGTTACAACTACTATAGGATTGCTTGCAGATGCTCCTACAATGGGTGTTAAAGAGGTGCTAATGGTGTCGGGCGGATTTGATCGTGCGGCTAGCACAGGGTGTGCCTTTAGGCTTTCGAGATGTAGTTCAAAGAACTCGATAGGTTCCTCAGAGTTTCTAGCTCGGGATCCGGTTATCATATGGCTATATAACCAGAAGGTTTCTAGACAAGGTCTTTCTTTTATGGTCTAAATTGCAACGGAGTCGCCAGGTGGTTTTTCTTGAGATTTTCAAACAAAAAGGCTCTTAAGGTAAAACACCAAAACTTATACAATACTTTGGGATTGCTTGGTCCCACCAGGGCATGCCAAAAACTATTGGAACAAAATCTGCCTTCGGTTAATAGTGTTGCGCCTTAGACTTTGCCAACATTGAATAGACAGATCTTGCTTGAGATCATCTGTCTAGTCTCCGAAGAAGGCTGGTTCCTTTGAGTTTTTTAGAGAAAAGGGGAACAAGAGATAAGGGAAATATAGCCTAAGCTAGAACTTTTCTCATGGTACAGATTAGACAACAACAAACATTGATGATGCAGATTACTACTTTCAGAGTTTTCTTTATATCTTCTTATAGAAAACACGAATTCCTGAGTGCGACTTTTAGATGTTCGTCTAAATACATGTAAATATCTTTTAATGTTCAACTCTAGAAACAAGGTTTATACATGCACAGTCCAGATTTTAGAACAGATACATTATAAAACTTAGAATGAATAAAAGTTAAAACACCAGATACATACACTTGCACACAGAAGTTTCGGAAGCCAGAAGAAGAAATATTTTATTGCTTGTAATCCAGTACATGTACATCAAGCTTGTAAACATCCAAGAGCCGACCTCTTTTCATGGTCGACTCACTCCTATTTATACCCTAAAAAGAGTATCTTCTACTATGTACATTTAATTTCTTCAATCAATTACAAGTAATTGTCTGCAGTTTCTAAGAATATACAATGGATTTCCCGTAGATTGGATAGATTTCCTTCTAGCTAAATTTAGATGAGCTTGTTATTCTGCAATCGTCCAGCGGACCTGCCAGGTTATAATCAACTGACCATTCTTCAAAAATCAGCACCAGATGTCAGTGCATGTCCCAGTTGCCAAAAATATACTCTATTTCCTTGGCAAAAACCGGACATGTCACGAAATCGTGACACTCTTGCTTCTCTGCCTGCCTGCCCTTTTTGAGTCACGAAAATGCAACATGTCACGAAATCATGACATTTCTATGTCTTCAGCTTGATTCTTCTTCTTGCATCGCGAAAATGCGACATGTCACGAAATCGTGACACTTCTGCCTCTTTGTTCTCTTTTGTCGCTTTTGGCCACGAAAATGCAACATGTCGCGATATCGCGACACTTTTTCCTTCTTGCTCTTTCTCTTCTCTTTTGGCCGCGAAAATGCAACATGTCGCGATATCGCGACACTTTTGCCTCCTTGCTCCCTTTTGTTGCTCTTAGCCGCGAAAATGTAACATGTCGCGATATCGCGACACTTTTGCCTCCTTGCTCCCTTTTGTTGCTCTTAGCCACGAAAATACAACATGTCGCGATATCGCGACACTTTTACCTCCTTGCTCCCTTTTGTTGCTCTTAGCCATGAAAATACAACATGTCGCGATATCGCGACACTTTTACCTCCTTGCTCCCTTTTGTTGCTCTTAGCCGCAAAAATACAACATGTCGCGATATCGCGACACTTTTGCCTCCTTGCTCCCTTTTGTTGCTCTTAGCCACGAAAATACAACATGTCACGATATCGCGACACTTTTACCTCCTTGCTCCCTTTTGTTGCTCCTAGCCATGAAAATACAACATGTCACGATATCGCGACACTTTTACCTCCTTGCTCCCTTTTGTTGCTCTTAGCCATGAAAATACAACATGTCGCGATATCGTGACACTTTTGCCTCCTTGCTCCCTTTTTTTGCTCTTAGCCGCGAAAATACAACATGTCGCGATATCGCGACACTTTTACCTCCTTGCTCTTTCTCTTTGCTTTTTCCCGCGAAAATGCAACATGTCGCGATATCGCGACACTTTTACCTCCTTGCGGTATTTTGCTTTTTCTTTGATCTTTAGCATATGGGCCACTTCGGTCTTCTTGGAAAATATGCAAAAAGGTGCATCAACTGTTTTTCTGTAGTTAGTCACTTTTTGACTAACAGGACCACCTCTTGGTTGTCGCCCAATACGATGTAGGAATGACAGACATAGAAAGGAGACCCAAAAAGTACCTTAGACAATTTGGAGTGAGGAGCAGATAGTCCCAAGTCATGGAAGGCCACTCAAGATAAGAAAATATAGATGCATCTGAGCTTGAGAGACTGTTGCAAAGAATAAGGAAACGACAAAGATGACCAAGGAGGAGAAGTAGTGCACAATCAAGCCACCTAGAATAAACAAGGTGGAATAAATGATGACAACAGGGAGACAGATGAAGAGGTAGGGCAGACTATCGTAGAAGTGAAGGACAAACGACAAACAACCAAACAGTTGGTACTTGTATGGCAAAATATCGTACAAGTGAGTCTTGTATTGCAGACTATCATACAAATAGAGGACCTTGTCCTACAAATGCAAGAAAGGGTTGTCATACAAGTTCAAGTGGCCATGCAAGTGAGGTTTGTATGACAAACCACCTTAAAAGTGAGGCTTGTAGGGCAAACTGCCATAAAAGTGAGTCATTGATGACAAGTTGTCATACAAATGCACAACCCTGTACGGTCATACACAGTACAATGCTTAGTCTAAGGGAAACGTGATGTTGTCAAGAGGAAAATGAGGAGGAAGATTTGTCGGTGGAAGTAGTTCAAGCAGATGTTTGCATCACTGTACGGATGAGGTGGCAGAGATAAATTTAGAAGCATATTAAAAAAGGAGGAAAAAGAAGAAAAGCGCGATGTTCAGTTACATGTAGGTGGTGAAGTGGTAGTTAGGAGACAATTACTGCATAGGGGCCAATTGTACTCCCTTCCCTCCACCATATTATAAATACAAGCATTGGTAGGCTTGAAAATTCCACTGCTCAATGCTTGACAGAGAGGAAAGGAAGACTAGCATGTACAGGAGCTGTCGATGGAGACTAAAGAACTGAATGAACACACCCTGAACTAGAAGTCATAGTGCCAAAAGTACAATGTGCAGAAGATGGCACTACAAACAGAGATGAAGGATTGTAGACAACTAAAATTGGAAGTGTGCGGAATGTAGGCTGTACAAACAACTAAAGAAGGAGAATCAAAGTTGCAGACATGGGCATGAAGGGATTGCGAAGTTGTAGAGTGTCATACAAAGAAGTGTTGAACCCTATAACAAAGTGACGTAGGCATTACATGCAGAAGGGCAAACTGCAAAGGGGGCTGTCATACAATTCGCATAGGGGAAGTGACATACAAGCAGTGGCATGTATGACACACTACTATACATGTAGTGATGTCGTACAAGTGAAGGGTTTGTATGGAAGAGTTGTACAAGCAGAGACAACTTTGTTATCATACAAAGCAACAAAAAATCGGTGTCATACAAATTTAGGCATGATGACGGTGTCGTACAAACAATAGTTGCCCCACAAGTCGAGGATGTGTACGACAGGGGCCATACCAGTGCAAGTAAAGGTTGTAGTTGGGCTCGTTGAAAGTACACAAGATGAATAAATGATCGAGGATTGTGGAGAGGATTCAATGGTGGAACAACAACAGCAGAGGAGGTTTCCACCTGAGGCATTGTTGCAGTCAAAACCTCGCTCATGAGGAGAGGGCATCGAAGTTGGTCCCAAGAAAGGCCATGTAGAACATGTATAAGAGAGGGAACACGAAATGGATGCCGAGCGAGACATGAGTAGGCAACAAAATGGAAATCCAAGAATTAGGCTGAGAACTAGCACTCCTAAAGAAAGAGAAATGGAGGCTTCACAACAGGAAAGGGAGAAAGGCATGGGGAGATAAAGAAGTCCAATACCCTTGCAATAAATATCATGGCAACAACAAGTTAGAGTGTTTTGTAGAAATTGGTGGAAAAAAAATCTGACAGAACATCCATTGAAGATTGCATTCAAAACTGTAGGAGTGAATCCATTGTACAGATTCCCAATTTTGAGGGTTTTTTCAAGCCGTATTTGTCTTAAATGTTGCAATTGTATGACTCAAAGCATCATTTGAGTCGAGTTATGATTGGTAACAAGCATAGTAGAGAAATTCAAAATCGAAATCAACTCAGAACTAGACTAGAAAAAGAATTGGGAAAATTCAGGAATCAAGAAAAAATCGGCAAAAAACAAAACCCAAAGAAAACGCAATTTTTCATTGAAAAAAGTTTTTTTCATGCATATCACAATGAATTAATATTATGCAAATCAAATATTAATGATGTAAGATTGTAAGCTTAAACTACACATGAAAGTGACAAAACATATCCTGTATTGTTTATACTTTATAATATGAAAAGGTACAAATTACAAAATATGTCAATAGTCATGACAAATTGTCAAATACAATGCCTCAATGGCTTTGAATGCCTTTGTCCTTTGCCCTAGCATAATCTCTAGTCACTCTTTGTTGATGTGCCTATGCCTCTTCTTGTGCCTTGGCTACCATCTCCTTCCCTAGGTTTTCAAAGTATTGTGATTCATCCATGGAGAAGAGATCATCTTGTTGTTGCTTCTACTATGGCTCTGTCATCCTTTTAGATGATGGATCAATATCACTTAGGTCAATGGCCTTTGATACTTATTTTTGTAATTCTTTTATGGTGGAGGTGAAGGATGTAATGAACAAACACAAGATCATTCAACTTTTCTTGTGTAAGCTTATTGTGCTTCTTGGACTGTATATGCTCAAACATACTCCAATTGCACTCACAACCTAAAGCGTTGCATGGTTGAAATAAGACTTTGATGGTCAAGTGCTACAAATTGGGCATAAATGCCCCAAAGTCATCCCACCATAAATGTAGAAACAACAAAAAAAAATTTAATAATTCACATCTAAAATAGTAATTGAGATTATTTTTTAAAACAAAATCAAAAGACAATACAAATAATAATTCAATGAGGGTTACTTGGCATCAAATTTGACCTTGATCGAATGCATTGCTTGAATGGGAAAAGGACGCCCCGACATTCCTTGAAAGGTTGTATCTCAGACTATACCTTATCGTGCAATCACCTATCAGGGTACATGAGGTCAAGGCAAGCTCGAAGGCCTACCATCATCTCATAATCGACATGAAAATAAAAAATTTGGGGGTTCAAGTAGTACCCCGTTGCATGAAGAGGGCTATGGATTTGAGATGTCCATCATCTATCAATGATATCCCAAATTGGATCGTATTTGCTACGTACATGTCCATAAATTGAGACAATTGCCTCTTTTGCCTTTTCCATAGCCTTATGTACATATGCCATTGTAGATTGTTCTCCATCAACAAGACGGAGAACCCTCTTGTCATACCCTAAAAAACCCTAGACTATGGTTTAGGGTTTAGGGTTTAAACTTTAAACATTAATAGTTGGAAAAATAGGCTTGCATACATAGTTATCATGCTTCAATATTTAATTAAAAGGAGCAATAAAAAAACCTAAATCCTAAACCCTAGACTAGGGTTTAGGGGTTTAAACTTTAAACATCTGAAAAAATGGGCTTGCATACATAGTTATCAAGCAACAATATTTACTTCAAAAGATTTTTAAAAGGATTTTAAGAAAAAACCCTAAATCCTAAACCCTAGACTAGGGTTTAGGGTTTAAATTTTAAATATTGACAACTGAAAAAATGGGTTTGCATACATAGTTATTAGGCAGCAATTTTTACTTAAAAGGAGAAAAAAAACCCTAAACCCTAGACCTAGTTTTTTAAATTTCTAGCTCAAATGCAATAGTTGGGTGGCTATTGCATTTGGTTTTAATCTTTAAAAAAAAAAACATGCTTGAAATAAAAAAAGGAAAAAAAAAGTTTACAAAATTTTTTCTTACTTGGGATGAATCCTTTGGGCTGCTGTTGGTGGCTACTAGATTCTTTCAAACTTCAAAAAATTCGTTTTTAGAATGCCCTAGTGTGTTTTGTTTGGTGTGGTAGCAAGTAGACATACCCTTTTCTCTACTTTGCAACAGGTAAAAATGAAGGAAATTGAAAAAAAAAACTTTATACTATTTTCTCTACTTGTGCGGCTGTTGTTGATTTTTTGTCATGGAATTGCTATGATTCTCAAATTTTTTGAAAAATCGCCAAAAAATGCCAAAATTTAATTTTGATGCAATTCGACTCAGAAAAATTCAAGGAATCGACGATTTTAGTAACTATGATAACAATGAATTTCGAGTAGTGTTTTTACCCAACAATTTCTAGGGGACATTCAGATTGCTGAATTTTGATATATTGGTGAGGAAAGAGGTATTTGTTCTACATTTGTCGAAGAATCACCATTCTCAGTTTGGAAAAGGTAGCAAAATTGTTGAAGCACACGAGCTGTGGATTGAAAATGTAGTAGTTGAAGTCAGAGGAGCTACAATGCGCTATGAACCTAATTATGTCCAAACTATTGGGAGAACAAACCTTGTACCCATGTGATTCATATTATATATGGAAGGAATCATGACAGGAGTAGTGTATGATTGGGCATCATAAATTTTGAACCGTGCCAATAATTTTTTGATGTGTTATTGTTGGGAACGTACTATTAAAATAAAGAAAACTCACACAAAATACTGAAATTAAGCAGAAAACTCATGCAATAACACAATGTGGAAAGTAAATACAAAATCAATCTCACAATAAACACTAAATCGCAGGCCTCTTCGAGGGTGCAACCTCTTTCAATATTTCATTCACTTGCAAAAACATACATTCGTACATGGCTTCATAGCTTTTAAAGAAAGATTTCATGCAAACCTAACCCTAAGCTTGAGAGTTGGCTTACATGAAAAATGCCACTCGAGTTAGAATCTTCTACCAAACGTTGGTTACAATCTTGATAACGGTTACATAAAATGGCCCCACTTGGCTAGGAGCCTAACTTGCCACATACATTACAAAATATTGCAAAATAACATTATAGATGGGATCCCCCACGTTGGAAGTGGGTCATTACATAATTATTGAGAATTACAAAATAACGTTAGGATGGGATCCTAACATTTCCTTCCCCTTCAAAAAGCTTTGTCCTCAAAGCTGAAGGTGAGGAAACTGGTGCTGGAGCTGATGGAGAGACTCCCATGTAACATCTTCTGGCTGGAGTCCACACCACTGAACAAGGACTTCAGTAATGGTGCGGTTGCGGAGGGTGCAAGTCCAATGATCCAACAACTGTTCGAGCTCGAGCAAGATAGAACCTTCTTCGTCTGACTTTGGGAGTGTGGATTGAACCTGTACCTGATTGCCCACCACCTTTTTGAGAGAGTAAACATGAAAAATAGGATGGAGCTTGGATGTAGGTGGAAGGACCAATTTGTAGGTTGTGGCACCAATCCATTGTAAAACCTGGTAGGGCCCATAGTATTTTGCAGCAAGTTTTTGGCACCTACGAAGCTGTAGGGACAACTATTTTTATGGTTGCAAGCGAAGGAAAACCATATCACCCACATCAAAACTGCGCTCGAAACGGTGTTGGTCAACCTGTTGGCACATCCAGTTTTGGGCCGCATCCAAATTCATCTTCATTTGATGGAGGACATCGGCATGCTGACTGAGAGTAGTGTCGACTGCATGGACCTTGGAGCTACCTGGAATGTATATGGAAGGCTTGGGTGGAGGGTGCCCATAAACTGCCTCGAAAGGGGTAACCTTGGTTGCTGTGTGATAGGAAGTGTTGTACCACCACTCGGCCAAAGAAAGCCACTTTTCCCATTGCGTAGGATGATCAGAGGTAAAGCAACGAAAGTAGGTCTCCAAACATTTGTTGACAATCTCTATCTGGCCATCTGTTTGCGAATGATAAGCTAAACTCATTTTGAGTTGAGTTCCCTGCAACTTAAACAATTCTTTCCAAAAGTGACTAGTAAAGGTTGGGTCACGATCGGACACGATGGAGGAGGGAAAACCATGAAAGCAAAAGATAGAATCGAGGAAAATTTGGGCAACAGTGGAAGTTGTGTAAGGATGGGAGAGGGAAAAAAGTGAGCATACTTCGAAAGACGATCCACTACCACAAAAATAACGGATTTACCTCCAGACTTAGGTAACCCTTCAATAAAATCCATGGAAATATTGGTCCAAACCTGGTCAGGAATGGGCAATGGTTGGAGAGTGCTCGGAGAATGCATTGTTTCGCCTTTCATCCATTGACAGGTATCACAAGCTGCCACAAAATGTCGAATGTCCTTTTTCATGCTCTTCTAGAAAAAAGTGCGCTTAAGCCGCTCATATGTTTTGAGGAATCCTGAATGGCCGATAGTTGGGGCAGCGTGCAGTTCGCACATGAGAAGTTCCCAAAGGGATGATGTGCGAGGAACAACAAGGCATTGGCGGTTACACAAATCATGGCCATCCCAAGCATAGCCAGGACATGAAGTAGAGTCAGTGTGGAGACAGGCAATCAAAGTTTGCAAGCCTGAATCCTAAAGTACCTCCTATCGTAAGAAATCTATCCATTGTGGAATGGGCGATGAAATGGCGCATAGCATACTATGATCCTCAAATTGGCGAGAGAGAGCATCGGCCACAATGTTCTCCTTGTCCTTCTTATAAGTGATATCATAATGAGGGTGGCAACCCATTGCTCCAAAAAATATTTGAGACTTTGATGGTCAGTTTTAATGAAGAAATGACGCCCAATGAGATACGGTCACCAATGGGTTACTAAATGCAAAATTGCTATCATTTCTTTAGCATACGTGGACTTTCCCACATTACGACTGGAGAGTGCTTTTCTAGTGAAAGCCAAGGGTCTTCCTTCTTGCATCAACACTGCACCAATACCGCGATCCGAAGCGTCGCTTTCAATGACAAAAGGTTTGGAGAAATCCAGCATGGCTAAAACTAGCGTAGTGGTCATAGCATGCTTCAATTCTAGGAAAGCCTATTCAACGGGTCCCGTCCAAGTAAAATAGTCCTTTAACATGGAAGTGAGGGGAGCTGCAATTTTACCATAGTTACAAACAAATTTACGGTAATAACTTGTAAGCCCTAAAAATCCCCTAAGACCCTTGAGAGTGCAAGGTTTTGACCATTCCTGAACCGCCTGGATCTTCTTGGGGTCAACTTTGATGCCATCTTTGGTGACAATGTGTCCCAAATATTCCACTTCTGTCAACCCAAAAGAACACTTGGAATGCTTAGCATAGAGTTGATATTGTGCCAACAAGTGGAGAGTTTGATCCACATGAACAAGATGCTCTTCCCATGAGCAGCTATACACCAGAATGTCATCAAAGAAAACTAGGATGAATTTTCGTAGGAATGTGCAAAAAATGTTGTTCATGAGGCTTTGAAAAGTGGAAGGAGCATTAGTCAAGCCAAATGGCATCACCAAAAACTCATAACGGCCTTCATGAGTACGAAAAGCAGTCTTGGGAATATCCTCATTCTTTAGCCTGATTTGATGGTACCTAGAGTGAAGGTCTAATTTGGAAAAGTACATAGTCCCATGTAGTTCATCCACCACTGGAACAGGAAAATTATCTTTGATGGTGAGTTTATTGAGCTCACGGTAATCAATACACAACCGCCAGGACCCATATTTCTTGCGCACTAGTAAAACTGGAGAGAGTAAGGACTGTTGCTTGGCTGAATGACCCCGACTTTTAACAATTTTTGTACTAACTTCTCGATTTCTGACTTAAGAGCATGAGGATACCAATACGGTCTAATGTTGGGCGGTGCATTGCCAGGTAACAAAGGAATAACATGGTCATGAGAGCGACGAGGTGGTAATTCGGATGGTTCAGCAAAAACAGAATTGTGCTTGGCCAAAATTAATTGCAAATTTGCAGGAACAAAATCCTCCTCGGAAGGGTGAGGTTGGATCGCAAATATCTGAGCTATGACACCCCGAGATGATTTTTTTAACAACTTATCCATCTGGCTTGAACTGATAATCTATGAAGGCCCTACTTATGAGCCATGGAGAGTGTGGGACCGTCCATTCTGTGAAAATTGCATCCAAAGCTAGGCAAAGTTCCATGAGTTGGTACCCAATGTGCTCAACCATTGAGCTCCCAACACGATATCCAATCCCTCGAGTTGAAGCGCAAACATATCTTGTTTGAGCTCATAGTCCCCAATTTTTACCTTAACATTACGACATTTACCTTTGCAAGGTAAGGTCCCACCATTGGCTACCATAACCTCAAAGGAGTTACAGGCATAGTAGTCAAACTCAACTAGACTCCCGAGTACTCGGCCGAGTCCGAGGCCAAGTGGGCTCAGCCGCGTTGAGCCCACTCAAACTCATTTTTTTCTTGGACTCGGCCAAGTCCAATCGAGTCCGGGGCCGAGTCCGAGTCCGAGTCCGGAGGTTGGGACTCAGCTGGCCCAGCAAAAATTAAACTTAAAACTTAAAATAAAATAAAAAATCTTTCATTTTCTGTGATGACAAACATCAGTATTTCCGCCACCCACTTCCCCCACGACCGCTTCCTCACGCCTCTGAATCTTCTTGCCGCTGCATTGAACGTCAAGGGATCAACTCCGCTTGCGGATTTCCTTTCAGTCATGATAGTCCCCTCACAAATATTTATTTATTTATTTATACTTCTCTAAAATGTAGTAAATGTTGTGTAATGTATGAAATGTCGCGATTTGATTATGTATATATCTGGTACAAAAGCGAGGCATCCACCAACACTGAAGATCTGATTTCAAATTGAAATTCAATGCAAGAGTGCAGTGAAGAATAAAGATCAGATGGTAGAATTCGTACCTGGTTGCGGCGTTGGGCATCGAGATGTTTGAATATATATATATATATATTATCTATGTACAAACTCTTTAATATAAGGGGTAATGATAGGATATTCATTGCATGTATAAAAGACGACATGAATGGCATCAAATCTCGGTGACCAATATGCGCAATTTGGGCAATTGGGTTGTAGTGGACATTTAGGTAATAGTGGCTTCAAATAACGAGACGGATAGATTTGGTGGTTGCAGTCCCTGGCTGTTACCAACTCCCTGTCCATTTTTGTACTGCCAGAATCAATCAGGATGGTAAGACGTAGGCCTTTGAAATAACCCACAACTTTCATGGTTTGGGGAGTAGTAATGCCAGCAAGAGCATGAACAGAAATTTCAGCCTATGGCTCTTCTTGACTCTCTTCCTCTGGTTGGGGTGGTTCCTTTACTGGTTCCGTGTCATCATCACTTTGGTCGTTGGTGTCAGGTTCATCAGCATCTATGAGGAAAAACTTCTTCTGGGTGCACCTATGCCCGCGAGTAAACTTTTGTAATGTCCCTTTTTAAGAAACAGCAAACCCTTACTACGAAAATGCAGAAATTAAGTACAGCAAGGAAATAACTCAGAAATTGCTCATAAAATAACACAAATATGAGGAGAAATCAGCCAGTATCATATATTAAATATTGTCAAACCAATACAACAGCTCCCCAAGGCTGAACAGATGCAAAAACTCCTCAAAAATGATCCCAAATACAAGCATAGGGTTTGGGGCTGCCTACAGATCTGAAACACATGACACAAATGCTCCCAAAAATGCCACGAACTCCTCACGGATGCCTCTTTTTTTGTATTTTTGATATTTTAAGGCAATAACACCTGCAATGATATTGCCAAGACCCCATCCATGCACCTCCAATGCACTATGGGAATGAGCAAGACCTGCAATCTCAACTCATGGAACCTCTAGGGTTTCAATATTCAATTCTGATATCAACATAACATGCCCAAAATGGGATGTCTCACTCCCTTATATAGGGTGAGGTTCTAATTTGGAGTTGACATCTCCCAACCCTAAAATCACTTAAAGTGCCTTATTACAACATAAAAACATAAAACATAAATAAACACAACTTAAGTTATGTCTCCTAGTCACATGAACCCCTTTTTCACTTTTATAATTAAGTGTAGGAGACATTTACAAAAATATTTATTTTTGGGACATTACAACTTTTCATCACAATTGTAGCACAACCCTTGGGCGCATCGCGCATCCATTTCTGTGGTAGTCAAACATTTGGGTGCAATAGTTTTTTGTTCATTCTGATTTTGGAATCTAGGAGGGAAGGAGGGTCTAGCTTGTGGAAGTTTAGATATCTGCCTCTGAGCTGAAAATTTGGATTCGACCAAACGAGCCAACTTGATAGCCTGCATCATGGATTGAGGTTTAAACATGGTGACCTCAGCTTGGAGATCTTCCCTCAAACTGCTAACGAAGCAACTCATAAAGAACCCTTCATTCAATCCCTTAGTTTTGTTGGCCAATTTCTCAAACTGTATTTGGTAGTCTCGAACTGTCGAAGTTTGTTTCAACTTTGTCAATTGTCTGGTAAAATCATCATACTCCTTAGGGCCAAAGCGAGTGAGTAATTGAGACTCAAAGTCTTCCCAAGAAGGATCAGGGTTAGTGTTCTGCAACCATTGGTACCGCTATAAAGCTTCAGATTTCAAGTTGAAGCCAGCCATTGGTAATACATAGGAACATCGTGAAGGTTAAAAAATTGAGCAACACGACATAACCACCCATCCACATCCTTCCCATTGAACTTAGGAAAGTCCAATTTAGGCATCTTAAAGGTAGGATCACGATCATAGCAAGGGTGAGAGTAATCTGTTGCCCTCCCTTTACCTCTGTCAGAATTTGATTGTTTAGTACGGTACTCAAAATTGCTTGGACCACTTTGCAATTTGGACTCAACATCTACAAGTTGTTCTTCTAGGCGGATTCTAGAGCTTTCGTAATCATTTCTAAAATTTTGAAGCTCAGCCATCATGGTTTGAGTTGTTAATTGCATGTTATCAATGGTGCTTGTTAGGGTTTCCAACAATAAGGTGGTTTGCTCTATCTCTTTTTGATGTCCACGAGTGCCACTAACCGTTTTGGATAGTCTTGAACCCCTTTTATTGAATTACTACAAATAGAAGTATGGTTTTAGGAGTTACTATTTTTAGTAAGGAGTCCGAAAAAGTGCTTGGGTGTATTATATCAAAATTATTAGCTCAAAAAGATGGCCACAATGAGCTATCTCCCACAACATGGACTTTGGACACCCCAGACTTTTTTATCCTCTATTTTGATGAGTCTACTGGTGTGGTCATTTTTTATTTGGAGCTACGGTTCAAAAGTTGGGTACTGGATCAACTGTCTCTGACCTGTGCGTTCTGTCGACTAACCACCTTGTCATTGTCCTGTCTTTGTCCCTATCACCTGTACTGCAGTTACTGACACTGTTCACGTCACTGACTCAGGGATTCTTTGTACTGTGCAGTTATTGACACTGACGGTTTTGTTTTTGATCTTGACCACTTGTAATTTCTGACTGTTACTGACGACTGTTATTGTCATTATCGACCTGACTGTTACTGTCACTGACCCAATTGTTAGTGGCACTGACCCGACTATTATTGGCATTGACTCGGATGGTACTGGAATCTTTCAAAATATTATAGACACTTGCATATTTTGTCCTGACTGTTGGTGCATCCAAAGTTTGTTCTTCTGTGATAGGGAAGTCCTCCCTATGCTCACTTTTGGGGGTCGTGAATGTAAGTTCAGCAGAACAGGGAGGTGTTTTTGCAGGTTGAAGTTTTGACAAAACCAGGGCATGCTAGACAGAGGAGTATGTAACACCCATAGGCCCTCTGTTATATCGCAGTGATGAACAATAGTGCTCGGACCAATTACTCAGGCCACTACCCATGGAGGATTCCAAACATACCCTTGAGCACACTATCTGCCTCTCTGATAGTACGGGAGGGTAATCGTCCGGGATGTTATATCCCATGGACTATGGATGAGACAAGGCCAAAAAGCTTCCTATTGGATAAAATTTTGTTTAACCCTAGAATGGTCTCTCGATACACCCGAAGATGCATGGGAGCTCGATTTCGTGCACGAGTGTTGTCTAAGGCCTGGGTATTGGAGCCTAATCACCCCTCACTTCACTAGACGCTTTATGGGCTATCTAGCTTAGCCAATAACGACAACTCCTTCACGATAGGGTTTCTAGCCTACTCAACTACTGAAAAAAACTGTATTTTTTTGGCTTTTCTGGTTTTTGTGGATTTTTTTGGTTTTTTAAATAAAGGAAAATAGAATGAAAAAACACACGAAAATTATACCTTACAGGCGGAAATGGCTGAGCAAGAATTGTCACAGTCGCAGTAGAACTCGGCCCTGGAAAGCGCTCTGATACCACTTGTTAGGAACCTACTATTAAAATAAAGAAAACTCACACAAAATACTAAAATTAAGCAAAAACTCATGCAATAACACAATGCGGAAATTAAATGCAAAATTAAACACTCTCACAATAAACAATGAATCGCAGGCCTCTTCGAAGGACAACCTCCTTCAATAATTCATTCACTTGCAAAAAGATACATTCGTACATGGCTTCATAGCTTTTAAAGAAAGACTTCATGCAACCCTAACCCTAAGCTCAAGAGTTGGCTTAAATGGAAAATGCCACTTGAGCTAGAATCTTTTACAAAATGTTGGTTACAATCTTGATAATGTTTACATAAAATGGCCCCACTTGGCTAGGAGCCTAACTTGCCACATACATTACAAAATATTGCAAAATAACATTATAGATGGGATCCCCACGTTGGAAGTGGGTCATTACATAATTAATGAGAATTACAAAATAATGTTAGGATGGGATCCTAACAATTATACTAGGAATTTTCAGTGGCTTTCAGTGCCATTGCATGAATGATGAACTAGGTGACTCAAGAGAAGTTGCAGGTTCTAGGAATGAATCCCCCTCAGGTGATTTTGGAGCATGCATCGAACATATTTAGATGGGTTCATGTGATGGCATTGACAAGGCCAAGTATTTCAATAAATAAGAAGACGAATATCTTGAGGAAGAGGAAGACACAGGAAGACTTGAGAAATGAGGGAAGTGAGGATTCAGAGGGAGTTGAGGAGCAACCACGGATAGAGGAGCTAATGCAGAGAGAAAAATGGCATAGGAGGTTGGAGCAGCAGTGGATGGGAGCCCAACCATAGCATTAGAAAGTCACAAAGAGAACCCCCATAGTAGGCCATAGAAAGAGAAGGTGGCAATGCACAACACATGGTGGGACGGTGAATCAAGACACATGGAATGTCACAGGAGGGAGTGCGAGGAAGTTCTTGCAAAGTCAATAAGTTAGACTATGCAAGGAGGCACTGTAGGTACCAGTTTGGGTACCAGGAAAGTGACTTCAGAGAAGGTAGCAAAATGTGGATAGTAGCCAAGGGAGTCTATTGTGCAAACAATACAAGTAGAGGAGAGGAGATCGCAACAGCTGAATGAGACAACTACGTAGTAGCAAGTGCAGGAACTAGTAGTTGTAGATGTGGATGAGGATATCTAGACTGCAGTGGAAGCGGTTTAAGTATTTCCACAAGCAGAAGGAGAATTTCAAGGAGGTGTTTGTAGAGAATGTCAACTCACCCGACAACTTTGAGAATATGCCCATGCAATTTGTGCAGCAAGTGGATCCATGTGGATCACCTCCATTGGATGAGGATGCACATATTGAGATCGCATATACAACACAGGAAACGACACCAAGCGTGCCAGAAGAAAGAAAATATAAGGGAAAACAAAACGCATTAGAGTTCAACTAGTGGCAAAAAGGCAAGAGAAGCCAACTATTGGAGGATGCCGAAGTAGAACTAGTAGCATTGAAAAAGGAGGTTGAGGAAAAGATGAAGGCACAAGAGGAACAGAATCAATTGATCGGACAGTTGAAGTTGGAATGTATGGTGAGGGAGCAACTGTTGGAAGCAAAGAATCATGAAGTCACTCGTCATGATCAACTGTTGGAAGCAAAGAATCATGAAGTCACTCGTCGTGATCAAATGATAATGGAGAGGGATAAATAGTTAGCAATTGCAGCGAGAAGGGAAGCAAAAGTAGTGAAAAAAGTTGTAGAAGCAGCCAAGAAGGAAGCCGAGGCAGAATCTGCAAAGAGAGAGGCCGAATTGAAGGCGAGGCTAGCAGAAGTCAAGCAAAGGTCAAAACATTATGGCCTGCAGTGGGCTTGATACCAGGCCTACACAAAAATATTGAAAGGAGAGACTAAGGCCTTGAAACTGCAAATCCAAGAGCTTGGCAATGTTCCTGTGAAGTCAAGCAAAGGTCAAAACATTATGGCCTGCAGTGGGCTTGATACCAGGCCTACACAAAAATATTGAAAGGAGAGACTAAGGCCTTGAAACTGCAAATCCAAGAGCTTGGCAATGTTCCTGTTCCCATGCCTCAACATCAATAGAACTCGAGTCCCTAGGAGTAAAGATAGTTGTCAACAAGGACGTCGACCAATTTAAAGGGGAGGGCAGATGTAGGAGCTAGTTCTGAGCAACCTCAAACAAAATAATGTAAATAGCAAAATAAGTGCAAATGTGCACAAATGTACATGAAATGTAAATGCAAATGAAATGCAATTTTGTAATGTAATTACATCAAGGGTGATGATATAAGCATTGATAAATCAAAGTTTGTAATGAACGGTATAATGTATGCAATTAGCATGAACGAATGGAGGGCGATTAGATGAGGTGTCTTGGGCAGCAATTGTTGTTAACTGCTCACCCTTAAGGATAAATAGGATCCCCCATTCATTTGTGCAAACAACCAAGTATCCAAGTATCCAAGTATCATGGTATCATTTTATCACCAGAGTATCTAGAAGTAATGCCATACCATTCATCTTTTCATCTATGTATACATTATGTGCGATGTCACTACTGTAGCAAGTAGATTTATATGTGTTCTTCTTAAGTTATGTTTGCAGGTTGGTATCTAAGTTGCAATCCAGGAGTGTTGTGCGAGGAAGTACCAATGAGGAGTGTCATACAAATCCAACTATTATCGTACAAGTGTGTTGTTCAAGTGCTTGCCACACTAGTGTGTTGTTTAAGTACTTTCTGTACAAGTGCTTGCCATACAAGTGTGTGACGTACAAGTGGAGTGTCAAAGCACTTGACATTCAAGTGAAATTATTAGCTATTGCCATACACATAGGAAATGTTGCTGGTTGCATTCTTGGTTGACTACTGAATCTGTCATATCAAATTGTTCCTCCAAGTGTTGGAGTACTCACCACCATGCTACAAGCATCTTTCAGATCTATCCTAAATAAGACCAGCACTTGAAGAAATGTTACTACTCAATATGGAGTGGAATATGTAATAAAATGCCAGTAAAAATGTATGTTTCAAATAATTTGGAAAGTTAAAACTCATTTTTGGTATTTCAACTATGTAAATTTATGTCCTCAATAAAAATTTAAAATATAGTATTGTAGAAAGAAAACCACCATGTTTAGAAATAAATTCAATCTCTAGTCATTATGCACTGGATTAGTTCATTGGTTTCTAAAAGTACAGTACATTCAGTATTTCATTGGCCTAGTAAACCACCATGTTTAGAAATAAATTCAATCTCTAGTCATTATGCACCGGATTAGTTCATTGGTTTCTAAAAGTACAGTACATTCAGTATTTCATTGGCCTTTAAAAGTTCAGTATTTCAGGGGCATTGAAAAGTACAGTATATTCAGTATTTCTAAATATCTTCAATCTCCAGAGATTATACTCCAGATTAATCCAGTGTCCTGTAAAATATGATATATTCAGTACTGCAGTGACCTTTTGTACAGCATATTTAGTATTTCTTTTTTTACAAAAGCAGTGGTATTTTATCAAATGGCATCAGTTCAGGCACTTAAAACCTGGGCTCCCAAAGTGGAGACCCAGGTTCAAAACTTGCTATGCTGTATATGCATAATTCCAAGATGGGTTGTTGTAATACTACTATATGGTTCTTTGAAATAGTATGATAATATGGTCATGATGTAATATAATATGGATGGGGTCCATTTCAATCCAGTAGTATTTTGCTGCTATGTTGAAGGGCTTCAAAAGAAGCTACTAAATTGATAATTTTGCATTGGCTTGGAGAGGTATGTTTGAGACAATGCCAATTTAACCGAGTTCGGATTTTAGAATAATATTGTAAGAACAAGCGGACCAGAAGTATATTCTTAATTCTTATAATGTTTTGTGTTTCAGGAAGTAAGATTATTGTGTTTAACACTGTTTGGCTAATTGATGATTTTCTCTTTAATGCTAACAAATGATATTCATTCTCGATTAAATTATCTTCATCAGCTACATCTGATGTAAATTGAATAGGATAGCATAGAGTGATGCTCCAAGCAATTTGCTCCAGACCCTTCAACTTCACCGCAGTATTTTTAATAGCTTTTTGCCACAAGATTTTACAAATATGGAATCATTTCTCTTTAAATATGGCCTTTCAAGTCATGAGCATTTAATATTATAATACTCGCACTTCAATATGTATTTAACAAAACTTGTTATGAAAGTTTCTTTTCTGAAATAATATTTTTGCCAGATGCATAAGTTTTGATCTATCTAAGCATGATTTCTGCCTGTACAAATTTCAAGTTTACAAGTTTATGTCAGCTTGCTGATGGCTATACTGAAATCAGAGGCTTTATGATCAAGAGTTCCATAAGTTTTTAGGAATTCAATTTGGTCATCCACTAGTCATGAAAGTTAAATGAGATAAGAGATTTAAAGTATTGCAGGAGACATGAAATGCATCTGCTGTTTAATCTTAGAAAAGAGAAACATATGCCTAGTTTGTTTTTAGGAGATTCAACATTTAATTGTTGCTTTCTTGTCATATTTGGCTTTTATTTTCAATGAATACAGCAGACGGTAACTTTCTTTTTTCCAATTTTCAACATAAATAGGATGCATTTATCATATTATAATTGGAACACCATAAACAGAAGAGAATATTATTAATGGTTTTAGAGGCTAATGAGGATGGGAAGGACTGATCATGTGTTATTTAATATTGAATGTTTGCTTTCCTTCAATTTTATAGTTGTTAGCTACTTATTCTATTAAAAGATACCTAAATAATGATTTAATTGTGTGTAGAGACAGAAGAAACAAGATGGAGATCCATTTAGGAGTAAATTTCGGAAAGGCAAGCAGGCAGATATTATCCTGAGTGGCTTGAAATCTGGCTTAGACTTGAAATTTGGCTCAGACTCTGGCTCATCTTCAGTTCTTAACAGACTAATGGGCTTTGGAGTTCCTGGATATCCTGCTAGAGGGCGTTCTAGGGAATTGAAGCCCTTTATGAAAGGGCCAATATTTTTCTACTTTGAAAATGTTGCTATTGCACCAAAAGATGTTTGGAAAACAATATCCCGACATTTTGATGGGGCAGAACCAGAGTTTGTTGACTCCAGGTATTTTTCAGCTTCCAGGAGACCGAGAGGCTATGTTCACAATCTTCCATTAGACGAGCGGTTTCAACTGTTACCTCTACCTCCTATGACTATTCATGAAGCATTTCCTCAAACCAAAAGATATTGGCCTTCTTGGGATCATAGGGAGAAGCTGAATTGCATATGTGGGGGGCGAGCCAGTGATGTGCTTTGCCAAGAACTCAGGTCCATAATTAAAAGGTCACAAGGCAAACCCTCTTTGAGTGAGCAGGCATACATACTTGATCTTTGTAAGAAGCACAATTTGCTTTGGGTAGGGCCAGATCAGATGGCCCCTTTGGAACCTCATGAGATTGAGCTTGTGTTAGGATTTGAAAAAGATCACACCCGAGGAGTGCCTCTAACTGAACGCTTACAATGTCTGGCTAATTCATTCCAAATAGATACGGTAGCATATCATTTTTCTGTTTTGAAACCATATTATCCTAATGGAATTAAAGTTCTCTCATTGTTTTCTGGTATAGGAGGTGCAGAGGTTGCTCTGCATCGCCTAGGGATACATTTAAGATGTGTTGTCTCTGTGGAAATAAATCCCAAGCCCAGACTTATACTTAACAATTGGTGGAAAAAAACACAACAAACAGGTAGATTGATTGAGAAAGAAGATGTGCAAGATTTGACGAGGGGAGTACTGGAGCAATTAATAGATACAGTGGGAGGTTTTGATCTTATCGTTGGTGGTAGTCCATGTAACAACCTCTCTGGCAAGAATAGAGTTAGTAGGGATGGACTAGAGGGGAGACACTCTTCTGTCTTTTATGAATTCCCTCGTATTTTGAATGAAGTGAAGCAGATAATGTACTCAAAAGGAATGATATAGAATTTGATCTGCTTTGAGACTCAGAAATGAGTTGGATAGGCAGCATGAGATGAGTCATAAAAGTCTTGATGCATTATTTAAAGAAAAACATTGCTTTATAAACTGGAAGTGAAAATCATCTAGATTTATTTATTTAAACTGTTTATTAGAAAATGTAATCAGAAGAAATTAGTTTCTTCAATAAGATATTTTTCTTTGAAGCGGCATCTATATTGTTGTGAAGTCCAATACCTTTTGTGTCTCTTTATTCTAATATTTTTTATCTAGTACTGCTATGTAGAAATTTTTGTTAAACTTGATTCCTACTATTTGAGTTTTAGGAAAGGCACATGAAAACTCAGTGAAAAATAGAAAAATGCTTTATTTGAAATGAAACCGAAATTCTTTTGGCTATTTAGGGCTATGTGCATGCCTTCAACCTCTTATGAATGCACATTCTACCACTTCTTTATTCAGGGTCTCCAAGAAAATGACGGGAATTTTACGAAATGGCCAAAACCTTTAATCAACAATAGACATGACCGGCTATGGAAAATGCTTTGAATATCCCAAAAATATGATATCCTCTCCAAGGCTCAGAATGTTTTTATTGAAGTCTACCAAATTTAGCTACATATCTGTAATATAACGCATCATTTATAAGTATAGTCAAAATTAATTGGAAAAAAAAATCCAATTGGTCATTGCTATGTTTTTACCTTTTTCTATTCAGAATTGGATAAATGCCTTCTTACATAAATGAACCAACTTTCTCACTTCAAGTCCTTTTGTGACTGTCCTGCAAGGATGTAGTGGTGCACAAACACCTAGTAGGCTATTAGTGCAGAATGGTGGAATGGGTCAAACGTCCTGGATTTTCCTAAGGCACATGATATAGAACAAATATGATGGCATAAAAAATGAAATGTTCTATCGTCTCCAAGATAAAGGCTCAGAATGATTTTATTTAAGTCTACAAAATTTAGCTACATATTTGTAATATAACACATCATTGATAAGTATAGTCAATTACAAATAACACATCATTGATAAGTATAGTCAAAATTAATTGGAAAAAAAAAATCCAATATAGAACAAATATAATGGCATAAAAAATGAAATGTTCTATCCTCTCCAAGATATGGCTCAGAATGATTTTATTTAAGTCTACAAAATTTAGCTACATTTGTAATATAACACATCATTGATAACTATAAGTCCAAATTAATTGGAAAAAAAAGATCCAATATTGAACAAATATGATGGCATAAAAAATGAAATGTTCTATCCTCTCCAAGATATGGCTCAGAATGATGTTATTTAAGTCTACAAAATTTAGCTACATATTTGTAATATAAAACATCATTGATAAGTATAGTCAAAATTAATTGAAAAAAAAAAAATCCAATTGGTCATTGCTATGTTTTGAACTTTTTCTATTCAGAATTGGATAAATGTCTTCTTACATCAATGGGCCAAGTTTTTCATTTCAAGTCGTTTTGTGACTGTCTTGCAAGGATGTGGTGGTGCACAAATGCCTAGTAGGCTAATAGTGTAGAATGGCGGAATGGGCCAACATACAAATGCCTAGTAGGCTAATAGTACAGAATGGTGGAATGGGCCAACATACTGCATTTTCCTATGGCTCATGATATAGAACAAATATAATGGCATATAAAATGAAATGTGCTCAGTTAAATTCGTTTAATCTGAATGCAGATAGATAAATTGCATATTTTATTGGTGGTTCAGATACAACAAGTAATATACCAAATGAATATTTTAGGCACGTTGTGTATAAATACTGCAGAAACATTATTAGTATCAAGTGGGCATAATGGAAAAATTATTGGATGGAGTTGTATGGAGTGGTAGGTCTGGGTGCTTGGTTTAAATCGGATGGGCAGACAAGAGGTGGAGATGTATGTTATGGATGTAACTGAAAAATTCTCTTAAAAAAAATATGTTATGGATGTAACTGAAAAATTCTCTTAAAAAAAATAGTTACTAATATCTTGTTGATAATATAGTAATCTAAGCTCATTTCATATGCCCAATGCTATAGTGAAAAGCCCTAAGTGAACTTAATATATACCAATTTGACTATCCAATGAAAATAAAAGAAATAAAAGAACTTAGTAAATTAATATAGAATTCCATTCAATTTTGAGGGTGGGTGTGTTGTGGCTTTGTGTTAAATTCTCTATTGATAAGTATAGTTCTCGGCTTTACGAGGGGTCATGGTTGGGAGGAGATTGTTCAGCCCTGTGCATCGGTCATAGAGGTTTCTCACAATAACCAAAAAAAAAAAAATATAGAATTTCATTCAACTTTGATTAGCAAAAAAAGAATTCCTGGTAAAGTGTTGAAGGTATAGATGAATTTTGAGAATTGGCAAAAACCTTCTAAATTTTTCTAAAGGAAAGCAGAATAAACAAACTACACTTCATTTGAAAATTCTTTAGAAGGAATGAAACATAATGGTGTGTAATAAAACACTTTTAACATCCACAAGGCCATATAGCCCGAGAGCCTAAAAAAACACTATTATCAATATATATATATATAAGTTCACTTGCTCTTTAAGAAAAGAAACAAGTTCATTTAAACTATTAAAAGTTGATCCATATTTTTTTTTAATAAAGTGCTGAATTTTTGCTGTTGAACTTGACCATAAATTCTACTACTTTCTGTTTTCTCAGCTCTTCCAACAATTCATGCATTAGAATCCATTGATACTTCTCAGCTCTTCCAACAATTCATGCATTAGAATGCATTGCTATACCAGTATAACTAACCCTCTTATCATTATAAGCATTGCATTCCAAGATAAAATGCTTCTGTGATTCTACTGCCTCTAATGTACCATAGGTACATATCCTCTCCTCTCATTTCCCTTTTGATGTCTTATCTCACATTGAGATAGTCCTCAATTGGGCCATAAACAACTTTGCTTTCAATTTGATATTTACCACTATATAAGCCTTTTGATAGTATCTATATATGGATTAAATTCAACAAGTGGTGTGCTAATTTTCACTAGCATAGACCTTTATATTATTGTTATTATTTGGACACTTCTCTTGATTTAATATTCCCATCTATATATCAATTTGTCATTGTTTCATCCTTATATTCTTTTTGTTATTCAAATCATCATTCTAACCTTTGGTCATCGATTTGCATTAATCTTTTCAATCCTTTTTAGATAGCCTAGAAGGTGAATCCTAGTGATTGTCTCTATAGGAAAATAACTTGCCAAAAAATATTTCTTACAAAACTAAAGCTTTTATTTTAAATTTGATTGTGAGTAAATATTTTTTAAGCATGTTTTTATCTCCTTTTTTATTTTAATATGTTGCTAGCTCATACTTTACATCCATAGAGTACTAGTGACACCACCAATAACTGGAATAAGACCCCTATAGACTATCAATCCTATAATTATGCTTATTTTACAATGCATGATGCATAGGCATTTGTAATTCTTAATATATATCCATAATGAAGCATAATTATAGGATTGATAGGATTGATGCATAGGTTTTCATATCATTCTAAATTATATCATCATTATATTCCCAAACAACTAGTAATTTTTTGATTAGATATAGAAGGGGTTTTGAAAGGGTCCCCAAACCTTTTACAATAGGAGAAGCCCTGCAAGGAGTTGGTCCATCAACTAAATATCTTTTCAATCAATCTTGAATCCATCACCCAACCTCCACCTACAACATTTGGAGATTAGCTCCCTTGAATTTTGCAAACTCAACCAAAAAGGCTAAACCAGAGGTTGACAGAGGATCAACAAGAAAAAAATTCTCCTATCACAAGTATTTGACCGATACAATGTTGACACAACTAGTCTCAGTTTGATTTCCCAACTTTCATTCCTGTTTTGCAGCCAGATCCTTACTCATTTGTCTAATGCTACAAAGACCTAAGCCACCATCCTTTTTAGGTCTGCATACTTGCTCTCAACCAAGTGAATTTTTTTATTCTTATCAAACCCGGACCAAAGAAATGACTTTTGAATATGTTCAATCTTTGATAAAATCTTGTTAGGAATTCTAAACATAGATAAGAAGAAGGTTGGAATGCTTTGAAGAGTAGACTTTACTAGGGTAGCCTTTTCGGCTTGATTGAGGAGGGATCCTTTCCACCCGACTAGCTTCCTCAACAATTTTTCCACCACAGGTTCCCAAAATGAATCTCGGATCCTGCCTTTAAACAAAGGTATTCCAAGGTAAAGAGATGTTATGGCAGCCACCTCACAACCCAAGATGCAAGCAATTATCCTTTGTATTGCTAAGGGGGTATTCAAAAAGAATATTTTGATTTTTTGCCTAGTTGTAATTTCAAATACCTGCAAGATTTCTTTAAGCACCTTTACTTGGGGAACTAAAGCAAGGAGGGAGAGCAAAACATCATTTGCAAATTGGTGATGAGAAATAGGATCCACCGGCAAAGCGGGCTTGATACCTTCCACAAAGGATTCTAACTTGATAGCCCTACCCAAAGCTTCTGCCACTAAGATATAGAGGTAAGGGGACAAGGGGTCCCCTCGGCGAATGCCTCTTAGACTTGAAAAATAACCTGTTGGGGACCCATTTATTAAGACCAAAAACTTGGCAGAAGAGATACAAGCATGGACAAGTTTAATACAACTTTGGAAAAACCAAAATTTCCCAAAACCTTTAACAAAAACTCCCACTAAACCCTATTATAAGTCTTTGTGAATAGCTCATGCTCATTAGATTTAATCGGAAAAATTGCAAGGTTTAAATAGTCTGCTAACATATGGTTAGCGAGAATTAAGTAGGAGGAAGCAAAATTTAATTAAACAACCTAAACTAAATATCCTACTGCCCAATCCTACCGTCCACTGTGCCGACCACTGAGCTGACTAGGATGTCGTCCAAGGGAGTAAAATGGGTAAGGTCAAAACTAAAGTTGACCACCTTTTTTACCATTTTTACCATTTAACTTCCAACATTCTCCCCCTTAAAGTTGAGAGGACTGACTATACAGTCTCTCAGATTTATATATTGAGCTTTAGCCATGCCTTTGGTGAAGATATCTGCAATGTTGTCCAAAGTGCTGCAATATTTAAGCTCAACTATCTGCTGCTCCAACATGTCTCGGATGAAGTGATACTTCATATCTGTTAGAATTAAAGTACACTATGCCTTCACCTTGACACTTGTCAGTTTTACTTGACATTTGTCATGTTATCAAATAGGCCTTATGCCTATATATGTAATCCATTTGTATCAATATAGATCTCATCTGTTTTTTCCTCCTAACATTTGGTATCAGAGCTCCAGGAGTTCTCCTGCCTTTGTGAGCTTGAGAGGGGGTTTCCCTCATGGAAATCCCCCCCTCATTATTTCCCCTCGTTTTTTATCCCATTTTTCTTTCAAGCTAGGGAGTATGCTCTCCATCCATGTGATGGATCAGAAACCAGAAGCTTTGAAAAATTAATGGCTGTCCATTTTTTGGAGTGAGATTTTTTTTGGGAGGTTAATTTTTTTTTTAGATCCAGTTGGCTTTGTGGGAAGGCACGTTCTTGTTGACGAATTGCACTTCAAAATCTTGTAGAAGTGAAGAAATGTGAGATGCCCTTAGCCCTGCCTCAAGCTGAAATTTGGCACACATGTGGTTGTTGAGCACCGTCGTTCCAATCATAGTATTCAGATCTGCAGATATTATACTTGGTCGAGAGGCCCTGTCACTATTGGAGGCCCTTAGAAAGTTACAGATCTGTAAATCAGTGCTTCTACCACTGCTATATTATGCATCATGTTCGAATCTGGACTTGCCATATTTATGATTCGATAGTTGTGGAGGAAATATTTTTTTATTTTGTTATAGATGCAAAGAAGAATTTTGTAAAGAAGTGGCCAATTTGATGTTATTTTAAATTCAATTTTTTTTTTCTGCTCTCAATTTGAATGCACTGCGCAGTTTGAATGCGGTGTTCAACCTGGCAAAATTACAGGCAGTTAGTCGACAAAAAAAAAGGACGGGAGCTTTGATTGATGAAAATGGAGGTGAAAACAAAAGTTCCTCTTCCACTTCCAGTCTCCTGCTGCCCGTTGCCAAGGGATCTGTAGTGGAGTAATAGTTGTAATAATCGTTAACCATTTTTTGCATCCGCTGACTGTTTTGGCCCTACGGAGTATGAGACGTGTTCTCAAATCGAAGAATCGATGATGTCTGATGGACGTTTTGATGCTACCTACACTCTGGTAGATGCGTTCTGTTGAAGGAGGGTGAAGAAACCGAAGTGCCAAGGAAGTGGTGTTATTGTCCATGCTAGAGAAACCAAAAATGAGCAGCGATCCTGTGTAAAAATATTCCTGTTTTTTCAATCATGGATTCAGTTTAAAGTAGAAAAAGACTCGAAATAGCAATCCAAGTGTCCCTTGCATTGATGAGAAGCAGCGCCACGAAAATCCTATTTTTTGTGTTTCTATCTGCCGACCTATGTGATGAACACATATGGCTGTAATATGTAGTTGTGAGCTGTAAACCAGCCGATAGTGCCAATCACAATGGCGTCAAAACTAGCGCTAATCAAAGTTCATCAGTCACGTTTCTCATATCAGCTCCTTCCCCTACAGTTCCAGTTCCAGTTATCTCTTCTGTTGTTGACTGTTTTTCGATTTGATCCGGAGAGATGACGTTGATTGATAGGACTTTATTTAATAGCCATAAATAACGATGATGGTAGCAATCATGTGCACTATGGCGGAGGTGGTTTCAGCTTTGATGGCTCGTGGATAACATTTTGCTCACGGTGAAGCGTGTGCGCCTGGTGCGGTGATCAAAAAGACATGCTTTGTTGGAAATATGGACTCCTAACAGGAGTGTAACCGGAGGCCTTGGTTCTGTCATGGAGGAATTCGTCCAGTGCTGAAGCTGCGAGGAGGACGATGAAGTTGATGATGAAAACAAATTAAAAGTTGTTTGCAAGTCGAAACCACAACTGAGCTGGTCTTCTCGAGGTGGCAGATGGACGTGACTATTGAATGCGAGGACCTGTAGTTTCACATTCGTTACAGATGATTCGTTGCAGTGAGGTGGACGATTCATGGCTGATTGACGAGTAGCCCCTCATGCCACATGTACGAAGAGTGGCTATGCACTACAGATCATGGCCGGGAAAATCAATCAGGCAATGGTAACGAAACTGGAGCACCACTGGTGAAAGAAAGTAGACTGGCCCACCATTCGCAGCATACGGGATCACGGAGAGTCTATGGCAAAATTAGAGTGGATCATCGTTTTCACTGACAGATATGGCGTGACGTCTCATTCAAAGGAGGGATTAAGAGGAGTGAATGTACTGAAGAATTGTGATCGCGGGTTTCTGTTTCATTGATGTTATTTTGATGCTAATTTTTCCGCCTGAGAGCGATGTTGTCTATTTACTGCCTAGATAGGCATGCTATTGTTTTTCCACATGTTGAAGGCCCCATTCACACACAAGTATAGGGGTATTTATAGTCGTCGGAAATATTTTTCCATGACAGACACAATGGTGGTATCATATTGTAATTTTGAGGCTATTTCATTTGAGTTTTTAAGCCTCAAAGTTTTCTACCTTGGAGTGCACTCTCGGTTGAACCCGAAACTCCCAAGGCACTTGTAAGTGAACCTAGTATCTAGTATTCTCCTCTTTCTACTTGGCGGATGCAGCGGCTGGTTACCCATGCATTTCGATAAGATGAGGTGACTACCATAAGGACACTTATTCTAGGGACTACAGACATAGACACCCTAGACTCTATCCGAGGTTTTTCCGGATCTACTTCTGAAGACTACAGATGAAGACACTTTAGAAGATTCACTTATTATCTTCTTGTTCTCCTCCATATTTGGATCTATGGCTCATTTTATTGTATTGAGTGCATTTTCGGCAAAGACCGACACTCTTAAATGGTTCGTTTTTCCTTTGTATTAAGGTGCATTTTTCTGTAGAAATTGACACCTTCTAGATTGAGTTTCACCATGAGGAGGGACGATATTCATGGTGAACCTAGTTAGTGACTTATGAGAGGAAACATCCTCTAAGGATGACCTACAAAGGCAACAGACCTAGGAGTGGCTGACCCTGAGGCACACATGATGACCCTGAGGCACTTAGACGGCTGACCCAGAGGCAATAGACCCGAGGAAGTGGCTGACCCTGTGGCAACAGACCGAGATGTATACACCGTTGATCTAGCATTTTTTCACAGCTGGAGAGCCAAGCGCATAGAGCACGAGCCTAGACCAAATCAAAAATAAATAAGGATGATAGAATTTATTTTAGAGAAGTCAACATTAAGGGGGAATGTTACCTAATGTTAACTTGTTTTTTTTCTTTAGTTAGGATAGTGCACTTTAAGGGGAAATGTTAGAATTAAAGTGCACTATGCCTTCTCATAGCTAGTTGGTTCTAGCTGTGCACTAGACAATAAAACATAATTGACTACATCTCCCTTAGGATCTTGGGAGTCATCATCCCCATACAATTTCAAATTTTCAAGTTGCTACAAAATTGTATTCATTTCACTAGCTTGGCTTCTAGTGAATCTTCTCAGGAAATTTTGATCCAGCATTTTAAAGGGTGGATGATGTTGTAAAGTTCTTTTGCCTCTTAATGGAGAGTCACTATCAATGTCCATTGGTGAAGAACTTACTGATCTCTGTGGGGGACTTGGAGTGGCGTCAGATGTCCTCGAAGTACTCCTGCTTGGGATTGGAAGGGGTGGTGTGCCTTTGATTTTCTTGGGAGACACCTACTGTACTTGTGAAGAATTTTCATCTTGGGATCCATCATCAACAAAAATTCTTTGATGACCCCATTCTCCCCCTTCATAAAAAATTACATCCCTTGAAAGAATAATCTTATGAGACTTGGGATTGTAGAGTCTATAGGCTTTCGTAGACTCACAATACCCTACAAATATACAAGCTTGACTTTTGGGATCAATATTCTTCCTTTTATCATCAGGAATGTATGCATATGCTAAAGAACCAAAAAATTTGAAATTATTTACATTGGGTTTCTTTCCATACCATCCCTCATAAGGAGTGATTCCATCTAAACTAGAAGTTGGACTTCTATTTAGAATATATACACTGGTTCTTACAACATCGGCCCAGTACATATTAGTTAGATGCTTAGTCTGAAGCATCGTTCTTGCCATCTCAACTATGGTGCGGTTCTTTCTCTCTGCCACACCATTCTGTTGTGGGGTATAGGCGATAGTGAATTGCCTTTTGATCCCACTTGCTTTACAATATTTCAAGAATTCTTTTGAGGAGTACTCACCTCCTTGATCTGTTCTAAGACATTTACAAAATACTCACTTTGTTTCTCTACATTATTTCTGAAATCTATGAAGCAATCAAAAGCTTAATCTTTATGTTTCAGGAAATAAATCCAAAACATTCTAGATAAATCATCTATGAAAGTGAGAAAATAGAATTGTTTCCTATACTCTTTGTCTGCATTGGACCACAGATGTCCAGATGCACTAACTAAAGTGCTTTTCCATGCTTGTCCTTTTGGAAACTTAGACCTTGAGTGCTTTTCCAAAGCACATCCTTCATAGACCTCCTTTTGTTCTTTGATTTTGGGAAGTCTTGTCACCATAGCTTGAGAAGTTAATAGTTTCAAGCTAGCGGAATTAAGGTGACCATATCGCAAGTGCCAAAGCACACTTGGATTTGCTATAGCTAAATTTGCAAGTTAAGCTCCCCCTAGCTCACCAAATTTGAGAGGGAATAACCGATTCTTGCTCATTGAGACCTGTGTGATGAATCGATTACAATTGTTTTTATCAAGAATGATGCATTTTCCTTCATCAAAAACAAGTTTGTAATTATTCTCCATCATTTACCCAATGCTTAGCAGATTGTGTTGGAGCTTTGGAGTGTAGTAGATGTCATTCACTTTCTTTAGTCCTTCTTTTGTTGGAACCTCCATGGCTCCAATGCCTTCAACTTGCAAAGCTTTATCATCCCCTAATTTGATTTGGGATTTGTAAGTGGAATCTAGAGTAGCAAATAGATTTTATTTGTCACTCATATGGATTGAGCAACCAATATCCAAAATACATGTGTCATTTAGATTCTATTCTGATTGTCCATATGATAGAAAAATATCAGAGGTATCATCTTCTTCTCCATAATTTCCATATTGACTGCTGCTGCCTTGAGAAGATTTTGACCAGCAGTCACGAGCAAAGTGACCTGGCTTGCCACAGTTAAAACAAGTTGTTTTGGACTTGTCACTTCCTCGTCCTTGATTTCCACTTCGTCTTGGATTTCCCCCTCGATTTTGGTTTCCACCTCTATTCTGATTGCCTCCTCTGTTGGAGTTGCCTCCTCTATAGTTGCCTCTGCCTCTACCTCTTCGCTGGCCTCTGCCTTGACCTCTTCCACATTCTCTTCCAACATTTTCATTTGATTTGAAGGCTTTATCATCGCCTCCATAGCTGGTTGAAGGATATTCCTGTAATCTCTCTTCATGAGACATTAACGACCCAATTAATGCATCAAATGTTAAAGTGGAAAGATATTTTGACTCTTCTATGATTATGGCTATGTGATTCCATATTTGAAGAAGTGTTCGTAACACTTTCTTTACAATTGTTTCAGGCTTAATTTCTTCGCCAAGAGTAACCATTTTATCAACTACTGCCTTGATTCTGACACAGTAGTCACCAACTTTTTCGTCTTCTTTCATTTTGAGATTTTCAAAATCTTGTTTCAGTGTTTGAAGCCTCACTTGCTTCACTTGATAACTTCCTTGGAATCCGTATTTCAAAGCTTTCCACGCATCTTGTGCAGTTATACAAGTGATTATTCTAGGGAATATACTTTTCTCCAATGCTGCTTGGAGATGATAAAGAGCAAAAGAGTTGCTCTTTTGTGCTTCTTTCTTTGTTTTCTTATCTACGACACTCAATGTAGCCCAATCTGTGGGTTCTGTGAAACCCTCTTCTATTATATCCCACAAACCTTTTCCTATGAGCAAGGTCTTCATTTTGATAGACCAATACTCGTAGTCATACCCATTGAACTCTGGAATTGGTAGATTGTTATGTGATGCCATAGTTACTAAAATACTCTTTTTATTTCTCAGCTACAATAAAGCACTCTACTTTTTCAAAGAAGGAAGAAGGAAGAAGGAAGAAAAAAGAAGAAAGAAGAGATTACAAATTTAAGTCAAATATGACTTGATCCACTCTTTCACTGATTGCTTGTTCCTCTTGCTGTGGCGCTGCTATTTCTTGATTCACGAAATTGTCTGCTACTTGTTTTTCATCGTCACTGATCAATATTATCTCTGGTGATTCTGGTTATAGAATTTCCACTGAATTACTGTAATGAGTATATTCTGATTCTTGTGGTGCAACTTCTATGTATTCAGATTGCTCAAATTGACTCCCAAAGGAGTTATCTTCAGAGTCTGCCTCGTACCCTGAGTCTGGATGCCTCTGGTGTGCAATTATTGTGTTCTACAACTGATTAAACACAGTATGTAGCCCATAATCTCTCACTTTTTCATCAAAAAATTTGGCGTTTTCTCTCACCAAAAGTGCACATAGGGCATGATAACAACCACTTGGTCTTATCATCAATGCCTCTTTACAGATTTCAGTTTGATCTTTTGTCTCTCTTACAAGAAAAAAATACTAAGCCTCTCAGGCTTGTTACACAAAATTTCCAGTTTGTATAGCCTCCTAGACTATCACAATATGCTTTTACACTACAATTTTGATTCCTTGAATCAGGTGTAAATCTCCTTCTTTTACAATAAATTGCCTCGTAGGCAATGTTCTTATTGAAAAAAAATTATATAATTTTCTTTCAATAATAATTTTAAAAATTACTATAATAATATGTTATTTAATAAAAAAATATATTGGCCTCTTTTAAAAAAAAAACAATATAATTTTGATTTATTAAATAAATTTACTATATAAATTTTAAAAATTATAATGAAATAAATTAAAATTGTAAAAAAAAAAAAAAAACTTTGAAGCGGCTTCAAATGCCAAATTTTTAACTAAGCAAAATGACTGTGTCGCGTTTCGAACACGTGACCACCTCTATGCAAGTTTTAGCCTTTACCAAATGCGCTACAAGCCAAGCTTTGGCTTTAAACTACCTTGCTTCTATTTGAAGCATACCCGTCGTGATTTTTTTTTTTAAACTTCAAATGAAATATCCCACATGCACTGTGCATGGGGATATTTGGGGTTTAAAAGAGGGATTTGCGGGCTCTGATACCATATGTGAATAGCTCATGCTCATTAGATTTAATCAAAAAAATTACAAGGTTTAAATAGTCTGCTAACATATGGTTAGCGAGAATCAAGTAGCAGGAAGCAAAATTTAATTAAACAACCTAAACTAAATATCCTACCTCCCAATCCTACCGTCCACTGTGCCGACCACTGAGCTGACTAGAATGTCGTCCAAGGGAGTAAAATGGGTAAGGTCAAAACTAAAGTTTACCACCTTTTTTACCATTTTTACCATTTAACTTCCAACAGTCTTGTTCATGTCTAATTTGAGGAGACTAGCTTTACCACTTTTATTAGCTGAATGAAGGATTTCATGAACAACTATGATACTATCCAGGATTTATCTCCTAGGCACGAATCCTTGGATTGAATCAATCAAAGCTGGAAGAAAAGGATTTAATCTGTTAACAAGGGCATTTGTCAAAATTTTATAAATAATGTTACATAAGTTGATGGGTCTAAAGACACCCAAGTCCTTTGCACCAATAGTCTTGGGGATTAAAGTTTAAAAAGTAGAATAATTCACTCCGAGCAGATATGATTGGTGGTTTAGACCTTTCGAAGGGCATAAACAATATCCTTTTCAACAATATGCCAATACTTGTAGAAAAATATGGGGGAAAACCATCAAGACCTAGAGCCTTCATTCCTTCCATCGTAAAGAGAGCAACTCTAACTTCCTCATCGCTAAAGGGAGAGATAAGTTATTGGTTCATATCAGTTGTGACAAGGCTAAGAATACTACCAAGCAACTTATTTTGGGCTTCCTCATTACAAAGATCTTCCACCCCGATGAGATTTCTAAAAAAATCCATAGCCTCATCTCTTATATCCTTAATGTGAGTAGCATTGGATCCATTAACTTTTTGAATTTCTCTAATATTATTGGTGCTTTTGTGCTTCAAGGCCATGATGTGAAAAAACTTGGAATTTTTATATCCCTCATTTAGCCAAAGTGCCCTGGACTTCTTTTTCCACAAAATTTTCTCCTTGGTAATAGTATATGAAATTCGATCAACACCTCATTTTCTCTATATCTAATCTCTTAAGATTTATTTCCAAGTTCTATCTCAGATTCAATAGCTTTCAGTTGAATTTTTAGGTCTTTATTCTTTTGCAAAATAATTCCAAAAACCCTTTTATTCCATTCTTTAAGGTCACTTTTAACAACTCTAAGCTTCATCGCAATTTTGGAAAGGCCACAACCTTGGACCTTTGTCGACCATCAGTATTTGATTTCAGCTTCCAACCGACAATGAAGGCACCACATTACCTCAAACTCGAATGGCCTGAGAAATTTGGTTTCTTCCTGGTCCACTTTAAAACATAAGGGGTTGTTGTCAAATCCAATTATGGGCATAGAACAGAGATAGATTCTTAAACAGTGGAAGATACTCTTTGGAGACAAGAACCTTGTCCAACCTGATTTGTATGAGCTGGTTATCCACTCTCTTTTTGCTCCAAGTATACCTTGAACCCTTCAAATCAACATCCAATAGCTCATTTTCATTCACAAAATTTGCAAACTCTTCCATGCTTTTTGAGATTGCGGAGTTTCCTCATTTTTTATCCAAAATACAAAGGGGAATTAAAATCCCTTGCTAGGCACCAGGCTTCTTGCATAAAAATATTTCTCATGGAACTCAAAGTTTGCCATAACAAATTTCTATTAGATCCAGAGTTTGGCTCATACACATTAGTCATAACCCATATTTTATTAATTTCTCTATTGTAGAAGAGAATATTAATAATCCTATTTGAGGAAGAAATTACAAAGCCCTCAAACTTGTTGGCATCCTAGAGACAAAGGAGTCCCCTAGAGGAACCATTGGTTGGGCTTGCAGCAAAATGGGCTTCTTTCCAAATCCTTCTTCTAACATATTCTATATCCTGACCATCCAACTTGGTTTCTTGTAAGAAAAAAATATCAAGCAAAAATTCTTTACGTATGGAAGCGACCATCCATTGTTTAGAAAGCCCATTCAGACCCCTAAAATTCCAAGAGAGGTACTTCATTTAAGGGATTTGGAATTAGATTTCTTCCCTAGACACCCCATGGTTACTCTAGAAGAAAGATTCCAACTTTAGCTGTCTTACTCCTACAACCTTCCCTTTTTCAAGTTTGAGCAAAGTTGGAGAAACATTTGTGATCTCAGAATTTGTTTCCCTATTCCTCATAGACTTCTTAGGGGACTTTCCTAAGTTCTAGTCAACACCCACATCCATGTTGCCCTTCCTTTATCTATGGGTTTTAGGACCTGAAGAACCTTTCTCCAAATAGGTCTTTGGGGAGCTAATCGAAGACCCTACCTTAGGGGTCACCAAATGAATCACAAGATCCTTAAGAGTAGAACCAATACAAATCCCATCAAAGAAATTATGAAGAAGAGCCTTAGAAACAATGGTTTCAAAAATGATATCTGACTGACATACCTTAGTAACACCAAGCTTCAAGGCTATATTCTTCTCCTTAGATGCCTTATCAATCGTCACCAGGTTGGCTAGGGTCAATTCTGAGGGTTGAAAAATCTCCTCCACTAGAAATTTTAACTTCTAAACCTTAACCATATAGGGCTGAGTTTCTCCTTCCCCCATATTTGGGGAATTACCACCCAAATCCTTCGAAGGGACTTAGCCTGAGTTCTCCTTCTATATACATTCCATTCTTGGAGATATCTTTTCCTTATATACCTATGCTTAGAGAGGACATTGGTTCACCTGGTGATCCAATTTTCCACAACCAGAGCATAAGGTTAGCCCATTTTCATAAATAATGGGTTGGTCTCAAGTACCAAAGAATGAGATAAACTTGATAAAATAGGGAAGATCCGCCTCCAAATCTACCATAACACACATTCTTCCATACATCATTCTTGATTTATCTTTGGTTATTGGATCGATAATAAGGAGATACCCCATAGCCTTAGACACACCTCTCAACACATCTTCATGCCAAACATAGTAAGGAAGGGCAAGGAGATGAACCCACAAAGGCATAAAGTTAACCCTTTGTGTATGAGGATTGAAATCAAGTTCTATATTTTGCAAAAATAGAGCTCTTTTTCCATAGAATAAGTGGCCTCCCCTAGGATACAATTTGATATGATATAAAAAAGGCTTTAGGGGCTGCTACAATTTCATGGAGCCCAAATTTTCCACTTCACTGGCATCCATATTCAAATTGAATCCAGGTCTTGCCTTGTCCATTCGAACTTTCCCATAAGGTCACAACTGCCATCACCCATGGTGAACTTAACCAGTTCACTTGGGATGTTAATGATATTTTCCATAGGGGATATGTTGCAAATAGATTTTGAGGTGGTATCCATCGTACCTTTAGACATCACCATAGCATATGAAATATCAAGGCTTGAGTTTTTAGGGGAAAACTATGGGCCATGAGAATGGGACCCAACCTCTAGCTTACCATTTGATGGCCCATGGCTTCTCGAAGGACCCGTGAAGCCAGTATCGGAACATCTTGTAGACACACCAAATGGCCAACCTAAAACTACCACATTCACATCCAAGCTAGCCACCACCTCCACATATTTCAAGAGCTCCCACTGCCCTTCTACAAACCCACGCAAACCAGATTCAAAGTCTTCCACTCCCACCCTTTCCCACCCTGATCACCACCATTCAAATTATAGTTTTCGCTCCTCCATAAAATCCTTGTACCTCCACTCCATGCACCTCTGATGCTGCTTCTTATGTCCCACTCCTCCCTTGGAACCTCCACTTCACTCACCTTTGTCACCGCTACTTTGTTAGGGTTTTCGAAGTTGCTCGATATTAAGTGCTTTAACTTCAAAATATAATAATAATAATAATGATAATAATTTTGAAGTCATTGCTCAAATCTCACTCTTACTCTAGAACCTCCACTCCACACACCTTTGATATTGTTGCTCAGATCCCACTCCTCCTATTGAACCTCCACTCCATGCACCTTTAACAATAATATTGAATATAAACTATTAATAATTTTAAGTATTTTATTTCTTAGTGGAATTTTGTAATTGAAAGGTAAATTTAAAACTAAAAATAAAAATAGAAATGATATTATTGTTTCGAAATGTGAAGAATGATATTTACATTTAAAATAATACTATATAAACAAAGATGTTGCATTAAACTTGGTAATTTATTACATAATTATTTTCAATAAGCTATATGTGGTTTTCTATTGGGGTCACTCTCATCAAAATAACAAAACAATATTTATTAGGTCAATTATGCCATATCATGTTTTTCAATGAGTATGCCATATCCTATTTTTTCAATGAGTATGCCATATCCATTTTGCTTTACCATCAATGCTAGTCTTCATATTTCTCAAACTACTATGTTTTCTTAATTAATTCCTTGATGTCATTTTCATTAAGAGATAGAATATACCTTAGCCAATTACCTTCTAATTTTTTTCCAATAGAAATTTCAATATGGCTAAATTATTTTTACCTTGTTTCCTTCTCTATTAGTGCCTCCAATAATAGTTGCACATAAAAATACTATTTTTTAATCCAATCCCCCTATCCATTTTTCTTGGTAGTGTTACTAATAATTTATTAATGTCCCTCAACTGAAATGTATCTCCATCCTTTCTAAATAACATCAAAGGCAAATATCTACAACAAGAATCCTTTCTTGACGACCAACCTCTTCCTCATGGATCATGGTTTTGGAACTTTATTATTAAAACTAGAACCATTATCAAAGACCAGTTAAGATTCCAACTAGGCTGTGGAATACACATTAAGTTTTGGAGTGACCCTTGGTTGAAGGACCAACCGCTTCTCAATGATCCCTATTTGGTTATCCTGAAGCCCATTACTAATCAACTCTTTGATGATAAAATATGTGTTTTTTCTCTTATTCTTCTCAATTACGGGTGTGGAATCCATTCCCTTAAATGACCTAAGTAATGAGAAAAAGAGTGTTGCTAAAGAAGTCATAAATCTTCTCAAAACTTATGTCATCTTGAATGGGCCCTCCCAAGATACTCCTATCTAGAGACTGTGATGATGGCCAATTCACTGTTAAATTTACGTATCACCTCCAAGATTACCCCTTGATTTGCTAGCCACCTATCAAATTTATTTGTCTCAAAAATCTCATACCTAAGATTGATTTTTTTTTTGGAAGTTGTCTAAAACAAAATTTTAACCATTGATAACTTTCTAGCTAGGGGTTTATCTCTTCCTAACAGATGTTACCTTTACAAATCTAATTGGGAATCTGTTTCTACTTGTTCCTCAAGTGCCCCTTTTTTCTTTATATCTTTAAAACCCTTTTGAAGTTGGTTAGTATCGCGTTGGTTCAATCGAATCCAATCATTGACTTGTATGAACAATGGCCTAATCCCTTCTTCAACACATTACTCAAATCTCTTTGGTATTTCTATTTGTCCCATTATCTTTGGAAACTCTGGTTAGAGCAAAATAACAAAGCGTTTTATAATATTTTCAAGGATTCCCACTTCGTTTATCTCTATGTCCTCACTTTTACCATTGGAAATGTCCATCTGGTTAATTCTTTTGAGGCCCCAAATGTTGGCATAGATACCCATTTGTTTGCTTCCTTCAAGCTACCAACTATCTCTTCTGATCCTTTTGTACCTCCTATTTATAGATCCATTATTAGATTATCTCCTTCCCCTATGGGTTGGATCAAGTTTAATTTCTATCGTGCAACCAAAGGTAATCTTGGTAAGTCTAGAGGTGATGGCATTGTTAAAATAACAATGGAATAATCATACTCACATTTATTGAAAACATTGGCATTCAATATAATAATATAGTTGAATCCATAGCACTATACCAAGGAATTTCAATCATGGACGACCTAAGTCTTGATCACATCATCATCGAAGGTGACTCACTGAATGCCATTAATTACCTAAAAGGAATTCAAACTCTAGTTTGGAAGGTTTACAATCTCATTGGTGGATCCAAATGGTTCCGTTGCAAATACAAAAATCTGGTAATCCAATATATGTATAGGCAAACTTAGGCATGGCTAAAGAGTCCCTTCATATGTGGCGTGCTAATTTTTTCCAAAGTCTCCATGTTATTTAAAATGAAGCAAAAATTTCTTTACTATAATATCATCTTAATATTGGGGTGGTCGTTTGAGCAACATCATCTTGAAACTTGTGTGATTGACCTCCTTTATTTTTGTCCTTATCAGCATCATCGTAAGCTCACATCTAGGGGTGATACTATCACCATGAGCAATTATCCATATCAGCACAAATTTTAGTTCGAGAAGGCTCGTTTGCCCAAGCCTAATAATCAGCTCCCAATTTTTTTTTGGCTCTAAGTCAAATCCTCGTAAGCATACATGGAAATCCAATTTCAAATGGCATGACAAGCGGAGCAAGCATAGCAAGAATATGTGGTAATCCAGTTCCATGAATGATTATTTTGAAAGCAGGTTCTTCTATCCCCATAAGCATACATGATAATCCAATTTCAAGCAACATGGAAAGCAAAGAAAATGGAGCATGTGGTGCAAGCATACGTGAAAATCCAGACCAAAGCAGCATAGCAAGTAGAGCAAGCACATATGGAAATCTTGTTCTATAAATAATTTTATTGAAAGCGGGTCCTTCTATCCCAAAAATCATTTCCAAAATTATGAATGGACCATTTATTCCACTTATCCAATGTCTGAATTCACTTACCAAAAAGTATACTTCTAGCTTCGAGAAGGATTGTTTCAAAAGTTGACCACCCCGTGTTAGTAACCATATTCAAATCAATGAAGAGACTAATTGCACCATATTACTTGATGTCATTTCTAACCATGAGATATTGCATTTCAAATATAGCTTCATCGTCATTGGCTATGAGAACCCCAATGCTAACTTGACTCATATACCAAAGATCGGCTAATACCATCGAAGACCTCGGAGCAATGTGTTCTCTAGAACTGGCAACATGCACATCTAGGATATTTCAATATTTTTGGCTTCTCAAATTCATGTTAAATTGAACATGCGCAAGGGTGATGGCCATATTAATTTATCCCCAAATCCATCCACAAAATTTGATAGTGTTGCAATTGCACTGCTCAAGCCATAATCTCTGCAATTGGACATTGATGTTGAGGAAATTTTGAAGAACCATGAGTTCATGCCCTTTCTATGGGAGTGACCCTAAATTATCCCTTGAATTCACTAATTCTTGGGATAAAGGTCATGTCTATGTCTGAGTGCTCAGATTCAAAGTGAATACGCAGTTTCTTGCTAAGGTAATAGAGCTCCCCAATGATAGAGGAATCATTTCCTATGACAGACACTCTTTGGAATAGGAATTATATCATTTCAAAGAAAAGGGTAAGAAGCTAGCAAAAGGTAAGGAAGGGATTATTAGAGAGGGGCTTTTGGGGCCTTGGATTAGGATTATGATATCAATTATATAATATTTCACTGTAGATGAAATCAATTTCCCTCTTTGAAGATTTCATGTAGCTCTCATAAATCACTTAAGGGATATTAAAGATATTGTAAACAATGAAGATACACCCAAACAATGCAAGGAATAAACAAGCAATTTGCAATGAATAAAAATGCTCTTTATATTGAATTTTTTGGGATATTTGATCTCCTCTTTTTTATAATGGTAATTTACCCCAAATTTACAGGGGTCTTATTACAATAAAATCTTGCTTTCTTATCTTTAGATTACAATAAGCACAAAGGGGTGAATCCCCTTTGGCAAATCCAATTGAAAAATGGGTGTGAATGCTCTCCATTGCTGCAATCAAATTTGTTGGATGGGCTTAAGCTATCCTTGCGGACCATCCGCTGCTCCAACAACATCCAATGAACTATAATTTGCACATATAAATTTGCAAACACACGGGGTCAGTAGCACTTGTTGATATGAATTAAGTAAAGCTATCAATAACTGAAACCCTAATGTTTGCGAACTGTAAAATGAAATGTAGGAAACATAAACAATGAAATCAAAGTTGCCTTATTGTCACCTGACTTGATCTATGTTCTTCCAAGGCTAAAAATATCGTATGCTCCTCTTCTCTCTCCCTCTAACCTTTTGTTTCTGTTGCCTCCTCTCATTAACCTAAATGAATGATGTTTTACAACTTTTTAGAAGGTTAGGGTTTGGAAGTTGCCAGGTAGTGTTGCTAAGTGGCAAGCTAGGATTAAAGTATGATTAGTAGCTAGGATTTATTTATATATATAAATATAAAAATATAAAATATTTATATATTTATATATAAATATATAAATAAAAAATGGCTAGGATTTGGTGTCTACAGATGCCTCTTTTTGTACTACATTGTGTAAAACACAATGTGGTGCAAAAATAAGAGACACCTGGTTTTATTGGATGAAGAAACGCGTAAATTTTGATTTTAGCTTACCCCCTCAATTGACGAATGGGTGAATAATGAAATCTATGAGTCATTTGAGCAAATGTGGATGATTCAAAGGGGCGGATGTGATGGATGCAAATGTTGAAAATAAAGATCAAGTTGATTGCCCCAAGTTTTGAATGGGCTAATTTGTTGAAATTTTGCTTTTGGTTAATTGATGTGCGATTTAGGGGTGGTAGATGGACCATCCAATCTAAGTATGCATGTGATATTGGAATCATTCACCGTATGTCAGACCTATTTTATGGCAAGGTGCATACCAATTTGTAACTTGAGAGATATTTTTGCTTTATGCACCCCACAAAGAAAGTTTGATGATTACCTTGAGAAAATTTTATTAAATGCAGTCACATTCCAAAATTGAGTTACCAAATTGATTTGATTTGGGACAATATTAAACAAGATGATGTGTTGGATGTAAGGATAATTTGATTTGATGGTTTTGTGAGCTTTTTGAGAGTTTTGGGATGGTTTGGGGTATTTTTTCATAAGTGTCCTTATGGTGACTTACCCATCCTACCGTATTGCATGGATAACCAATCATTGCAACCACCAGGTGGCTAGAGTAAATCACTAGATACAAGGTTCACTCGAGGATCTAGGCTAGCTAATCTATGATCGAAAAGCAAATTTTAAGATATTGTAGGAAAGAAAAAGTTATTCTAGGTGTTGACTAGAGGGGTTTGGTGCCTATGGAGCCTTTTGAACTAAAAATGACCAAAGGAATTTGGGTGTCTTTGGAGCCTTTTGAACTAAAAATGACCAAAGGAATTTGGGTGTCTTTGGAGCCTTTTGAAGTAATTTTACCAAAAGGGTTAGGTACCTTTGGAGCCTTTTGAATTGGAATTTTATTTTTGATATAGCAAGGCAAAGGGCGCAATCTTTGAAAAAAGGATGTAAACTTTTGAGCCTAGCAGATGATGTGCTGATTGATTGAATGCAAGGAAAATGATACAACCTTTGACAAAATGATGCAACCTTTTGAACCTGGTAATTGATGTGTTGATTGATTTTTTGCATTAATAAAGCCAAGAAAAATTCTTGATGTTGAGGCAAAGCACTTAATTGAGTGATTGATTGAGCCTTTTGTTGGATTGGTTGATTTGATTTATTGGTGGGTGCAAATTGTGATACTTTGATACTTTGTACTTGCGATTCATATATATATATATATATATATATATATATATATATATATATATATATATATATATATATATATACATGGCTTTTCTTTTGTGTATCATTTTGTACTTTTTGTGTTCCTTTTATTGTGGATGTATGTATGAATGCATATGTATATGGTGGTATGAATGCATTATGAATGATGTATGTAAATGAAATGATGGTATCATGCTCTAATGATCATTCGTAGAGATTTTAGAGTCTTGCTTGACCAACTTTATCTTTGTTGCTTTAATAAATTACATCGATATCTAATGGTGAGATATAAAGTGGATTATGAAACTTATGTAATGATGCAATGGTGATATGGAATGTAATATTGCTTATGACTTTGTTTATCTTAAGGATAAAGAATCTAGAATTATTTTGTAGAGACTCAAACATCCTAGTTATTTCAAACAAAATCATCTATTAATCTGGAAAAGCAAAGTCAAGTTTCTCAAGGACCAATTGTGTGTGCAATGAATGTTAATTTATCAATCATGATCATGGTAATGACTCAAGCCAATAAAAACCAATGTGTGTGCAAATGAATTTATTTACTCATCTTGAATAAGGTGATATTAAACCAATCATGAAGATAACCAAAAAGCTAGCTCATCCTTATGTGCGTTCAGAGGTCTCTTGAAGAGAAACCGTTGCCACGCATGAGCATAGTCCAATATTAAGGTCTTCAAATTTTGGAGAATCATATTCTCAACCACTCAAATTGAGTCCTAATGATAATTAAACCCTATCCTTACTACTTGAAGGCCTATTATTATTACTTTGTGCTATAAAAGAGAGATCTTTGGGGAATCATATTCTCAACCACTCGAATTGAATCCTGTTGAAAGTTTTATCCTATACATCCTACTCACTCTATTATGAGATTGTTGTTGTGACAAGAATCAGAGCTTTGGGGAATCAGATTCTCAACCATTCGAATCAAGTCCTGATGAGAATGTTACCCTTATCCTTACTACTCTATCTTGTGTTTTTGTAAATTTTTGTAAGTTGTGAAGACCATTGTTTTCATTGTTATTTTGGACTATGTGCATAAGAAAGAAGAACTTTTCACTTCAAGGTTCAACCCAATCATGGTGTCATCCCTCTCTAACACAAGATGTTATTAATAAGTGTGATATGTGTTTGGTTCAAAAATGGTAGAGTCAACTCCCAAAACTCAAAATTTTCTTAGTGAAAAGTGTGTTTTTATCCAAGAGAAAATTTGACATTCAATGGAGGTTGCTTGAAACACTAGGAGTAATTAAGTGACCGAAAACACCTAGAGGTGTAGCTTTTTTTTGACATGATTTTTGGATTGTGAAATAGGATTGATGCTAGATCGATAGTATCCCTGATTAAGGTGATAAGACTTGTTGGACTAAGAATTATCTAAACTGATCACATGATAACTAATACAGTAAGCAATTTAAATGGATGCAAATGATACAAATGCATGTATGTAATGTTGGTGGAATGCATGAAATATAATGTGTATGATTGAGTGGTAATGAAAATTTGTTTTTTTTTTTCATTTTTTTAAGCCATGTATATATGTATGTATATAATTTGCATTAGGTTGGCCAAGGTGGTGGTGCTGGTTCAACAAGTGGTTTAGCTTGCTCCCTCGAAAGAAGCAAGCAGAATATGGGATGATGGATTGGAAATATTCTAAGGTAGAACTCATATTCCTTGGTGAAATGCACAATGGTACTGACTCTTCTTCAAAGCTATTAGAGGCAATACAGCGTATGTCATATTCCTAGTAATAATGTTCATCAGAATCATCATCAAAAATATTATTAATCATAGCGATATGCAATCATATTTTCAAAAAGATCTCATATAGATAAGGCAAAACTTCAAAGTCTATGTTTTCATCCTTGCTATCATCACTATCCTCATCCTCCTCACTACCCTCTTCAAAATCTATAGTGAGTTGTTTGAATGCCTGGTCGATGGGGAGAGTAGAGGATAGTGATCTGAATCCTAGGCTAGAGCAGTCATGTGATTCATGATAGCAGAAATCAATAATATCATGAATACCTTGTTCATATCATCCTAAGCCATATCTTTGCTAGTTAACCCATCGAAGATATCACATCGAGAAATCTCGATCGAATAAATTTTAATATTTGTAAAAACTTATATTTGGGTTTCATCGAGAGGAGGTTGATTGAATGAAAAATATACTCCCCCATATATAAAATATATTCTATTTGGATTTTAATCCATGTTATATACCATAATTATAGCTAAAGGTGGATTGCATGGGCAATCGTAGTATCTAACGGTCTGAAAGCTAGGTGGGATAATTGCTATATTTTGAACCATGCACTCATAAATTCTAAAATTGGTAAGATGGACTACAACTTGGGTGGGTGCTACCATGGATGATGCAGGTGTTGAGGTAGATGTGCCAAGATAGACCTATGGCTCAAATGGTGATGGGAAAGGTTGAGTGGCAGAGTAAATAGGTTGAGGTTTAGGACAAGGTGGGGTGAATATGGGTGTTGACTGACTTGGATTGGGTTACCCACTCTCTTGTTGCTCCAAGTATACCTTGTACCCTTTAACTCAACATCCAATAGCTCATTTCCATTCACAAAATTTGCAAACTCTTCCATGATTTTTGATATTGGGGAGTTCCCTCCTTTTTATCCAAAAAAATAAAAGAGAATTAAAATCCCCTGCTAGGAACCAAGATTATTGAGAAAAAATCCTTCTCATGGATCTCAAAGTTTGCCATAATAGATTTCTATTAGATCCAGAGTTTGGTGCATACACATTAATCATAACCCATATTTTATTACTTTCTCTATTGTAGAAGAGAATATTAATAATCCTATCCGAGGAAGAAATTACAGAGCCCTCAAACTTGTTGACAACCCAGAGATAAAGGATACCCCTAGAGGAACAATTGGTTGGGCTTGCAACAAAATAGGCTTCTTTCCAAATCCTTCTTCTAACATATTCTATATCCTGACCATCCAACTTGATTTCTTGTAAGAAAAAAATATCAGGAAAAAATTATTTACGTAGAGAAGCGACCTTCCGTTGTTAAGAAAGCCCATTCATACCCATAACATTCTAAGAGAGGTACTTCATTTAAGGTATTTGGAATTAGATTTCTTCCCCCAGACACCCCATGGTTACTCTACCAAAAAAATTCCAACTTTGTTGTCTTACTCCTACAACCTCCCATTTTTCAAGTTTGAGCAAAGTTGGAGAAACATTCGTGATATCAAAATTTGTTTCCCTCTTCCTCATAGACTTGTTAGGGGGCTTTCCTAACTTTTAGTCAATACCCACATCCAAATTGCCCTTCCTTTATATATGGGTTTTAGGACCTAAAGAACCTTTCTCCAGATAGGTCTTTGGCAAACTAATCGAAGATCCTACCTTAGGGGTCGCCAATTGAATCACAAGCTCCTAAAGAGCAGAACCAATACAAAGCCTATAAAAGGAATTATGAAGATGAGCCTTCGAAACAATGGTTTCAAAAATAATATTTGACTGACATGCCTTAGTAACACCAATATTCAAGGCTATTTTCTTCTCCTTAGATGCCTTCTCAATCGCCACCAGGTTGTCTAGGATCAATTTTTAGGGTTGCAAAATCTCCTCCGCTAGAGCCTTCAACTTCTAAAACTCATCCATATATGTTTGAGCTTCTCCTTCCCCCATATTTGGGGAATTACCACCCAAATAATTCAAGGGGACTCGGCCTGAGTTCTCCTTCTAGATCCATTCCATTCTTGCAGATCTATTTTCCTTATCTACCTATGCCTTGAGAGGACATTGGTTCACATGGTGATCCAATTTTCCATAGCTAGAGCATCAGGTCAACCAATTTTTATAAATAATGGGCTAGTCCCAAGTATCCAATAATGAGATAAAATTGATAGAAGAGGGAAGATCTACCTCCAAATCTACCATAATACACATTCTTACGTACACCATTCTTGATTTGGATCTGGTTATTGGATAGATAAGGAGATGCCCCATAGCCTTGGCCACACCTCTCAACACATCTTCATGCCAAAGATAGTAAGGGAGGTCAGGGAGATGAACCCGCATAGGTAAAAAGTTAACCCTTTGCGTATGAGGATTGAAATCAGGTTCTAGATTTTGCAAAAATAGACCTCTTTTCCATAGAACCAGGGGTCTCCCTCTAGGATACGATTTGATTTGATATAAAAAAAGGTTTTAGGAACTGCTATAATTTCATGGAATCCAGAGATTTCCACTTCGCTAGCACCCATCTTCAAATTGGATCTAGATCTCACCTTGCACCTGGACCTTTCTCATAAGGTCACAACTGCCATCACCCATGGTGAAATTAACCAGTTCACTTGGGATTCTAATGGTATTTTACATAGGTGATATGTTGCAAATATGTTTTGAGGTGATCTCCCATGTACCTTTAGATGTAACCGTAGCATATGAAATATCTAGACTTGATTTTTAAGGGGAAAACTATGGGCCATGAGAATGGGACCCAACCTCTACATTACCATTTGATGGCTTCCCAAAGGACCCATGAAGCCAGTATCGGTACCTCTTGTAGACACATCATATGGCCAACCTAAAACTACCACATTCACATCCAAGATAGCCACCACCTCCACATATTTTGAGAGCTCCCACTGCCCTTCTACAAACTCATGCAAACCAAATTCAAAGTCTTCCACTCCCACCCTTTCCCACTCTAATCACCACCATTCAAATTATAGCTTTCACTCCTCCATCAAATCCTTGTACCTCCACTCCATGCACCTATGACGCTTCTACTTAGGTCTCTCTCCTCCATTGGAACCTCCACTCCACGCACCTCTATCATCACTACTCTGCCAAGATTTTTGAAGCCGCTCGATATTAAGTGTTTTGACTTTAAAATATAATAATAATAATAATAATAATAATAATTTCAAAGTCGTTGCTCAAATATCTCTCCTCCTATGAAACATCCAATCCACGCACCTCTGATGCCACTACTCAAATCCCACTCCTCCTATGGAACCTCCACTCCATGCACCTCTGAAAATAATATTGAATATAAACTATCAATAATTTTTAAGTATTTTATTTCTTAGTGGAATTTTGTAATTGAAATGTAAATTTAAAACTAAAAATAAAAATAGAAATGATATTATTGTTTTGAAATGTGAATAATGATATTTACATTTAAAATAATACTATATAAACAAAGATGTTGCATTAAAATTGGTAATTTATTACATAATTATTTTCAATAAGCTATATGTGGTTTTCTATTGGGGTCACTCTCATCAAAATAACAAAACAATATTTATTAGGTCAAGTATGCCACATCCTATTTTTCAATGAGTACGCCATATCCTTTTTTTTTTCAATGAGTATGCCATATCCATTTTGCTTTACCATCAATGCTAGTCTTCATATTTCTCAAACTACTATGTTTTCTTAATTAATTCCTTGATGGCATTTTTATTAAGAGATAGAATATACCTTAGCCAATTACCTTCTAATTTTTTCCAATACAAAGTTCAATATTGTCAAATTATTTTTACCTTGTTTCCTTCTCTATTATTGCCTCCAATAATAGTTGGACATAAAAATAATATTTTTTAATTTAATCCCCCTATCCATTTTGCTTGGTAGTGTTACTAATAATTTGTTAATATCTTTCGGCTGAAATGTATATCCATCATTTCTCAATAACATCAAAGGCAAATATCTACAACAAAACTCCTTTCTTGATAACCAACCTCTTCCTCATGGATCATGGTTTTGGAACTTTGTTATTAAAAATAGAACCATTATCAAAGATAGGTTAATATGGTGACTAGGCTATGGAATACACATTAAGATTTGGAGTTACCCTTGGTTGAAGGACCAACTGTTGCTCCATGATCCCTATTTGGTTATCCTGAAGCTCGTTACTAATCAAATATTCGATGATAAAGTATGTAATTTTTCTCTCATTCTTCTCAATTACAGAAGTGGAATTCCATTCCCTTAAATTACCTAAGTAATTAGCAAATGAGTGTTGCTAAAGATCTCACCAATATTCTCAGAAACTGTGTCATCTCAAATGGGCCCTCCCAAGACACTCATATTCAAAGACTCTATTATGACGACCAATTTACTATTAAATCTACGTATCACCTCTAGGATTATCCCTTGGTTTGCTAGCCCCCTATCAGAATTATTTGGCTCAAAAATCTCATACCCAAGATTGATTTATTTTTTGGAATTTATCTAAAATAAAAATTTAACCATTGATAACCTTATAGATAGGGGTTTGTCTCTTCCTAACAAATGTTACCTTTACAAATCCAATTGGGAGTCTATTTGTCTTTTGTTCCTCAAGTGCCCCTTTTTTATTTCTATCTTGAACACCTTTTTAAGTTGGTTAGTATTGTGTGGGTTCAATTGATGTCAATAATTAACTTGTATGAACAATGGTCTAATCCCTTCTTCAACACACAACTCAAATTTCTTTGGTCTTTCTGTTTGTCCCATTACCTTTGGAAAATTTGGTTAGAGATAAATAACAGAGCGTATTGTGATGTTTCCAAGGATTCCCAATTTGTTTATCTTTGTGCCCTCACTTTTGTTATTGAAAATGTCCATCTGGTTAATTCTTTCGAAGCCCCAAAGGTTGGCCTAGAGACCCATTTATTTGCTTCCTTTAAGATACCAACTATCTCTTCTGATCCTTTTGTACCTCCTATTGATAGATCCATTATTAGATGGTTTCCTTCCCCTGTGGGTTGGATCAAGTTCAATTTCTATGGTGCAATCAAAGATCATTCTTGTAAGGCTAGAGGTGGTGGTATTGTTAAAATAACCATGGAAGAATCATACTCACATTTTTTGAAAACATAGGCATTTAATATAATAATATGGTTGAAGCCAAAGTGATATACCAAGGAATAATAATCATTGATGACCTACGTCTTGATCACCTCATCATCGAAGGTAACTCACTGAATGTCATTAATTACCTAAAAGGAATTCAAACTCTAGTTTGGAAGGTTTGCAATCTCATTGGTGAATCCAAATGGTTCCTTTGCAAATACAAAAATCTGATAATCCAACATGTATATAGGAAAGGGAACAAAATTGCTGATTTTATTGTAAACTTAGGCATGGCTAAAGAGTCCCTTCATATGTGGCATGCTAATTTTACTCAAAGTATCCATGTTATTTAAAATAAAGAAGGAATTTCTTTACTATAATATCATCTTAAGATTGGGGTGGTCGTTTAAGCAACATCATCTTGACACTTGTGTGATTGATATCATTTATCTTTGTCCTTATCAACATTATCATCAACTCATATCTAAGGGTGATACTATCACCATAAGCAGCTATCCATATCAGCACAACTGTTAGTTCGAGAAGGCTCATTTGCCCAAGCCTAATACTCAGCTCCCAAAATTTTTGTCTAGCTCAAAGTCAAATCCTCATAGGCATATGTGGTAATCCAATTTCAAATAGCATGAAAAGTGGAGAAAGCATAGTAAGAATATGTTGTAATCTAGTTCCATGAACGATTATTTTGAAAGCAAGTCCTTCTATCCCCATAAGCATACATGATAATCCAATTTCAAGCAACATGGAAAGTGGATAAAATGGAGCATGTGGTGCAAGCATACATGACAATCCAGACCAAAGCAACATAAAAAGTAGAGCAATTGGAGCAAGCATACGTGGAAATCCAATTTTATAAATGATTTTATTGAAATCGGGTCCTTCTATCCCAACAATAATTTCCAAAATTATGAATGGACCTGTTGAGTGGTATTTTCACCCGATTGTGAAAACACACTCTCCGATAGGATTTGGGTTCTAAATCCTCTGCTTGCAAAGAAATTAAACAAGTAATTTCTCCAAGGTTCCTGTTATGTTAGTATTCTGCATCTGTGTATCATTAATCTCAAATAAAGATATTCAATAAAAATGCTTGGAACACCTTAGTGGTTGCAAGTAACTGAAAACAAGGGGCACTGTGGTTTATTTTACTATGAAACTTAATGATTGTTCATGAACCCTTATAAAACAAATGTGATCTGATCCTTATATGACCATGCTGCAACTTCAAAATGAAATTTAATGAAATGCCATAAATGAAGGAATTATTTATGGATTTTGAACTTTTTTAATTATTTATTTTAGTTTAATGCTTGAAAAATTAAAATTGGGGTTTCTGAAAATAAAGTGCAGCAAAAAGAAAATAAAATGCAAAGAAAAAGAAATCAAAATTGCATTCAGCTTGATGCTATCCCGTCCTGGCAAAACCGAAGATGTGAGTTTTCCATGCATGCAACCTAACCTATTGGACCTGCAACACGCACAATCCCGATAAGCTAAGTGCTGATTCCTAGGGTTTGAAATAAAATTCAGATTTCAAATATTCGCCTAATGCAACCCACAAAAATGGCATTTAACATTATCTATAAATCTGAAATCTGATAGATGAAAGAATAAACATTAAATTCATAGCATGCACAGAATATCTCCTTCTTTCTTGCCCACAAGATGCAAATTTCTGAACACTCCTGCATTAAAGATAAATCCTGTTACAACAGCAGAACATCTGGTTTTCCCAAAACCAGAAAAAAGAAGGAAAACAGCCTTAAAGCAGGCCCAGAATGACCCTCTGGCCTTTAGCACTGCAACTCTTCTCCCAGCGGTTTCCAACCCTTGTGCCAATCTACGCTTCTGATTTTATACTATCTAGCACGGCTCTTCAATTCACCCTGCGTCGCTTCGTTTCACCTTCCAGAATGCGTCTTTTCAAATTCCTTGCCTTTTCATTGCTTTTGATTCATGCTCGATGCCGAAACGTTCGAAATCTTCCGTTGCATGTAACGCTTCGCGACTCTGACAGCTGTATGCCACGTGTCTCACGCTTTCTGCACCTTCTGTAACGATCCCATGTAAATCGCGACGTTTTTATGCATGCAGCTTGTTCCTCTGCCAACGCAGCAAAAATGAAACAGGTCGCGATATCGCGACGTTTTTCGGCCAACAGCCTTCTTGCCTTCTTGCCCAGTGAAAACGTGACATGTCACGAAATCGCGACGCTTTTCCGTTCCGTACACTCTCGGCCGCAACCTGTCGCGAAATCGCTACGCTTCTCGTTTGATATGCTTTCGGCCATAACTTGTCACGATTTCGCGACGTTTTTCACTCGGCACTCCTTCGGCTGCAACCTGTCGTGATTTTGCGACGTTTTTCACTCGGTGCTCCTTCGGCTGCAACCTGTCGCGATTTCGTGACATTTTTCACTCGGCACTCCTTCGCTGCTTTGGGGCCGCGAAACCGTGACCTGTCGCGATTTCGCGACGCTTTTTTGCTTCATCCCCCCTTCGCTGCTTTCTGTCACGATTTCGTGACCATTTTACGCTTCATGCCTTCCGATCGATTCTGTCGCGATTTCGCAACCATTTTTGCGCTTCATGCCTTCCGGTCGATCCTATTGCGATTTCTTGACCATTTTACGCTTCATGGCTTCCGCCTGCAAGCCGCGAAAATCAAACACGTCACGATTTCACGATGGTTCTGCCCACCTACTACCGCTGACTGCGTTGACCGCGATTTTGTGACACGTCGTGATTTCGCTACGCCTTTCTGCTTCGTGCTCCGTTTGCCGCTTCTTGTCGTGATTTCGTGATGTTTTTCTACTTCGCATTTCTCTCTCCTCTTTCGGTCGCGACAGAGCAACATGTCGCGATTTCGCGACACTTTTTCATTTTGCCTTTCTCTCTCCTCTTTCGGCCGCGACGGAGCAACATGTCGCGATTTCGCGACACTTTTTCATTTTACCTTTCTCTCTCCTCTTTCGGCCGTGACGGAGCAACATGTCACGATTTCGCGACACTTTTTCATTTTCGGCAGCGACCGCGCAACACGTCGTGATTTCGCGACACTTTTCTTTTTCGACACGTGCGAGACATTCGTTTTTGGCAGCGACCACGCAACACGTCGCGATTTCGCGACACTTTTCTGTTTTTGGCAGCGATGGCGCGACATGTCACGATTTCGCGACACTTTTCTGGTTTCGGCCGCGACGGAGCAACATGTCACGATTTCGTGACACTTTTCTGGTTTCGGCCACGACGGAGCAACATGTCGCGATTTCACGACACTTTTCTTCCTTATGCAATTTTGCCCCTTTTCTTCATTTTTAGCATCTGGGTCACTGAGATTTTCTTTGAAAGCCTGCAAAAAAGGTGGGTCCCCAATTTTGGGGTGTGTTGTGGATCAGCCACAACAGGACCATTTATTCCAATTATCCAATGTCTGGCTCCACTTCCCAAAAGTATACTTCCAGCTTTGAGAAGGAATGTTTCAAAATTTGACCACCCCATGTCAGTAACCATATTCAAATCCATGAAGAGACTAAATGCACCATCTTCCTCGATGTTATTTCTAACCATGAGATACTTATTTCAATTGAAACTTCAACTTCATTGGCCATGAGAACCCCAATGCTAACTTGGATCATGTGCCAAATATCACCTAGTACCATTGACAACCTCGAAGTTATGAGTTCTCTAGAACTGGCAATATGCACATCTAGGATGTTCCAATATTTTTGGCTTCTCAAATTCATGTTAAATTGAACATGCACAAGGGTGATGACCATAGTAATTTATCCCCAAATCCATCCACAAAAGTTGATAGTGTTGTAATTGCACTACTCGAGCCAAAATATCTGCAATTGGATGTTGATATTGAGGAAATTTTGAAGAACCATGGATTCATACCATTTCTATGGGAGTGACCCTAAATTATCCCTTAAATTCACTAATTCTTGGCATAAAGGTCGTGTCTATGTCTGAGGTCTCAAATTTAAAGTGAATGCACAGTTGCTTGCTAAGGTAATAGAGCTCCCTAATGATAGAGGAATCATTTGGTATGACAAACACTCTTTGGAATAGGAACTATATTATTTTAAATAAAAGGGTAAGAAGCTAGCAAAATAGAAGGAAGGAATTATCAGAGAGGAGCTTTTGGGGCCTTGGAATAGGATTATGATACCGATTATGTAGTATTTCACTGTATATGAAATCAATGTCCCTCTTTTAAGCTTTCACCTAGATTTCATGAATCACTTAAGGGATATTAAATATATTGTAAGCAATGAATAACCCAAACAATGTAAGAAATAAACAAGCAATTTGCAAAGAATAAAAATACTCTTTGTATTGAAATTTTTGGGCGATTTGATATCATTTTTTTTTACAATGATAATTTACCCCAAATTTACAGGGGTTTTATTACAACAAAATCTTGCTTGCATGTATTTAGATTACAATAAGCACAAAGGGGTAAATCCTTTTTGGAAAATCCATTTGAACGGTGGGTGTGAATGCTCTCTGTTTCTCCAATCAGATTTGTTGGATGGTCATGATCTATCCTTGTGAACCATCCATTGCTTCAATGACATCCAATGAACTATAACCTACACACATGAATTTGCAAACACACAGGGTTAGTAGCACCTGTTGATACAAATTAAATAAAACTATAAATAACTAAAAATATAATGTTTGTGAACTATAAAATGAAATGTAGGAAACATAAACAATGAAATCAAAACTGCCTTGTGTCACCTGACTCGATCTATGTTCTTCTAAGGCTAAAAATATCATATGCTCCTCTTCTCTCTTCCTCTTACCCTTTTTTCTCTTGAATCCTCTCATTCACCTAAATGAATGATGTTTTATAAATTTTTAGAAGGTTAGGGTTTGGAAGTGGCTAGGTAGCATTGCCAAGTGGCAAGCTAGGATTAAAGTATGATTAGCGACTAGGATTTGTTTATATATATAAATATAAAATATATATATATTTATATATAAATATAAAATATTTATACATTTATATATATATATATATATATATATATATATATAAATATATATAAATAACAAATGGCTAGGATTTGGTGTCTACAGATACCTCCTTTTGTATTGCATTGTGTAAAACACAATGTTGTACAAAAATAAGAGACACCTGGTTTTATTGGATGAAGAAACACATACAATTTAATTTTAGCTTACCCCCTCAATTGATGAATGGGTGAAGAATGAAACCCATAAGTCAATTGAGAAATTTTGGATGATTCAAAGGGGCGGATGTGATGGATGCAAATGTTGAAAATCAAGATCAATTTGATTGCTCCAAGTATAGAATGAGCTGCTTTGTTGAAAGTTTACTTTTGGTTAATTGATGTGCGGTTTAGGGGTGGTAGATGGACCAGCAAACATGGGTATGCATGTGATATTGGAATCATTCACCACATGTCAGACCTATTTTGTGGCATGGTGTATACCAATTTGTAACTTGAGAGAGATTTCACTTTCTGTGACCCCACACAGAAGGTTGGATGATTACCTTGAGCAAATTTTCTTAAATGTAGTTGCATTCCAAAACTGAGTTACCAAATTGATTTGATTTGGTACAAGATGATGTTTTGGATGCATGGATGAGTTGATTTTATGATTTTGTGAACTTTTTGAAGAGTTTTGGGATGGTTTGGTGCATTTTATTTTTGTACAAGTGTCCTCATGGTGACTTACCCATCCTCTCAGATTGCATGAATAACCAATCACTACAACCACCAGGTGGCTAGAGTAAATCAGTAGATACAAGGTTCACTTGAGGATCCAGGCTAGCTAATGTATGACAAAAAAGCAAATTTTAAGCTATTGCAGGAAATAATTTTTTTTTCTAGGTGTTGACTAGAGAGGTTTGGTGCCTATGGAGCCTTTTGAACTAAAAGTGACCAAAGGAATTTGAGTACCTTTGGAGATTTTTGAACTAATTTGACCAAAAGGGTTAGGTACCTTTGGAGCCTTTTGAATTGGAATTTGATTTTTGATATAACAAGGCAAAGGGCACAATATTTGACAAAAAGATGCAAAATTTTGAGCCTAGAATATGAAGTGCTAATTGATCGAATGCAAGGAAAATGGCACAACCTTTGACAAAAGGATGCAACCTTTTGAACCTAGAAATTGATGTGTTGATTGAATTTTTGCATTAATAAAACCAAGACAAAGTCTTGATGTTGAGGCAAAAGCACTTAATTGAGTGATTGATTTAGCCTTTTGTTAGATTATTTGATTTGATTTATTGGTGGGTGCAAGGTGTAATACCTTGATACTTTGTTCTTGCGATTCATATATATAGATATGCATGGATTTTCTTTTGTGTATCATTTTGCACTTTTTATGTTCCTTTTATTGTGGATGTATGTATGAATGCATATGTATATGGTGGTATGAATGCATTATGAATGATGTATGTAAATGAACTGATGGTATCATGCTCTAATGATCATTTGTAGATATTTTATATTCTTGCTTGACCAACTTTATTTTTGTTTCTTTAATCAATGACACTGATATCTAATGGTGAGATATAAAATGGATTATGAAACTTATGTAATGATGCAATGATGATATCAAATGTAAGCTTGCTTATGACTTTGCTTACCTTAAAGATAATGAATCTAGAATTATTTTGTAGAGACTCAGACATCCTAGTTATTTAAAAAAAACTCATCTATTAATCTGGTAAAACAGAGTCAAGTTTCTCAAGGACCAATTGTGTGTGCAATGGATGTTAATTTATCAATCATGAGCATGGTAATGACTCAAGCCAGTTAAGAACCACTATGTGTGCAAATGAATTCATTTACTCATCTTGAATAAGATGAGATTAAACCAATCATGAAGAGAACCAAAAATCTAGCTCATCCTTATGTGTGTTCAGAGGTCTATTGAAGAGATACGTGTTTCCACGCATGAGCATAGTCCAATATTAAGGTCTTAAAGTTTTGGGGAATTAGATTCTCAACCTCTCAAATCGAGTCCTGATGATAATTAAACCCTATCCTTACTACTTGAAGGCCTATTATTATTACTTTGTGTTTTAAAAGAGAGATATTTGAGGAATTAGTTTCTCAACCACTCGAATTGAATCCTGATGAAAATTTTATTCTACCCTTACTACTCGCTCTATTATGAGATTGTTGTTTTGAAAAGAATTGGAGCTTTGGGGAATCATATTCTCAACCACTCAAATTGAGTCTTGATGAGAATTTTACCCTTATCCTTACTACTCTATCTTGTATTTTTGTAAAGTTTTGTAAGTGGTGAAGACCACTATTTTCATTGTTATTTTGGACTATGTGCATAAGCAAGAAATTTTCACTTCAAGGTTCAACCCAATCATGGTGTCATCCCTCTATAACACAAGTTGTTATTAATAAGTGTGATATGTGTTTGGTTCAAAAATGGTAGAGTCAACTCCCAAAACTCAAAATTTTCTTAGTGAAAAGTGTGTTTTTATCCAAGAGAAAATTTGACATTCAATGGAGGTTTTTTGAAACAATAGGAGTGGTTGAGTGATCAAAAACACATAGAGATGTAGCTTTTTATTTTGACATGATTTTTGGATTACAAAATAGGATTGATGCTAGATCGAAGGTTCCCCTGATTAAGGTGATAAGACTTGTTGGACTAAGAATTATCTAAACTGATCACATGATAAATAATACAACGAGTGGCCTGAATAGATGCAACTGATACAAATGCATGTAAAAAATGTAGGTGGAATGCATGAATGGATGCATGAAATGTAATGTGTATGATTGAGTGGTAATCAAAATTTGTTTTTTTTTTTCCTTTTTTTTTAAGCCATGTATATATGTACATATATAATCTACATTAGGTTGGCCAAGGTGGTGGTGGTTCAACAAGTGGTTTGGCTTGCTCCCTTAAAAGAAGCAAGCAGAATATGGGATGATGGATGGGAAAAATTCTATGATAGAACTCATCTTCCTTAGTGAAAGGAACAATGGGTATTGACTCTTCTTCAGAGCTATCATAGGCAAAAAACACATGTCATATTCCCTAGTAATAATGTTCATCAGAATCATCATCATAAATGTCATTAATCGTAGCGATATGCGATTATATTTTCAAAAATATCCCATATAGATAAGGTGTAACTTCAGAGTCTATGTATTCATCCTCACTATCATCGCTATCCTCATCCTCCTCACTACCCTCTTCAAAATATATAGTGAGTTTTTCAAATGCCTACTTGATGGGGGGAGTAGAGGATAGTAACCCGAATCCTAGGCTAGAGCGATCATGCACTTCACGATAGTAGGGCTCAACAATATCATGAATGCCCTATTCATATCATCCTAAGCCATATATTTTCTAGTTAACCCATCGAAGATATCACATCGAGAAATCTCGATTGGACAAATATTTAATATTGGTAAAAATTTATCTTTGGGTTTCATCGGGAGGAGGTTGATAGAATGAAAAATATATTCTCCCATATACAAAATATATTTTATTTGGAGTTGAACCCATGTTATATACTACACCTATATCTAAATGTGGGTTGCATGGGCAACCATAGTATCTAAAAGTCTAAAATCTAGGTGGGGTAATTGCTATGTTTTGAACCATGTACTCATCAATGCTCGAATTGGTAAGATGGACTGTAACTTGGGTGGGTGCTAATGTGGATGATGCGGGTGTTGATATGGAGGATCTAAGAGAGACCTGTGGCTCAAATGGTGATGTCAAAGAAGGTTCTAGTTGAGTGGCAGAGTAAACAGGTTGAGGCTTATGACAAGGTGAGGTGAATATGGGTGTTGACTGAATTGGATTGGGTGGTTGAGGCTTACACCCTATGTGACAGTTATAGGGTGACAAGTTGATTGGGTGGTTGATATAATGATATTTAGCTTGATGAAGGTGTGGGTTGGTTTTATGGATGATGTGATGTGATTGGAAAATAATATGAGGTTGATGTGGATGCCTGATTTGGGTGGATGGTTTAGGATGTGTATGGATGATCAATTATAGGAAAAGCCTTCAGGATGGGTGCTTTGGATGAAGTGTTTTGGTGTGGGGTTGATGGAGTGGTGATGGAAGTGATGGATAAATGGGTGGATGGTATAGATGGTGCATATGGGTTTGATATGAAGTTGCAATACTTGAATGGTTCTTCATCTACAAGTATACAATGGATTTGTCCCTCATGTACATATTTTAATGATTGATGTAATATTGAGGGTATATTATTCATTTCTCTAATCCAGGGATTCCCAAGGAGTATGTTATATTGCATGGCCCCTCTAGGATATGGAAAAATGTGTGAATCATCTTGAACCCCACCTTGATGGGGAGGACAATTGTTCCAACTATCAAGCATAAAGCATCATTAAAGCCTTGCAAGGTGAAATTTGATCTAGCAATGTGTGAAGGTGGAAGGTTAAGGTGTTGGAGTGTTGGGGTAGTGATGATGTTGATATAGGATCCGATGTCAACTAGCACTCATTTAAAGGGATTTTTATCAATATGAGCTATTATGTGAAGCAGAGTATCATGCATATCACTTGGCATAGTTTTGATCTCAAAATTATAAAATGTAATCGACGGTTCCATGCATGTTTGTATGTTTCCCATGAAATTTGTAAAAGCATTAGGATCTTGTATCTAAAATTCAATGGTTTTTAGAATATCCATAAATGCTTCATGATATGGGTAATACTACTGTATGAGATCATATATTGATAGTTTAGTCGAGGTTAACTTTAGGATGTCTTAACCGACTCATCAGTGTAATTGTTGGTCTTAGTCATTGGTTTTGGAGATGAATTATAGGAGGTGTATGGGTGTGATTCGATTGTACAGGAACGGTGGGTAATGCCACCATAGGAGGGAGTATCACTAGTGTTGGTTCATTTGGTTGTGTTTGGTTGATATTACTTTGACCTTGGGTGACTATGTGGATATCACCCACAAAACCTTGGTATGGTTGTGCATGTATATGGTTGAATTGGTTAGAGATAACTATAGAAATTTATGCCCTTATTGTTTGATGTGTTTTCTCACGATGAGGGATATGTGTTTGGTAAATACCAAGGTTATGGTTTTGTTGTGCCAAAGGGTTATCAATCTTAAAATTATCTTTTTCTATCATGTGTTGGACTATATATTTGAATGAATAACAACTACTAATATCGTAACCTTTCTATCGATTAAAGGTGCAATATTGGTACTCCTTATAATTCCTATCCCATGATTTATTGGGGTATTCTAGTTTAATTTTTGGCAATGTAATCATTTACACCTCATACAACCATTAAAATATGTTGGAGAGTGGCTCGAGTAATGGGGTGTAGTTGCGAGTTGGTTGAGTATACTATAGGTGTTGATGATTATTTGCAGGTGGGGCTTGGTTTTGCAGTTGTTGTGGGGGTGGAGTCACTTGATATATCATTTGTTGTGGGGGTTGTTGAAGTTGGACTTGAGATTATTGTATTTTTTATTAAGGTTGAATCAAGATCACTTGATTCACTTGATCAAATTTTTGCTAAATCTGATGGTTTTCCATTGACTCTTATTTTTTCATTATTTCTTTTTTAACTTTATCTCACCCTCTTAGATTTTAATTTCTTCTATGACTTGAGCCTGGCTGAGAGATTATTTTAATGTTATATATTGTTTCAATTGTTGTAACAAGGAGATAGGTATTGAATAAATTCTTGTAAATATTATTGTGATTTCCACATGGAGAGGGAGAGTGGTAACTTGGTGATAATTGCCCTCTAGCGGTTTCCATAATCATATACCGACTCATATTTGAATTGATGTAAGTTTAATAGGTTGGTAAATGTGGTTTTATTTCTAATATTTAGAGAGAACCACTCTAGAAATTGGTCTACCAATTGCTCAAATGTGTAAACACTATGGTGTGGTAAATGGTTGTACCATTATAGAGCATCTCCTCCAAATGTTTGAGGAAAAGTTTGGAGCATTAAGGCATCATCATATTGTATTCTGAAGCATATATGAATGAATGCACCTACATGTTCTTAGGGTTCCTTATACCATTTAAATTTATCAAACTTCGGCAGTGTGAAATCTATGGGATAAGGTGGTGATGGTACCAAAGGATGAACTGGTTGATTGACCAACTGTCATAGAGTGGGTTTTTGATATAACATTACAAGCATCTGCATGGCCAAGTTGTCAATTTGGTTATGTAAAAATTAAAACTTAGGGTATTCTAATGGTGGTTGAGAGCTCTGATTTGCTTTTTGTGTGTAGGTTGGGTGAGTTTGATGTGTGGTGAAGTGGTTTTATGGAATGCAATTTTTATTGGCTAATAGGTGAGTGTTGGTTGGGATTTGATGTTGATGTATTTTATGTTGGTATTGATTATGAAATTTTTGTTGTTGATGATCTAGAGATGAATTATGGATATGGGGGGATGATGGTGTGTTGGTCTGATGAAGTAATATAAGTGTTGTGAAGTGGATGAGCGGGTATGGTTATTGTGGGTGGTCTCAATACCTAAGATTGATCTTGGGTGAAGAAGGTGTTTTGATTGGATGTGGGTAGATGATTAAAATATGTCATCAATAATTGTTGTTGTGAAGTGGGATGACTACCTTGATTAGTGTTATCCACAAGAAATTGATATAGATGTTGTAAATCTTGCTATATGGCAATAACTGATGTAGGTTGTATGGCTAAGTGAGGGGCTAAGGTTTAAACATGATGAGTGGTTACGACATGGGTTGATGTGTATGGCGAGTAGGTTGCAAAGGGTATTACAACCAAATGAGGAATGAGATGTTTGATGGGATTAATAGGTGGAAATAATGTATGTGGAATGGAGGTTGGTATTTGCAAATTAGCATTGACATATGATTTGTAAAGCAAGTTGGAAAAAATGATGTTATGGGTGGATGAGATTGAGATATATGGGTTGGATGACAATGGTGGATTTTGGGAGCCTTATTACAATAGAATATCACTTGCTTATATTTAGATTACAATAAGCACAAAGGGGTGGAGCCCCTTTGGAAAATACAACTGAACGATGGGTGTGAATGCTCTCTATTGCTCCAATCAAATTTATTGGATGGGCTTCAACTATCCTTGTGGACCATCCATTGTTCCAACATGATCTAATGAATTGTAACATGCACACATGATTTTGAAAACACTCAGGGTTAGTAGCACTTGTTGATATGAATGAAATAAAGCTATCAATAATTAAAACCCTAATATTTATGAACTATAAAATGAAATATAAGTAATATAAACAATGAAATCAAAACTACCTTGCTATCACTTGACTCGATCTATGTTCTTTTGAGGCTGAAAATATTGTGTGCTAATCTTATCTCTCCCCCTTGCCTCTTTTTTTTTATTCACCAAAGTGAATGATGTTTTATAACTTTTTAGAAGGTTAGGGTTAGGGTTTGGAAGTGGCCAAGTAGCATTGCCAAGTGGCAAGCTAGGATTAAAGTATGATTAGTGGATAGGATTTATCTTTGATTACTTTTAGTTCAAAAGGCTCTAAAGGTACCAAACCCCTCTAGTCAACACCTAGAATAGCTTTTTCTTTCATGCAATAACTTAAAATTTTCTTTTTGGTCATAGATTAGCTAGTTTGGATCCTCAAGTGAACCTCGTATGTAGTGATTTACTCTAGTCATCTAGAGGTTGCAATGATTAGTTATCCATGCAATCCAGTAGGATGTATCAATCACCATAAGGATACTTGTACAAAAAACATCCCAAACCATCCTAAAACTCTCCAAAAATTTCACAAAACCATCAAATCAGCCCATCAGTGCATTTAACACGTCATTCCATTTCATATTATCCCAAATAAAATTAATTTGGTAAATTAATTTTGGAATGCGACTGCATTCAAGAAAATTTGCTCAAGGTAATCATCAAACCCTCTCCACGAGGTCACAAAAAGTGAAAATATCTCTTAAGTTACAAATTAGTATGCACCATGCCATAAAATGGGTCTAACATGCAATGAAGGATTTCAGTATCACATGCATACCCACGTTGGTTGGTCCATCTACCACCCCTAAATCACACATCAACTAACCAAAGGAAATTTTTTGACAACACATATATACCCTGAACTTGGGGCAACCAACTTGATCTTGATTTTCAGCATTTTCATCCATTACATCCACCCCTTTTCATCATCCACATTTGGTCAATTGACTCATGGATCGAGTTGATCACCCCAAGTTTGAAATGGGTTGCTTTGTTGAAAGTTTACTTTTGGTTAATTGATGTGTGATTTAGGGGTGGTATATGGACCAACCAACATGGGTATGCGTATTATACTAGGATCATTCACCATATGTCATACCTATCTTGTGGCATGGTGCATACCAATTTGTAACTTAAGAGATATTTCCACTTTTTGTGACCTCGTAGAGAGGGTTTGATGATTACCTTGAGAAAATTTTCTTATATGCAGTCGCATTCCAAAATTGAGTTGCCAAATTGATCTGATTTGGGATAAGATGAAACAAGATGATGTGTTGCATGCATTGATGGGTTGATTTTATAATTTTGTGAACTTTTTAGAGAGTTTTGGGATGGTTTGGGGTGTTTTTCTTTGGACAAGTATCCTTATGGTGATTTACCCATCCTACCAGATTGTATGGATAACCAATTGCTACAATTGCCAAGTGACTAGAGTAAATCACTAGATACGAGGTTAAATTTTTGGAAGCCTTGATCTCCTCTTTTTATAATGGTAATTTACCTCAAATTTATAGGGGTCTTATTACAACAAAATCTCACTTGCTTGTCTTTAGATTACAATAAGCACATTGGGGTGAAGCCTCTTTGGCAAATCCAGTTGAACAGTGGTGTGAATGCTCTCCATTGCTCCAATTAGATTTATTGTATGGGATTTAGCTATCCTTGAAGACCATCCATTGCTCCAACAACATCCAATGAACTATAACATGCAAACACATGGGGTTAGTAGCACCTGTTGATACAAATGAAAGAAAGCTATCAATAATTGAAATTCTCATGTTTGTGAACTATAAAATGAAATGCAAGAAACATAAACAATGAAATCAAAACTGCCTTGCTATCACTTGAATCAATCTATGTTCTTCCAAGGGCTAAAAATATTGCGTGCTCCTCTTCTCTCTCCCTCTTGCCTATTTTTTTTTCTCTTGTCTCCTCTCATTCACAAAAATGAATGATGTTTTATAACTTTTTAGAAGGTAAGGATTTGGGTTTGAAAGTGTCCAGGTGGTAATATAGGATTAAAGTATGATTAGCAGCTAGGATTTGTTTATATATAAATATATAAATAAAAAATAGCTAGGATTTGGTGTCTGCAAATATCAATGTTCCTTAATACTTGCTAAGATCAATGGAACTATCAGTGGAGAGTGTCAAATATAGTTCTTTGACCCACTCAAAAAAATTAGGAACTTCATCTGATCTTGTACAAGTATACCTTATAGAAATATGCCCAAAAGGCTACCATCACTATTGTTGGTAATCTCGATGATCCTCCCACCTCTGGTCCCAATCAAGATAGTCATCCAAGGATCACTTTGAATGATGAAGAAATTAATGAGAAGACATCCAAATATATTGGTAAATAAAAAGGAAAATTGGTTATGGGCTCCACCTTATCTTTTGTTAAAATAGAATCCAAGCACCACTTGTCTATATTCAAGGGATCAAATAGCAAATGGGTTAAGCATGACCAGGTATCTTATGATGATGACACTCTCATAAAACTAAAACACTAAATATTGAAGGAGGTCCCATCAGGGATATTTCCCTGAAGTAGGATGATACCTAGATGAAGGTCAACTCTGATCCATCAGTCATCTTGGAAAATATGTTGGATAATACATCCATGGATTTCAACACAACTTGGACCATCCTTCAAAAAGCTGTAAATATGGCCAATGCAATCAAGATGAACAATAAGGAGAATGCCAAGGTGATTTATGATGTCTCTACAATTTATAGTGATTAGAATCATACTGAGATGTCTGAGTAATTGGGGTCTTTTGGCTTCTCCTATTTTGCAGCTCTTTAAGGACTCTTCATCCCCTATTCTTGTCTATCCCATCATCTCTCTTCAGTGTTTCCCAAAGGTCTTTGGAGTTGTGTATTTTTCACTTGGAAGTATATATTACATTATGTTTTTGAAGGTGATCCCATTGAGGTACCTTATTTTTTTTGGCATTGTAAAATGTTTAGGGTACCTTTCAAAACCTTTTTCTATAAATAAAAAAAAGCAATTATTTTTTGATTGGTTGAAATACGGGGTTTTGAAAGGATCCTCAGATCTTTTACAAAAAAAAAAAACAAAAGAGATTATCTCTTAGAGACAAACAAATAATAGCTAAAGCATGGAAATAAAATTCACAAGACCAACTACAAATGAGACTATATTGAAAAAGGGATTTCCACATAACTAAGAAAATCCCCCACCAAAAACAAATTGAAAAATAAAAAAAAGAGAGTGTTTGTAGAATGTCTAAAATAGAGATTCCCACACAAAAAATTGAAAATAAGTTTCTTGCCTAGGAAAATACCCATAGAAAAATTTGATAATGGTTGGGGAAAGATCTACCTAAATTCCAATCGAGCTGAAACATCAACCAATTGAAAAAAAAACTTGCACGGGGAGCATAGTTTACCACTTAGGATAAAAAACATAGACAAGGAAGACCCACACTAGAAGACCTTCGAAAGGCTTAAAATCTAGAACAATAGCACGAGGAGGTCTACATAAGTCATGAGATCTCCCTATAAAACAAAATGGAATGTGCAGCCTAGAAATATATAATCTAGTAATATTCATCACGGTGCCCCTAAAACCAGAAGTAAATCTGACCTAGAGATCATATTCAAGAACGCCTCCTCTCCAACTAATGATCACACATGTGGTCTCCTCCCAAAGATAAAAAAAACTACATAGAGGTCCCATAAAACAATAAACTATAGAAAATTAATAGGAAAGCCTATCCCCACCAACTACCTGCTCCAGTAAATAACTAGAAGCCTTTCACTACAATTGAGAGAGAAAGCATAGGGTCCTTGCCAAAGACTAAAAAAAAATTATAGAGAAAGGGTCCATTGAAAACCCAAAAAATGAAAAATTAAAGGGTCTTCAAGATATAGAAATACCTAAAACTTACCATTGAAAGCCCATCTTGGAAGCAGTAGCAAGAGACTCTTTTCTACAAGTGTTAAAAAATATGGTCCTCTCCCCAAAGACCATAAATATGCAGAGAAAATATTCTCCAGGCTACTTCACTCAACAGATTAACAAGAGGCCAAACCACAACCGAAATCTAGGTTTGAGAGAAAAAATGAGAGCTACAACTATGAACAATTATGAAGCACAAGGTCCCCCTTCTAAAGACCAAAAAACCCATAGGGAAGAGCTCCGCAAAACCTTCTTCTAAACCAAGAAAAATAGGAAGCCTGCAAACACCAACCCACATCAAAGAAAGAAAATCTATTACCACTTGACCAAGCAACAAAACCCATGGAAATGTGGAAAAAGATCTTCTTGGGAGGCCCCAGGAAGACCTAGAGAAGGTCTTGAAAGCACACCAAGAATTATGAGAAACGGGAAAGGCCTGATAGGCCTAGAAAAATAGGAGATCTGCCTAAAAATTAATCAAAAAATCCATAGATTGGGAGCTAGGGAGGGAGCAAGAAATTTGAAATGGTGACCTCCCACCTAGAGCAGGAAGTCTCCCACTCTCCCCTTGTCTTAAAACTAAAGCAATTATGAATTGAGAGAGCTAGGGAAAATTGTTTCATAAAAATGACTCATATTTTAGGAGTCATATCTTTATATAAAGTTGCCTGATTTAGATAATTATTATGCCATTTTATGTGTAATTTAAAAATATTTGAAATGAGTGGTCATACGAAAGAATGTAAGTAGTATTGAAGGAGATAAGACCATGTGAAGACAATTATCTAGAATAAGGACAACATTACAACTAAAAAAAAACTATCTCATTTTTTAGGAGCCATATCTTTGTGAAAGGTTGTTTTATTCAAATTATTTTTAGACCAATTTGTGTAGAAGTTGAAGAGCTTTAAAATGAGTGGTCATATGAAGGAATATAAGCAAAATTTAGGGAGATAAAACCCTATTAAGTTAGCTATCAAAAATAGGCAAAGTGATGATTTTTCATGTCATGGAAAACAAAATTGTAGATATTTTTTAGCCAGGGTTCAGATGATGGGAGGAGCAATCGAGGGATAGGGCATCAGTAAGGGAGGAAATTCTATCTACACAGAATTTTTTAGCTAAGTTTCATTAATCCCTTCATTATCTTAGAAGTGATGCATGTAGATTATTATAGATTTATTTTTAGATAATATAATCGCTATAGGATATAAAAGTAAATTTTAGTAGACATCAAGCTATAGTTTCCTTCCCATGGACTGATTTATATCTAAATCCTTAGAATCATCCCTAGTAGTAGAGTTTAGGAAGGACCTGATAGAGCAATAACCCTCATTGCTCAAAGATAAGGTATTCATTGATAAATTTAATGGGTCTTGGTAAGGCACTTTGGCTCTAAGAAAATGGATTGATAGATGATGGAAGTCTATAGGAGTGAGTCTATTCCCAAAGCTTTCTTCCTAGCCATTTTTTGTCCATAAAGGAAAGAGATAGAATCTTGAAAGAGAGTCCTAGGTTTATGGGAAGAGTAGGAGTTTTACTTACCCATTAGTATGAAGGATTTACACCTAAAAATATAAATCTATCACTAGTACTAGTATGGGTTAGGATGTATGGATTGCACATGGAATTATGGGAATTGGATACCTTTAAGGCAAAAGACAACACTTGAGGAGAATTCCTTCAGATTTCAAAAACTACAAAATATGAAGTCTTGGCTATTTATGCCTAGATATTGGTCATGATTGATATCATTAATTTTTATCAAAATCAATCATTCTTAAGTATGGGGGAGTTGTGGACCCAAACCATGGATTATGAAAATATATCTTTTAGATGTAGAAAATGACATGAGGTGGGGTATAATTAGAGATCATGCCCTAATAAGAGTCTAGCAAAAACATATGTAAAATATTGCAAGAGAAAATTATAAGTGGATATGGATGAGGATGGTATTTAAATTCCAAAAAATAAGTCCAAACAGATGAAACTAATTAAATAGTGGAGACCAATAAGTAAGAATATTGGAAGAAATACTAATTTTTTTGAGGCTTTAGTGTATGAAGAAAAACATATTAGAGCTTAGAAGACATGGTACAACATGATTAGATTCTTAACAAGGAACCGCCATTTAGGGATGAAATTTTTGCTAAATCTAAGGAATGTATTGTTGGCATTTGAAGCCTTTACTACCACACAATATCATAGGTTATCTCACAATATCATATAGGATCCAAATATAAAATAGCCACATTATTAAAGGTCAAGATAATAATAATATGAGTAGAATAATATGAGAAAATTAATATGTATATAAAGGCTTATATAATAAAGAAAATAACATTTATTTATATGCTGAAATATGAATGTAAATATCCTGAATCATTCATGAACTATGCATGAAGAAAAATTACAATATTAATTGCTCAAAATGTATACAAGATTTATTGCTCTTTTTCTTGTTACAACTTTGAATACTTGATTCTAATTACTTTCATATGGAAAAATATGTCCATAATATAGCCATAGTAATGTGACTCTTCACATAATTGACTATTGCTCTCCATATGCCAAGTCTCATGACTCTTGGCTTATCAACTTGCCACTTGCATACTTGATAGACACTTGACTCTAGAAAATTGCACACTTGACTCTTGCAATTCTACATGCACTTCTAATCTAGGATACTTGTGCACATTCTTAAATTACATATTTTCACTCTTGTATACACGACACTTGTGCATATTTTGTGCATTTCCTGCACATTGACTCTTACATAAAAGGGAAATATAAATCACACTCTAAACTATTGACTTAACCCTAATCTATTATTTACAAATTTACCATAAAGGTACCATGGGGGTACATTAGCATGCATCAAATAATGTAATATATCTCTACAACCCCCTTGTATTAAATTATTTGGTTATTGAAGACTTTAGTCTTCAATCTTGGTCTTCATCTTTGTCTTCAATCTTCAAGTGAGCTTGATTGTTCATGAACCTTGGCTTGAGACTTGTCTTTAGTCTACCTATTTTAGATAATGGTGTTTTGTGAATTCCACCATGTTCAATTTTTTTTCATGAAGATAGCTTATAAGCATTGTGAACTTTTCATCTTTTGCATCCTTGAGAAATAAAGATAGTTTCTCTTTTAAAACATTTATCATTTATTTTGATAACTATATCCTAGAGTTTTTCTACAACTAAAATTTATTTCATTTTGTTCTTCCATGATGCAAAATTTGGTCCTTTTAGAAGTTGAGATTTAGACAGGGTTGTTTGATTGTTTGACATAACAAAACTCATTCAAAGAATTATAAGAAATCAAATAATAACCTTTGGAGTAGAAAACCTGATAACTCCCTAGGTTAAAAGATAACTCAAATTTAGATTTTGCAAATTTAAATTTTTCTAATACTTTGATGTTGAAAACCTTTTGACTCTCTAAATTGATTTGCAAAATTTCAAAATTTTAAAAACTCTAAGTTCAAAATTTAATTTTTTTTTTCAAATTGTCTAAAAACTTAAAAATTCTTCTAAATTTTTCAAAAACCTTAAAACTTCAAAAACACACCAATTCAAAAATTATTATCTCCTTATCTCTCATTATTATTATTATTATTATTTTTTCATATTACTTTATATAATAAAGTGCAACAAATTAAAACTTTAGATTAAAAAAAAACTTATATCTCCCTCTTTAACACTAAAATTAAATTATCTTCAAAACCTAATGCAATGGAGAATAACTATGAAGATGTTGGATATGAAATCGTTGATATAATGTAACACCTCCTCAATGCTCCTTTGCATACAAGCTTGAATGTTTTGAATGTCTTGGCACTTCAAACATTCTTTTCCTTCTCTAAATGTTTCAATTATCCTCTACTTATGCCCTAAGTGCTTTGGTGCTCTATTGACACTTTAATTCCTTCATGTATTGGCTGGAGATGGTTATGCTTGGCTTATTTTCTAGTTGGTTTGATATCATATAAAGTTTTTTTACCTGAATCATAAAAACAATAATGCTTGGTCACCTTTAGGTCACCTTGCTCCACTAATTTCAATCCAGTAGATTCACTAGAGTATAGCTTCTTGGATTGTGAAATTTTTTTCTTTATATTGGCATGTACGATGAAATATCTTCTTTAATGATTGTGTGTTATCCACTTAATGTTGTTTTCTTATGCTTTCACTATCCTCATATGCTTAATGTTTTCACTATTCTTCTTATACACAATTCTCTCAATAGAATTTGTTGTTTGGATGCATAGTGTGTTGTCTACATCGTTTACCTTACTATTGTTCTAATACCATTCGAATTTCTTCATGTGTAGACCAGATGGTCTATCATTTTACATACTTTTATATTCTATTTTTTTATTTAATAACTCTTACCTTCTATTCACTGGTCGAATAACTCACTTTTTATTCATTGGCATGATAAATATTTCTTTAGTCAAATGGCCTTCCTTACTTTTTGATGGCTTATCTATGTTGGTCAAATGGTATTTCTTTGATTACCTTGGTATGATAGCTTTATCTGTTCTATTCACTATATCTTCCTTTTCTTTCTAATGGCTTTATTCATTCTAGTTGAATGTATTTTCTTTCTTTTCACTATTGCTCTTTTTCTTTATGTTGCTTTATCACGTATGCTCGATCATAAAGCTTGTTCCTGCTCTTTTCTTAACTTCTTGATTCTTAACCCTTTATATTTTCTATATATGAAAATATTGTAGAATTATATTTCATCCTTAAATCTAAGTGTCATGCCACAAGATATTTCTTGATCACAAGTAGTATTATAGACTTTGGTGGATCTACCACTTTAATTCAGGAAAATATTAACAAAGAGACTCTAGACAAACTGAATTGGATTAAGATACCTCTGAATAAGCTTACAATATTTCTTATCATGCTCATGGTCATATAGATAAATAAAATGTAAAAGTTGATGTTCTTTGACCAAGATTTGCAATAATTCTCTAATTATGCCTAGATCGGTGCCTTATCCATTGCCAATTGTAGCAAGATTGTAAACACATTAATGTAACATAAAGAAAAGGAAAGAAGATGTTGAGTCAATTATGTTCATTCAAATAATGTAATAAGCACAATTGATTATCAATGAAATAAAGCATCAATTACACATTCAAATTATGTAATATGTAAAAGAGACACACATTCAAAACTGAACACAGAGAATTGCCCAAGGGAAGAAGTTGGAATTGTATTAATATCAAAGGATTTTACAATGAGAGCTTGGCTTAAATTGGCACAAATATCTATAAATGAATACAATTAGAATTTTTCAAACTATGTAACAAGAACTATTCAACCTCCCATTCCAATATGGTAATAGTAGACCTCCAAACTTCTGATTCAGTAGCTACAAAATATCATAGTTTCTTGAATGCTTCCCTATCAAAACTTGCATAGTAATGGGGATGAATGAGAGATGGAAAGAGAATATACACAAAGGGAATACAACAACAAAAACACGGGGAACTCTTAGTATTTATCTAGGCAAAATGGCTATGCAAAAACTTGATCCTTGGTTTGGGATATAGCTGATCTTCATATATCATCAATGTGTCCTACTTTTGTTATAATTGGCTTCATCTGAACCCTCCGTTTATCATAATTCTTTGCCTTTGATTGTTTGAGTGGATCACAACATAATTTTAGATTTTTTGAGATGTCTCATAGACACTTGGTTTCCCTAAATCTTCCTTATACTTCTTTAAGGTGGAATACAACTATTTTAGTCTTTGGGTTCCACTATTGGTCTTGCTCTTGATTTTTCCCTTGACTTCTTTGAATTTTATACTATGGGTTCCATGCTGCTTGTTGATGTCTTTGGTTGATCTTTACTACCTTTGTTGGCTTTGTATTTTTCATATTGACTCATCCCAAGCAGGTCAACTATTTGTATCCACACTTCAGTGCAAAAAGAGCCTATGACTTTAATTCTATCAACCATTTTTAGAGATCGATTCTTGTTGTCTTTTATTTCAAACTCATTGTCTTTGAAAAATTTGACTGTAGTATAGATAGCTTTGGATAAACTAGTGAGTTGTTGGGCCAAATTCCCTTCATCTATGTTGTCACATTCAAAATCTTGTATTTATTTAGAAGTTAGCTTATCAAAATTTTTTGTAGTAAGGGGTTCCTTGAATATGGCTTCAACTTATCTTTTCTTCTTATTCATTTGTTGCACCCAATTTTCTATTTATTTGGTTGAAATCCTCCAACTGTTTCTTTCACTAATGTATGTGATTGTCAAAAATTCCTCTCGGTATTAAAATTTCTTCCATCTGATGTAGTTACCTTTTTATCACTCATCTGATTATAATTTTCTTTGCATCTATCAAAAATGTGACATGTGGTTGTCAATCCTTTCTTTGCATCTGAATTATAGTTGTTATGTTAGAAAAATCCTTGAGGTCTTTTCTTATTGTGGGTGTCTATTTTCTTAATTCAGAGATCATACTCTCTTTGTACATTTTAATGAAGAGAGAGTCATCAAATAATTTGATTTATTGCACCTAGAATGCTTCTTGTCTGAGCCCACTCACTTCAGCTTGTAACTTCTCATTTTCTATTTGTAATTGATTTACTTTGGTCATTAGAGCTTGGTTTATTTTATATAGGCTCTCTATTGTCGCCACATGAGATTGAGCCTAAGACCTTGCTAAGACCAAAGGATTTTCTTGGTATTGAATTGTTGCTTCCCCTATTATCTTATCATTTGAAGGGATGTTATTGTGCCATAGGTATTATTGTTTCTACTATTATAAGGGGCTCAACTAAGATTTGAGTGCCTTGGTTATCTAGCTCTTCCACTCTATATTGAGTCTCTTTTGGATATTTCCCTTATTCTGTGGCTTGTATCTGTATCTCTTCTTCAGGATCAAAATGTATAGCCTCTTCTACTTGTGCCAAGTTGAGGCTTTCATGAGTTTCTAAGGAAGGAATGGATTCCAGCCTTGGATTTTTGCTTTTTGGGGAGTTGAGAGGAGAAGAAAACTTGATTTTATGCCCTATTAATAAGTTGGATAATCCCCCTACTTGTTGGATCCTCTCAAGCACTATCGAGGAAATATTGCATTCCTCTTTGTCTATCACTATGCTGGTGGGGATTACTTGAGGGAGGTTTATTGCTAGCTCAAGCATTTTCTTGGGAGCCATCAATGCTTTAAAAATCTCTTGAGGGATGACTTGTACCTATGCTAAGGAAGTAGTAACTATATCTTTGCCCTTAATTGTGACTAAGGTAGTGCTATGGAAAGAATGAGTGGTTGAAGGGTCCTCTATTACTCTTTCCATATTAGTCACTTCCATCAATACTTATATTTGCTCAGGATCCTAATTGATAATCTCCAAGATAGGGTCTTGGTATTCTTTAGGGCACATTATTAGGATCAAGGGGTAGCTAATTCAACTATAGTAATCCTTAACATGTTTAATTTAGCAAGGTAATTGTCCACCATATCTATCTGAGTATATGGTCTACTCTATGAAATGTCTTGTCATATGGGTCCTAGATATTCCCCTTTCCTTAAGGTAACCTTCATTGTATCTTTGAATAAGTACCCTCGGTGGGTTACCACCCAATTTGGCATTTTATTTATAAAAATATTATTACAATAACCATGAGGGTTGTATGGTCTCCAAGTAATCTTGATGAAGCCATATGAATACATTTTTTGCAAGGATGCTAGCAGGCTATGAGACCCCTTATACACATAATATCCCATTTTGCAAGGGATGTTTACCCAAGGAATTTTGACTTCCTTTTTGACTGCTCTTGTCTTTATCTCTTCTAAAATTTATCTCTTCATACACTCCTCCCCATTCTAAAATTGCCTTCTTATCCATATCCTACTATTAAATGTTTGAGAAAAGAATAGTGTGAGAAATGGGGTATCACTTACCTCTATTTTGTAATGGCTTTATGGAGTTGTTGGAGTTCTTTGTCTATGATGTTACTGATCATGTTTTTCCACTTGTACATAGTTGGTTGTCCCTTTCTATTACATTGGACTCTTAAATACATGATCTCCTTTTCTATCCAATTCAAATCTTTTTCCCCTATTAGTATATTGATCATATCAACGTAATATTTCACCTAGGGATGGAGTGTAGACTTATGTATAGGAAAATGTGATGGTACTTGTTCATTGTAATTGAACAACTTAGTGTAAAAGGTAGTTCCAATCATATATTGGGCTTGAGAAGTTAGTACCTTTTTATATAGAATCCTCATGGTTTCTTTGAGCTAAAATATTTTGCTGATATTTTCTAGAGTAAATATAAACAAGGGTTAGTATGCATGATCCTTTATTGCTCTCATATTTGGATCGTATGCCACTACCAACTAGGATAACATGTTAGAATAGTAATAGACTTTGGAGCAAATTAGTCTTCCTAGATTGCACATCCATCTATTGTTGTATGGGCTAGGGACATTTTGAGCTTTGTATACCATTTTGAGAAGTCCTTTGAGCAAGGTAGGATGGTGTTGGTAATATTTCTTAGTTGGGTAGTAGCTTTAAAGTACAATCTGCTCTACTGCCCACTGTTGGTTGACCATGTACTATTGGTATGGTCCTGATAGATTAGAAAACTACTTCGCTTCTCTATTAGAAGCTTTGCCCTGCAACTTTTGGTATGGTGATGCATCAATTAAGTCTTCAAATTTCATCATGGAAATGAGAAATCTAGGAGCAGCATTGGTGAATCAATCACATCTATTGAGATCTTGGATTCATAATGATTTTTTCCAACAACTATTGATTCTAACAACTTTGTATATTCACAATGTGACTGGTAATGACAATCTAGACAAGAATTTATAGTGTTTTCAAGGCTTTTCATTGCATGTTGTGTAATTAAGCCTTCAATCACTGTCTACATATTTATACCACCCAAAAACTACCAAATTGATTTCTATAATGATATTGCCTATAGCGAGAGTATCTTTTATGATTGCTTTTTAAAATTGGCCATTGATCTGTACACTTGTCTGATTGTGATCTCCTTGTTGAATCTTAGTTGTTTTAAGGTGCATGTTCAATAAGATCTAAGAAAAGTATGTACTCATCATTATAATTTGGCGTATGTGTCTTCAATTCCTATTCATAGATCTTGTCTGAGTTACCACTACTTGTTTTAAAACATGTGTTATTCAACTGGCTACTTTAATTTCATCACTTTATTTGGAGGTCCCTTAAATCTAGCACTAGCTATGACTATCAGGTTTAAATTTTTTGGAGCCATAAATTCTTCACCAAAGTTTAAAAGTGTTTCTTATAGAAGTCATTTTGGCCCCGTGGTACAACTTATTTGTCTATGCTTTAAGAAATAACTGGACGATGTTAGTTAAAACAAATTCAAATATCAAACCTACAATGTTTCATCGGGGTATAAGTCTTTTGTCATTTTATTTTCTTCAATAAGAGGTTAGTGACCAAGCTTTGGTAAGCCAATCAGAGCTCTTTGACTTCATATTGGTGAGTGAATTAGGGTTGTTCACCTTTGATCCAATAAGATCTTGATACCTCACCTTGGGTGGGAAAATTAAAGCCATCTACCTTTCTTTGGCAATGCGATTTGGGAAATGTATTTCTAACAAATTGGATCTCAGTGCTAGGGTTGCGATGCTTGAATTTAGGCCATCTACATTCATTATGGTGAAGTGATCTGGGTTGCTAATTTTTGGGTCAATCGCATTGAGGCACACTACTTCGAGTGACCAAATCTCGTGGTGCCATATGGCACAATTTTTATTTTAAGAATTTAGGCATGCATGGCCAAGGTATTTAATTTTTTTAACAAAAGGGGGTGCATAGAAATAAAGAAATTTAGACCTTAGGAAAATATAATAATTCTCATGGGATAATTCCTTAAATATTATAAAAAATAATTATTTCTCAATGTAGACTCATAATTGTGTTTATGAAATTAAAATAGGTAAAAGAGGGAACTAAGTGTATGTGTTCTTGAATATTTGATGAGGAAATCAAGTGATAGGTTAAGGTTTATATTAATAGGTTGAATAAAAACTTAGGTTAGGCTTATTAATTTATATTATGACTTAGTCTTAATTTTAAAATTGATGAACAATTGTAAAATGTGGGTTTTATGAGCTCACGTTGGACTAGGCAGAAATCTTCTAGATGTTTTAATTGGACTGATAATAGTCAATCCATTTTTAAGCCTCTGAATAAGAGATTATCTTCCCAATTTAGGAATTGGTTGCTCCTTCCAAGGGTTTAATTGCTCAATCTTAGGATAATAGGTTGTAATTTGGTACCTATTTAAGCACCCCTTAGTAATACAATTCTCAGCTTCTTTGATTCCACATCAGTGGTATCAAAGCATCAAGGAATTGCATAGGTTTTAGATTATTATCGATCTCATATTGCTTGGATTTGGGTAATTTCTAGCCAAGAAGATCTTGTTTAGAAGCTCTCTATTGCAGTTGTTTTGAAGACTACCTTGGTGAAATTTAGTTCCCTTGGATTGGATTTTTAACTTCTTGGAGTTAGAAGATAGAGATTGGAACAAAATCTCTTTGGTGGATTTGTTTCCCCATGTTGCCTACACCTTGCTATTTCTAGTTGTTGCTACTTAAAAGAAGAAGTAAAAGGATGCAAATTTTTCTTCTTTTGTTTTGATTTAATATTTGCAAGCTTTTTTCCAATTTGTTTTTAGCTAATTGGCTACTCTGCTAATGTAGTTTAAAATTATACAATTTTTATATATAAAAAAGCTTCATAAATATATTTATAAAAAAAGGCTTTGCAAATCATCAGAAGAAATAAGCACAACTGGGAGGCGAAGTTGACACTCTTCGAGAAAAATTCACCCATCCCCAAGAAGGTAAAGAAAGGTTTGTTTTGCCATGAATTGTCAACTCCCTGAAAAGAAATCCTTAAGCCAATAATGCAATATTTTACCTATGAAAATCTTGAGTCTCAATTATGTTGTTTTCATCTTGCATTTATTAATCATTTTCGGGACTCAAAAATGATGAACACTCCCGTTGCTCTTTTCTGGTCCATGGAATATACCATCATCACCAACCGTTACAAGAAGGATGAGGAAAAACCTTGCCACCAGGGTCTTTTCAAGGTTATTTACAAGTACCTCCTTCTACAATTCCCTTCAGGTAATCTCCTTGCCCCTAATTTTGACGAGGATAATTCATCCTCAACCTTGAGCCCTAAAACCTCAAAATCCAAAAGAAAAGAGAAAGGGGGAAAATATATTTATGAGTTCTTCGCTAGAAAGAAAAACAAACTTGAAAAGACCCCTGTTCGCAGTTCCCAGAGGCTAAAACATAAAGAAGCTATGAAAACTCCTCCGTCCACCTCTATAAAAACTCCAAAGGACAAGTCAAATTCTCCTGAACTTGTCGAAAGGTATCTTCACAAGTTGGCTATGCATGCTACTTCTGCCACCATTGACCATCTTGAAAATGCTCACATGGCCATTGGAAAGGCGATTTCAACCCTCAAATAACAGCGCCATGCATTTATCCTCTTGTTATTTTATGACAATTTCAAAAATGTTTCTGCCCTAGCTGGTGCTGAGGTGTCCTTCGACATCAAAAATGATGTCAAAGATACTGTAAATTATGAAGATGTAATGGAGATTGCTAAGGAGGCTTGCATCATTGTTACCAAAGATAGCAAGGAGATTTCTATGAAAGATACTGGTCCAGAAGGGGCTGCTCCATCCCTCATGCAGTTGGATACTCCTCTTGATGACTAATGGTTCTTCCTCTAGTTTTTTGGGTCCTTTGTGGCAGTGGATTGCATCTTTTTTGGTTCTTTTTTGGTCAAGGACCATTCCTTTTTGAGCTCTGATGTTTCTCTTTGTGCCTGTTTGTTCAAGGCTGTTGAATCATTTTAGTTTGAGGTGTAATTTTAAGGTTGTATTTTGTTTCATCTAGCAATTTTTAGTGTCTTTCCCCTGTTCCTTTTTTATCCTTTTTTATCCTCTGATGATCCTCTATTGTACAAGGCATTAGGGCACCTTTCAAATGCCCTAGTTTCAATAAATTTATTAATCTACAAAAAAAAAAGGCTTTGCAAATATATTTATAAAAAAGGCTCATCGAAGCCTTAAAAAATAAGAGGCATGCACGGGCCCAAATTTTTAGGCCCACGTCCACCTGTAGTAGCAACTACATTGAGATCGATGTTAGCCTTAGTGCTTATGCTAATTCAATATCCTTGATGCCCATGCAAGAAGGAGGAGCTTACACTTCTCAATTTTATAGTCCTCCTTCCAAGCTAAGAGTGGTTGATGATAGGAGGTCACCGGCTCAGCGTCCAACTGTAGCAGACTCATCCACAATCCTAAAACCAAAGGCAAAGGCTATAGAGCGAAGCTTGAAAGGTGGATATCCACCTTTTTAAGTAGATCCTGAATCTTCATGTCACTTGAAACATTCAACTTGCCCTTTAAAGAACATACCTCAACGTAGAATTCAATGCACAAATCCCAATGTAGACCTTAAATTATAGATTTAACACTCCCATTGGTCAATGCAAATTCTATATTTGGAATGTCATTGACGGATCTCAATGAATTGTAGGATTCCTCGATCATGAATTCCAAGGTGACACATAGCTAGTATTCTATGTCCTGATTTGACGGTGGAAGAATTGACACGTGGCAATGTTTGGTAGACTAAGGTTCATTTTTGCATTAGGGAAAAATAATTTCATGGGATTTATCCCACATTTTATAGGTGAGAGATGCCTTGGCAATTTTAATAAGGAAGTAGTCAACACCCGTTGGCTATAGTGAGCATCGACTATGTTGATCGGTGGTACTTTGCCTTCCTAAGCGCACCCTCCTTTGACTATTGAGTGGAATTTTGACCTATTGAATGCATTGCCCACACAGATGTCCCTGTTGTTCATGTTGTCCCCGTTCACAAAAAACCAATGTTGACTCCTTTGACCAACTCTAAAACAAGTTTTTTTAAGGGAGTTAATTTTTTTATTTTTGCAAAGGGAGTAAAACTTTGCAATTATTATTTTTGCAAAAGGGGGTAATTTTTATTTGCAAATAGGATAATTTTTTATTTTGCAAAAGGGAAATAATAATTTTATATAAAGGGGAATATTTTTGTGCTAAAATCAAAATTTTCCCTTCAAAAGCTTTGTAAAATTGCATAAACAAATTGGTTTTTCAAATTATGTGGGCAACTAGCACATATTATTTGTAACCCCTTAGCCCTTTTGTAAAACTTATTTTTGGCTTACACACAGGATCAAATGGCTTCCAATTTGGTAAAGCAAATGGCTGTAGTAGTTAACATTTTGGAAAACAAAGTAGGGAAATATAACTCACACTCTAAACTATTTCTTCAATCCTAATATATTATTTACAAATATACCATGAAGGTACCATTGGGGTATAATTGCACCAAATAATATAATATATCTCAATGTGTGCCTCATTAGAATTTTAAGACTCTCTTAAAGTACCATGCACTATTTAGGAGAAGAAAAGTGGTAGAGAAAACATAGTGTTAGATGTTAATACCTCTACCATTAACAATGAAATACTAGAAAATGAGCAAGATAAGTGAAATAATATTGAAGACTAAGATAAGTTCAAACCCCAATACAAGGGGACCATGGATGTTGGTGTATTATTCATGCACCTTATTACTTTAGTTCACTTAGGATATTACCTAGGAGCTTATATTTCTTTTTCCCATATTATTTATTAGTGGGATATTAGCTCATATAGCTTTATGCTTGCTAGTTGGCTATCTTGTCTTATTAGCCTCTTTTTCTAGGGTGGATATTCATTCCCTTCATTTCTCATCCATGGCTCATGTTGTGCCCCATTATGGATGGTGGATATCCATTCCCTCATTTTCATGTTTGATCCTATGATCCTCATTGTACACCCTTGCCTATATCAGCAAGGGCTTCCCTCTCTTTGAGAGTTAGTCAAATAGTTAGTATTATCATTCTATCATATTCTTGTTAGATTATTGTAGCATTTTCTTATGCTTTCCATTAATCTATAGATATTTCATTGTGTCATTTGATTCTTGTTGATAGCTTTAGATATTGTGGTGATATTTTTTTTCAAACAACTAGATCTTGGGAAATATAGGATTGTTAGATCCTTTCAATTCTAACATGGCATCTAGAGCTTAGGTTGTTTGATATCACCCATAGGTTTAGGATCTTAGGATTTATTTTGTTCAATCTAGGATCTCCATTATTGCATATTTTTTGTAGGTTTGAAGACTTTGAAAGCTTCTTTAGAAGTTTGGAGGAGATCAAATCTATCTCCAACTACCCAAGATCAACTTCAACAAGTTTCAACAATTGTGAAAGTTTGGATCTTGCCTCTTAGGGTTTTGCCATCATATGCTCTCACCTTATCCTTTTTTGGGGGATCTTGGTGATCAGAAAGTGGATCCAAACCTCTATAGTAGGTCCCCTTTTTAGGACCAGGCCATGGTTTTTTAACTGCAAACCCACAATCCCACCACAAATTTTGAAAAATTAACTTTTGGAGGTTGTTTCTCTCTCTTATGGAATCCATTTGGGTCAAATTGTTTTTGATCCCAACTAAGTTTTTGATGGCTTCACACTGGTGTAGTCATAATTCACATTGGTGTATGGATTTAAAAAAAAATCATTTTTTCATTGTTGTGTATACATAAAAAAAATTATGTTTTTTTTTTAGTTTTATAGCAAAATTTCTAGAATTTTTTCTTGCTGAATGAGGGATTTGCACTAGTGCCATAAAATTTCAAAATTTTTGGATTGAGTTTTAGATTTTTTTCACTATTGTATATAAAACAAAAAAAAAAAATTTGCTTTTTTCAAATTTACAGTAGAATTTCTAGAAGTTTTTCTTGTTGACTTCTTGTCTCAATAGAACATTTTAACAAGCACTGAGATAAAGTGCCAAACTTCTTGGGGGGGTCATTCATTTACATAGTTCAATCTCTTGGGAGGGTTGCAAGGCATGTTCTAAGTGCCTCTTGTCTCTTGTCTCTTGTATTTGCTTTCCTTGTTTGTGTTTGGGTTAAAATGGCTTCAATTGATCTATTAACACCCCACAATTATCACACATGGAAACTTAAAATGAGATAACTATTGCAATCTAAGGGATTATGGAAAATGTTGACACATACACCATCCTCATTCACAAAGGAATATGAATAGTTTGCTTACCTCAACAAAGTGGATGAAGCTATGGGGATCATTGGGTTACACATGAGTGATAGTCTACTTTTTCACATAGTATATTGTACTACACCTATTGAAATTTGGGAAAAGATTGAAGGAATGTTTGGGAAAGTGGATCAATTTTTATCTTTGCAATTGGAATTTGAATTGTCATCTCTCTCCCTCAATTAGTTCACCACCATAGAATATTATCTTGCAAAGTTTAAGTATCTTTTGGCCCAATTGAAGGGGAGTGAAAAGAAGAAGAGTGATGAAGAGTGCATTTTTCTCATTTTATCCAAGTTAAAAGGCCCCTTTCAAATATTCTCCTCTACCTTTTACTCTAGTATGGATGCCTTAGGAAATGCCTTTGTTATGCCCTCACTTGAGTTATTTTGTGAGCATCTCACTAGGGAACAATCCAAGCTTGACCAATTAGATGCACTTCCTTCCAAAAGTCAAGCCTTAGTAGCATCCTCATATTCCAAAGGTAAAGGGAAATCTAGGCCTAAGCCCAAACCAAAGCAAGAATCCACTCCACCTCCTACCAAATCCACTACAAAGCCCTCCAACCCTCCTAAATCCAATGAGTCTTCCTCTAGGAATAAGAAAATGTCTAGGGATACTTGTGCCTTTTGTGGTAAAGAAGGCCATTCTAAGTCTAGGTGTTGGAAGAAAATGGAAGCCTTAGAAGAAACCTTGCAAAAGCATAAAATATCTCTTTCCACTCCCTCTTCAACAAAAGACAAAGGAAGGGCCCTTTCAGCACATGCATTGGAGGCATCATCACATAGTTGGATTATGGATTCGGGAGCTTCTCATCACATGACTCCTTCTAGAGAGCTTCTTTCCTCTCTTAGTCATAGTTCCACTTCCAACATTGAAGTTGGAGACTCTTCTAGCATTGCAGTTTTGGGGACAGGAACTATTGAGTTAGATGGTGGGTGCATCAAGGATGTCTTATATGTGCCCAAACTTTCCACTAGTCTTCTTTCCATATATCAGATTTGTTATTCTAGAGATGGAAAAATAGTTCTCTTTACCCCACATGGTGTTGATATTAGAGATTTTTTGGAGCTAGAGACTATTGTTGCTACAAGGATCATTGATCATAGTGCCCATATTTATAGATTTGAGGGATTTGACACTTCATATTTTGGAACTTGCCTTGTTGCTCATGTAGACTCTACGAGCAAAATTTGGCATGAGAGATTTGGGCACCTCAACTACAAATATCTACAATAGTTAAGCACACAAGACATGGTGATAGGTCTTCCTAGGGTCTCTTGTTCAGATGGAGTTTGTCCAGGATGTGCACTTGGAAAACAACATCAAGACCCTTTCCCAAAAGGAAAGGCTTTGAGAGCTTTGGCACCCTTAGAGTTGGTTCATAGTGACTTGATGTCTTTTCCAACTCCATCATTTCTAGGGGCCAAGTATGTGCTTACTTTCATTGATGAATTTTGTAGGCACACTTGGGTGTACTTTCTTAAGTACAAAAGTGAAGTGTTTGCCCATTTTAAGGTCTTTAAGGCCTTTGTTGAGAAGCAATCTTCTTGTTCTATCAAGAAGCTATGCACAAATAATGGGGGGAGTTTATGAGTAGAGAGTTTTCAGATTTTCTTGAGAAGCATGGTATACTACATCAACATTCCATCCCTTATACCCCTCAACAAAATGGTGTAGCTAAAAGGAAGAATAGGACTTTGAGGGAGATGGCAAACTACATGCTTCACTCTCGAGATATTCCACTAGTTTTTTGGGCTGAAGCAATGAATTGTGCCAACTACATTCAAAACCACACTCCTCACAAAGCACTTGAGCATATGACTCCCGAGGAGGCTTGGACCCATGTCAAGCCCGATGTTTCAACATTCAGAGTTTTTGGTAGCCTTGCTTGGGCACATGTACCAAACAAGAAGAGGAAAGCCTTGGATAGAAAGAGTAAACCACTTATCTTTGTTGGTTATTGTGAGGATATGAAGGCTTATCGGTTGCTCAATCCAGACACTCACGATGTTATTTTTTGGAGAGATGTAGATTTTGATGAGCAAACCATTCCAAAAGCCTTCCTACCTTCCACTTCTACTCCCTCTTCTCCATCTTCCTCTTCTTCACTTGAGGATTATTTTCTTCATCATGAGGATGTTGTTGATGATCCTCCTACTATCACCATGCCTTGGTGGGCCCATACTACTCTTGATGAGGCAACTTATTTCATTGGTGACCTTCCAGCTTCTTAGCATTCCACATCTCACTCCATAGGTCATGGACTTTTGAGTCATGCAATTTCAGATGACCCACAACACTTTTTAGATGCACATGGAATTTTTGAGTGGGATACTACTATGGCCAAGGAGTATTCTTCCTTGATGAAGAATCACATGTGGGATCTTGTTCCTCTTCCTAAGGGAAGAAATTTGGTTCGATGTAGATGGGTCTATCGAACCAAGTATGCAACTCGATGGTTCTATAGCCAAGTACAAGGCTCATCTTGTGGCAAAGAGATTCTCACAGGTTGAGGGGATTGATTACTCTGAGATATTCACTCTCATTACCAAGATGGATTCCATTCACCTTGTACTTGCTCTTGTTGCTTCACAAGGATGGTTAGTTTATTATATGGATGTGAAGAGTGCCTTTCTCCATGGTGACTTGCATGAGGAGATTTACATGGAGTAGCCACCAAGATTTTCATAGGACCCTTCACTTGTTTTTTGGCTTAGAAGGTCACTCTATGGTCTCAAGAAAGCTCCTCGAGCTTGGTATGAGAAGATGGATGCCTTCTTGCTTGCTTTTGGATTTACATGCTACCATTTTGACCACATAGTCTACATATAAAGGATTGGAGAGGATATTCTCATACTTGTTCTTTATGTTGATGATCTCATCCTCATTGGTAGCTCCTCTAGCATGATTCAGACTACACAATGCTTCTTGATTGAGCATTTTGATATGATATATTTGGGACTTCTACACTTTTTCCTTGGTATTCAAATTACATAATATTCTTTAGGGATTTCCATATGTCAGCAGAAGTACACACTTGATTTGCTTCATAGATTTGGCATGGCTGATTGCAAGCCAACCCCTTCTCCATTTTAGTCAAGCATCACTTTGAATTCCACTTGCACCACACCTCGATGTGATCCTACCTTATACAAATAGTTGGTTGGAAGTATTATCTACCTAACACATACTTATCCTGATATTTCCTTTGTTGTTGGGCTTATCTCTCGATTCTCATAGGATCCACATGAGAGTCATTGGAAGGAAGCCAAGCGTATCTTGAGATATCTTTAGGGCACATCACACTTTGGTCTTTTGTACACACCAGGGACTTTAAATATTGTTGGTTATTTAGATTCAAATTGGGTAGGCAATGTTGATGACTAATGGTCTACTTTAGGTTTTGTCTATTATCTTGGTACTAGTCCTATTGCTTGGTCATGCAAGAAGCAATCCACTATTGCACTTTCATCAATAGAGGCCAAGTACAAAGTAATAGTTCTTGCTAGATAGGAGGTTCTTTGAATTTGTTTTTTTTTTTGAATTTACATGGTGGAATAGGTAGCCGCCACAAATTCAGGTATGCTATCCAGATTTTTATGGCTACCACATTTTGCGGTCACCCCGGCCAAAAACTTCACCCCTATAACCACCAGCCAAACATTAAACTTTTACGCTCAAAGCACCAAAGGGACAATTGTTCAATTCGATGAGGCCCGAGATTGAACCTTGGACCTCCACCCCCTTATGGGGTTTGGATGAACCAATTGGTCTACACCTCATACCTAGTTCTTTGGATTTGCTAGTTATTGATAAAGTTTGGTTTTCCACCTGATCATCCTACTACTCTTTGGTGTGACAACCAAAGTGCTATTCACATCTCTTGCAATCTAGTAGAGCACTAGTGCACCAAACATATTGAGATCCATATGCACTTCATTCGATAACTTATCCAAGATCGAGTTCTTAGTTTGGAGTATGTGCCTACACATGAGCAGATTGTAGACATCTTCACTAAACCTTTGGCATCACCTTATTTAGTTGAGTTATGATCAATGCTTGGGGTATCAAAATTTATCCTTGGGGGGTCTTCTTGAGTCCTTCCTTCACATTGATATTATATTGTACATGGGTACCTCATTAGGCCTAGTTTCCGGGACCCATATATGAGGATATGCCTCTTTCATTATATTGTACACTTTCTCCTAAGTTTCACTTAAGGGGGGGTGTTGGTGTATTAGTCATGCACCTTATTACTTTAGTTCACTTAGGATATTACCTAGGAGCTTATTTTTTTTTCTCATATTATTTATTAGTGGGATATTAGCTCATATAGCTTTATACTTACTAGTTGGCTATCTTGTCTTATTAGCCTCTTTTTCTAGGGTGGATATTCATTCCCTCCATTTTCATTCCATGGCTCATGCTATGCCCAATTATGGATGGTGGATATCCATTCCCACATTTTTCATGTTTTATCCTTCAATCCTCATTGCACACCCTTGCCTATATCAAGGGTTTCCCTCTCTTTGTGAGTTAGATAGATATTATCATTCTATTAGATTCTTGTTAGATTATTGTAGTATTTTCTTATGCTTTCCATTAATCTATAGAGATTTCATTGTGTCATTTGATTTTTGTTGATAAATTTAGATATTGTGGTGATATGTTTTATTAAACAAATAGATCTTAGGAAATATAGGATTGTTAAATCCTTGGATGTGGATATATGCTATCAATAAATGGACCATGGAGAATTGGGGATTCAAAGGGCATGTAGACTTTACTATACTCCCTAGAGGATTTTTCCAAGCAATATTCATGGTTATGGAAGACATGGTGTATATCCTTAGAAAAGCATAGTTCAAGGAGAATGCAGGGCTTCATATCAGACAATGGTCAGCAGGATTTGATCCAAACAAATAAAAAAGTAGGTTTTATCCCTAATTGAGTCAGAATATATGGATTAGCTATCAAATATTAGATCCTAGGAGCATTAAGGCACATTGGAAACTCCATGGGAGAATTCATCGAGTATGAACCCACCATGGAGCAACACTACAAAGCATCTTGTGCATGGATTTATGTTAGGTTAGACATTAAGAGCCTGCTTCCCCAAAATATTACCCTAAATTCAAAGGTGGGCACTCACTTCCAAGAGGTAGATTATGAAAACCTTCCTTTTTGTTGTAGAAATTGTTTTGAGATAGGTCATCTAGCATTTCACTATGTTAAAATGGAAGAAAACATACACAAATTGATAAGAAATTTCCAAGAGAGGAGAATAGACCATTCAAGCAACTTCCAAATCGGTGATTAAAGATACAAATAGTCAATCCTAAAACTTTGAAAAGAAAGGGGAAGCATTTAAAATAATAAGAACTAGCTATATTAGGGATAAAGGAATAATAGTCAACAAGAAATATTCAAACAACAAAGGAGAAGAGACCAAGGCTGGTAATGAAGGAGAAAGTGAGAAACTACGAGTAGAACCCACTATAACACAAGCCACAAATAAAATAAGAACAAAAGAGAAAGTAATTTCAACCAAGGGGAAGGAAGACCCAAGAGTGGCAATTAGCCACCAAATTGAAGAAGTGGAAAGAGCTAATATGGAGCAAAATAAAAGAATTACGTTGGTAGAAAACTCAAAGGAAGAGGTAGATTTTGTCCAAGAATCTCAACTAGATGTAAATAAGAAGACCAGGGTAACATTAAGGTGCTAGAAGACAACGTGAAAAATGTTGGAGTATCATTAGTCAGAAGAATAGGACAGAAGATCAAGATAGACCTAGGCCAAAAAATCTTCTAGAAGGTAGACAATCCAACAAACTAAAAAAGGAGACAAAGAAAGAAGTGGCTAATGGAATGTAAATGACAATACTGCTAGGCTATGGTATTATCATATCCCATCCTAAAAATGAATCTAATCTCCTAGAACATCAAGGGATTGAATACCCCTACTAAACAAATACTGCTCAAGTCTTTCATTCAAACCAGGAAACCAAACCTTTTACTATTATAGGAAATAAATTTAAGTGGAAAAAATGAGAGAAAATAATGAGAGGAATATGGAAGAACCATAAATGGTTCAAGGTAGAAGCATAGGGGACTCTAGATGTTTACTCATGGCTTGGGAAAATAGTGACATACAAATGGTAGAAATTGACAAATCCAGAGACCAAATGATAGTGGAAATCATCAAGGGGTGGAAATGCTTAGTTACCAATATATATGTATGTATGTATGTATATCTATCTATCTATATATATCTATCTATCTATCTATCTATCTATCATATAATATATATATATATATATATATATATATATATATATATATATATATATATGCGCTCAAAATTAGTATACAAGTAGAAGAAAACTATGGCAATATCTAAAAATAAAAGTAGAAGTGTGGAAATATAGAATATGGATGGTAGTTGGGGATTTTAATACACCCCTAAATCTAAGTGAAAATAAAGGTTGCTTCAGAGAAAGGTGGATCCAATGTATTTTTAAGAAGAGAAATTTTGGAGAATATCTCTAAGGTGGTAGAGAAGGATTGGCACGAGTGGTCAGAAAAATTCACAAAATAGATTGAATTAGATTAAGTAAAGATCCCATAAATATCATGGTAGGAGGCATTGTTAAGTTGATTCAAGTGATTTCAACACAATTTTGGATAGAACTGTAAATGCTAAGTTGATAAGAAGGGAGTACAAATCAACTCTAATTTAAATTGTAAATGAAATAGAGTATAAATGCTAAATTATGAGAATTCAGGGGAAAGCATTGTAAAATGGAACATGCCCATTTCAAAACCTATTTTTTACCAATAAAAAAACAAAATAAAGTAAAATTGAGAAATAAATTAATAAGACATAATATTGATAACAACAAGGGAAAAAGAGGAAAACCTTCAAATTATCAAGCAAGAGAAAGGGAATCAAGAAAAAACATAGAGAAATAAACACAATCTAAGTTGGATGAACTTTTCTTTACCAAACAACAAAATGATATTGGTAATTTTTAGGAGGGGCCAATAGCCCCTAATGAGATATGATTACCATATCATGGAATATAAGGGGTGCTAATACCCCCTCAAATCAAAGGTTTATCAAGTACCTTTGTTTAAGCAATAAGCCTTAAGCTTGATATTATTTATACCTAAGAAACTAAAATGAAAAAGGAAGAAGTTTCCACAACTATGAATGTAGTATGGATAAGATGTGAATATGATGCTATGAATTCAAAAGTAGCAAGAGGAATTTTAACATTTTGAATATAGTTAGAAACTCCTATGAAACCATTTATAAAACTAGGCATTGATAGCCTCATTATTCACATGCTACTTTGCAGATATTTGCTTCATCCTTATCAATGTCTATGGAGCTACAACCCAGTTAAGAAAATTAGAAGTATGAAGTGGTATTAAAGCCTTTATGAGAAGTGAAAACCAAGAAACCCAATTCATGAACATAGGATATTTTAATGCCATAACCAAGCTAGATGAAACATTTGGGAGAACTAGGAAAATAACCCAAAGCATGAGAGATTTCTCAGTTGTTATTCAAAATGATAACTGTGGGAGGTTGAATTTGAAGAGGGTAACTATACATGCAATAAAAATAGGATAGGCTAGAACCTTATAGCAAAAGAGCTAGTCAAATGTATACTCTCAAATCATTGACTAGATGGCTTCCAGGATTCACCTGGAACCTTCCAGGATAGTTTTGTAGAGTTTTAATATTTGTACGTAGCTATTTAGACCATCCTAGTGACCATGTCCCAACTATCTCAGGTGATTTAGTTTGGTTGGATTTTGATTTACCTAGTTGGGTGGTTGTGGCTTTTGGAAGAGGGTTCAGTATTTTTTTCCTATTTTCGGTGCTTGAGATCCCAGTTTGTATTTTTTCTTGGATTTGGGAGAGCCTTATTTTTATCATCCATAGATGGTCATCCCGTCGTGCTCAAAATCAGGATTTTTAGTACCTCTTGGTCTATTTATTTTAGGGTGTACTGGTGGAGACTCTACTATAGTCTACCTTTTTGATCTTGGGATGGGACCCTGTGCTTCTTCTTGTAGCTATGGTTTTGGCTCTCAAGGTTTCTTCCCTTAATGGACTTGGTGGGACTGTGCACTTTTATGATATGGATGGTTTTATGGCTTGGCTCTGTAGTTTATATAATTAATTGTCTTTGGGAGGGAACCTTGTATTTCATCGCTATTATAGTTGTCAGGCCCTATTGAAAATCCATGTATTCAAGATTGCTCCAATAATGGGTCTTATTGGTGGTTAGTGTCTTTGGACTCTCTCTTTAGCTTACATATTCAGTCCCCTCTATAGAGAGATCTCGTGGTCTATCGAGATCTCTAGTGTCTATTGATCCACTTTCCAGACCATTTTTTCTCCAACTATTTGTGGGATTCTCATTGCTATAGTTGGGGTTTTAGATTTACCCATTTGGATTGGTATTTAGGTTTCTTGTGCCTTTTTGGATGAGTTTTCATTGTTATATCAGTTTGTGATGGTCTCATGACTCTCTGGTCAGGATCCTCCTTGCTAAGACAATTTATGTTGGTCTCATAGCTTTCTGGTCAGGATATTTCTTGCTGAGATAGTTTTTGTTGGTTTCATGGCTTTCTGGTTGGGATCTTCTTTACTGAGATAATTTTTGCTGGTCCCATGGCTTTCTGGTCAGGATCTTCTCTACTGAGACAGTTTCTATTGGTCCCATGGATTTCTGATCAGGATATTCTCTATCGAGTTAGTTTCTATTGGTCCTATGGTTTTTTGGTCAAGATATTCCTTGCTAAGATAATTTTTGTTGGTTCCATGGATTTCTATCGAGATCTTCTCTGTTGGGTTAGTTTTTGTTGGTCTCGTGCCCTCATGGACGAGTTTCTCCTTTGCTATTGCAAATTTCATTTTTTCTTAATGGTTTTTTCTAGTCTAGTTGCCTCTCCAAGGATGGATTTTCTTCCCAGGTGGTTTTGATTTCCGGTTTCTCCTTGGAAGGTTTCAGTTTTCCGGTTTGGGTGGGATTTTTAATTTTAAAAATTTTCCAGCATGGGCAGGTTTTTCCCTTTTTATTTTTGGGCTCTTTTGATGGGCATTTTTTGAATTATTTTTGTATGGGCCAATATCATGTACCTTTTTGATCCTAATTATGGATTGATCTCGCATACGGGTTGATATTGCATCCCTTTTTGATCCCACATTGGGTTGATACTGCATCCTAGTTTGATCCCACCTACAGATTGATCCCGCATCCTAGTTTGTTAATATAGTTGGTGATGGCCCCTCTAGGACCGTCCCCCTGTGCTACTTTTAATTTTCATAAGGCCTACTCTTTGGCCCTCTGGATGGTCTGTTGACATTTTGTAAAAAGGTTTTGGGGCCCCTTTCAAAACCCACTTTTAATGATATTTTTTACCGACCAAAAATAAAAAAATCATTGGCTAGATGAAAACACTTGTGCTAAAGTTAATACCTTGAAAAGGAGTGGTTTAAATCACTAGCCAATATGAGTTAAAATGGTGGTAAGTGAATTAAAAAAATATCATATTTTAAATATGAGCAGATGTGGGAAGATCATTCTCGATTTGTTGATATGATAACACATATGTGGAATTATTCAAGAAATGGTGGGTTGTATACACTTGCAAAAAAATTAAATCAATGACATCTAGATTAAAATAATGGAACAATAACACTTTCATAAACATTTTTGAGAAGAATAGATTAAAATAATGGAACAATAACACTTTCATAAACATTTTTGAGAAGAAAGAAGAACTAAAAGAGAAACTTTCAAAATTCCAAAAAGGTTAGCACACTAATTAAGCTTGGAGGAAAGGGAGTTGCTTAGTGAATATCATAATATTTTAAGGTAGAGAAATTTATGGAGATTAAAATTGAGATAGACTTGTTTAAAAGAAGGAGATAAAAACAAAATATTTTTTCATAGGATGTCAATAGTATAGAGATCAACATATAGAATTAGTAGAATTAAACCAACAAAAGGGGTTTGGAATGAAGACCAAAGCAAAATAAAAAAGGAGGTATGTATTTTTTACCAAAATATTCTAAGATCAAAGGATGTTGAAGTTCTTAATGATAAACTACTGCAAGAGGTGATATGGGAAAGAATTTTTTGAGAAAGAAATGGTAAAGAAAATTCAAATAAGAAACACAAAAAGAGAACAAAAAAGGTTTTTCTCCATGAAAAATCATGAAATCCATATTATTAATATTTATTCTTTATAAAGGATTATAATTATGCTTATTTTAAAAGGTATGCTTTTAAAATAAGACATCCTTTTGAAATAAGGCATGCTTTTTAAAATAAGACAAGATTTTAAAATAAGACATCCTTTTGAAATAAGGTATGCTTTTTAAAATAAGATATGCTTTTGAAATAAGGCATGATTTTTAAAATAAGAAATGCTTTTAAAATAAGAAATGCTTTTAAAATAAGACATGCTTTTAAAATAAGTCATGCTTTTAAAATAAGACATTTTTATTTTTAAAATATACTAAACATAATAATTAACTAAATAAAATATTGCTATATAAGACTAAGCCTTATCAATTCCTCTCTATTTAGAGGAAAGTGTCCCCACTTTCTCCTAAATATGAGGAACAAAAAGTTGAAAAGATAACTCAAAGACTCACTTTTCTTGGATTGGTAGTGTATCCTTATGACTAACCAAGTAAGTAGTGGGAGGCCCTCTCTTGGTAGTGCATGTACGAACATCAAGAAGGGTGTATGCAACAAAAGGAGGCTACAAATTTTTAATAGGATGTTATAGATGTGAGAGTGAAAATTTATCTTCCAAATGAGGCGGCTCATATATTTTCAACTAATTAACATTAATTACATCATGAATACCAAGCTAAGATGGAATATCAAGCTTTAAAGCATAGGATCCTATATATTGAGTAATAGTATAGGGGCCATATCAAATATGTTTGAACTTATAATGATGTTGACCCTTAAATATTTTCTTATCCATATAAATCCAAAATTTATCCTCAACCTCGAAGGGGGAAGGAATATAATTCTTATCATGGATCTCCTTATATTTATACTAAGAAGTTTGAAGAGCTTCTTAGACCTTAAAAGGAGAATAACCTATCGAGACATGTGTAGCCTAATTTAGCTATGTTGCAAAATGTGAAGATAGTTTCCCCACTATTTATTTTTATTATAGTATATCCCGAGAGGATAAAAAGTTGTAGAATATTGAAGCTAACACCCAAAAATTTGACCAAGGCCAAACTATTGTAGAAGATGTTAGAATGGTCATGCCTGAGAGAACATCTATTGAGCTAGCTAATGATGTATTCATATATAAAGAAGCAATATTTGTTGTCCTCCCTATTTAAGAATTGCACCTATAGCACAAGTGGAAGCAACTTTCTCAATTATGTCTTCTTCCACAAGGGGTAGGATTGGCATTTCTATTGCTATAGTATCCACATATGAGTGATGTTCCACCAGATTCCTCTTAGAAGAGAGTAGCAACTTCCCTATAGTATCCTCCATAGGTTGGAAACTGATGGAGTGCTAAATATCTTGATAAATATACCTATTTTATAGTAGGATTTCTTAACAAAAATGAATAACACAAGCTTATAATGAGAGGGGGGGGTGAACAATATAAGATAAAACTTTTACTTTTATTTCCAAAGCAGTATTATCCAATATTATCAATTAAAATAATGAAACAATGCACATATCATCACACACATAGGAGACACAAATTTAACGTGGTTCATCCAATATGGGCTACATCCATGAAGAAAATATTTCTTATAAATTTTCTCAACAAATATCTTGAAAACCAATTCCGTATTACAATATTTATGGGCACCAACCCAAAAGATATACCAATCCCCTATGCTCAAGTTCATGGACCTCTATCCACATGAGACACCAATCCCCTCTGCTCTGGTTCATGGACCTCTATCCATAGGAGACACCAATCCCATTTTATTTTGTTCATGGACCTCTATCCATAGGGTACACCAATCCCATTTATTATAGTTTGTGGACCTCTATCCACAAGAGACACCAATCCCATTTGCTTTGGTTCATGGACCTATATCCACAAGAGACACCAATCCCATTTGCTTTGATTCATGTATATCTATCCATAGGAGACACCAATCCCATTTTTTTTTGTTCATGGACCTATATCCATAGGAGACACCAATATCCTTTACTCTAGTTTGTGGACCTCTATATACAAGAGACCTCAATCCCCTTTGCTCTAATATGATCCAAGAATTTACACAAGGCTTACTCAATTTTGCTCCAAAACCTGCTCTAAACTCTACTCAAATTTACTCCAATATTACACACAAGGCTTGATCAAATATACTCCAAAATATGCTCTTAACTCTGCTTAAATTTTCTCTAAGCCTACACACAAGGCTTGATCAAATATTCTCTAAATATTGCTATCAACTCTGCTTAAATATACTCCAATCCTACACATAAGTCTTGCTCAAATCTGCTCCAAAACATGCTCTTAAATCTTCTCCAAAACCTGCTCTCAACTATGCTCAAATCTTCTCCAAGCCTACTCACAAGGCTTTTTTAAATCTGCTCCAAGTCTACTCATAAGGCTTTCTCAAATCTGCTTCAAGCCTACTCACAAGGCTTGCTCAAATATTCTCCAAGCCTACTCATAAGGATTGCTCAAATCTTCTCCAAGCCTACTCACAAGGCTTGCTCAAATCTACTCCAAGCCTACTCACAAGGCTTGCTCAAATATGCTCACAAATTTTGCTTAAATTTGCTCACTAACTCTGTTCAACCTGCTCACAAAACCTACTTAAATCCTGCTCACAAAAACCTACTCAAATCCTGCTCACAAAAACCTACTCAAACTAGATCAATCCTACTCACAAAAACCCTCTCAAACTTGCTCCAATATGCTCACATATCCTGATCAACTTTGCTTACAAATCCTCATAAATTTACTCACAAGACTTGATCAAATTTGCTCTATAATCTAATCCAAACAATGCTCATCTATAGCCAATTATTGCATACTAACAATACTCATATCTTTCCCAAGTATTGCACATAAAACAATGCTCATAACTTTCCCAAGTATTGCACACAAACAATGCTCATAACTTTCCCAAGTATTGCACACAAACAATGCTCATAACTTTCCCAAAAGTGCTTTCTTCAACTAAAGTAATTTAGACATATTCTATCCAAAATTATTTTTCTTCATGAACATATAGAGAATGATATGCATTACAAATACTCAATATGTTCTTTCACATTCATTAAGTCTGTTGCTTTCACTTGTCTCACAATTATTGCATTCCAAGTCTGATCTATAATCCTTGCAAATTTCTTCTCAACAACAAACAAGATAATGCACAAATTTGCTTCACAAAAATGGTCTATAACCCTTGTAAATTTACTCCCAATATTAATCACAATAATGCATAAATTTAATTCTCAAAACTGATCTATAACTCTTGCACTTTCAATCCCAATATCACTCAAAACCAATTTCAATCAACACTAATGCACATCAAATCAATCCTTATACCTCCAATCATATGACATCAAAATATTTCCTTGAAAAAAAAAACCACCCTTGAGAAAGGAATTAAATCACCATACCTCCAAATATGCCTTGATGATAATGAGCTTCCCAAATTTGTCTTGATAGGTAATGATCTTTTCCAGTGCCACTTCAAAAACTGGTTAGCAAATCTCCTTCCACCAAGCGCATGATTTCTTTTCTTTGCCTTGCAAAATAGTGCTTGCAGGAATTAACCCTATGACCTCCTACTCCACGGTGTCCTAGAAATAGCTAGGAATCCATATGGGCTACCCTAGTGGGTAGCAACAATAATGCATGATGTAAATTTAAGCCTTCCTCTTTGCTTTAGCTCAAAACAATGTTTCTGCCACCAAAACAACACCTGCATAAATTGAACCTATGACCTTCTCCCCTACAGTGCCTTAGCGCTAGCCAAGCGACCAACTGGGATAGCTACCCAGTTGAAACCTATAGCACAACACCTTTTCCTTATCCTCACTTCACCTCCTACCAAAATTTGTGTTCCCTTCTTGTGATTCATAGTTTCAACATGCGAAAGGATTTCAAATTACACTACACAAAAACCTTAGCCAAACAAATATTTTAGTGCATTATTTATATGCATATTGCCTCCTTTCACAATGATGTCGGTGCTCATATTTTTATTTTTTATTTTTGACTTTCATATAGCCTCTAATAATTTTTGGTGCTCTTTCTTTTTAAACCTTCTTTTGATTATAATATTTTAAATCTAAAAGATTTAAATATTATAATATTTAAACCTTTGGCCCTTGGAAAAATAAATATTTGTCTTTAAACATTTGCCTCCTCTTGTGGTCTTAAATTTGTTTCAAGCAATTATAATAAAACCTTTTAAACCTTGTCCTTCTTCATAATATTTAAATTTGACATTTAAATATTATTAATCATTCTCTTAGAAAAATACTTTGGAGATATACCTTGCCTTGAATTTTGTCCATAGTACCTTGCCTTGAATTTTGTCCATATACCTTGCTTTTGAATTTTGTTCATTTCATGCTATTCATCAAACCCTTGGGGAATATTTTTGCCTTGACTACCATGCACCTTGACATCAATGACAACTCAACATTTCCAACAAAAAAATGAGATTTAACATTTGGAGAAAAAGTAAGTTGATACACCTTACCATCTTTTTGAATCTTGTAGGTGTTTTTCTATCCATCATTAATTGCAGTGCAATCATATTGCAAAGGGTGTTCAAGAAGTAGCTTTGAGCAGTTCAAGGGTGTTACATAATATTCCATTGTATCCTGGAAGGGTCCAATAGAAAATTTAATTGCATAAACCTTGGTGATTAGTGTACGAGGCCCCTATTCTTTTACCTAGCCAAGATGATAGGGATGAGGATGATCATATGTGGGAAGCTATAGAGTATTGACCAAGAATTTATTAACCAAATTATTTTCCCTTCTATTATCAATGATCAAGAGAGCCATCTTATTCTTGATTTGGCAATTTTGTGTAAATATGGAATCTTGAGTGGCCTTAGAGTAGTTCTTAGTTATGAGAACAAGAGTAGGATCAAGGTTTGTAGGATTTTTAATTTCTACAATGGGAAGGTCCTCTGCCTTAGATGATTGTTCTTGATGCTCTTCTATAAGGAGATATTTTCCATTTTTCTTGCTTTGGAGTAATCTGCACTCCTCAGTTGAATGACCCCAACAATTGTGATAGGTACAAAATTTTTGCTTACTGCTAGTAACAAGGGAGAAGTACTTATTAGGAAATCTTGACTTTCCACTAATATTAGTGAAGGTCTTAGAGGTACCTTGTTGAATGCCCTTATTAAGACCTAAATTACTCTCTACAACTATTTATGAGTTTATAATACTTATGTAAATATTCAAATTTAAATATAGACATATCTTTATGAAGGATAGGGGAAATACCTAAAATAAATTTAACAAGTACCTCTTCTACATCTAAAATTTTGAGCTTGACTTGAAGCTTGTTGAAGGTATTGATATACTATTGAATTGTTTTCCCTTGAGCTTGTTTAAGTTGTAGCCAATAAGCTAACATTTTATGAAGGTAGCCAAGGGGATACATCCTTTTCTTGAGTGCTGCTTAAAGTTCATCCTACTAAGTGATCACTTATGATTTTATTGCAAGCATGACCTAATGGGTTTTCCACCAGTCTAGGGCTAGATATCACATATTAACTTCAATTATTTGGATATGTATATATATTGTTTTTAAGCTAAAAATCCCTTACGGAGTTGCCTTGGTTTGAGAGACCAGGAACAGGGGGTTCTACATCGTCAAAGTCACCCGGGGGTCACACCCGACCCTGCCTGCACCAACATTATCAATTGGATTTTAGATACCTAATTCAACTTTTTGATAGGGTGGATATTTGAACCTGGGACCTCCCTTGGAGGATTTCCCTCTCCTCTCCAACTCACCTACAACACCTAGGTAATTATTTGGATATTTTGAGTGCTAGTTAGATTAGGCCTATTTTTAAAACATGCCTCAAGGCTATGCAACCAAGAGTCCAATTTATTTCCAACAAAGGTTCCATCAAATGTTGGAATTGAGATCATTTCTATTTGGAAGCCCTGGGTCTAAGTCACATGTATGTTGGTTGGAGGGAGCTAGAGCACTACTTGAAAATCTACCATAAGGTCTTTCATGATATGACTTTGGTTCTCTAACATTGAAAAATTTGTTAGAGTGCATCCATATTGACTAACGATTTAAAAGTTTTCTCATGATGAGTATCGTGCTTAGGAGCCATTACAAAAAGGATGATCAAGATTTTTTTTTAATTTTTGAAGTAGGGAACCTTCTAGAGGACATAAATTTTGATCTAGAGCTCTATTTTCAAAAAACCATTTAAATTGCATAGCTCGATGAGATCTACACATTACACAATGATCAATTTAGTGCTTGGTAAAATCCTAAAAAGACACTTAGAAGACCTCAAAAATGAGCTCCAAACTTGCTAAAGTGTGATACCTAAGAAAAAACAATTAGAGAACTAGCAAAGGTAATATTTAGAAACCCTTAGAAAAGGCTAGATCATTTTTAGCTTGAGGTGAGGAATCTGGTAAATATTGTGTCAAAATATTTTAGAGGACTAGATATAAGGCCACAATTGCTTGGATTTGATACCAAATGATATGAGCAAGAATTGTTTGAGCAAGAAATGATAATGAAAATTCAAAGAAGAAATATAGAAAGAGAATAAGAGAGGTTTTTCTCCATGAAAATTCATGCACTCAATATTATTCATATTTAGTCTTTATAAAGGAGTACAATTATGCTTATTTTAGAAGGTATGCTTTTAAAATAAGACATGCTTTTAAAATAAGGTATGCTTTTTAAAATATGGTATGTTGTTGAGTATACTTAGGCTTATCCATTTAAGCCTAAGTTATTATTTATTATTTTATTAATTTTCTATTTCTTGCACTTTGTATTCACGTGAGGCATAGTATGCCCATGTTGGAAATAGGTTGTTAAGTTGTTTGGGTGTTTAGTTAATTGTTAGGATATGTCTTGTCTTCTAGTAGTTAGTTGTCATCCTTGTTTAGCAGATAGTTATCTATTAGTTAAGTGGTTGGCCATGTTTGGAAAATTGTTACAACCACTTAACCTATGTGAGATTATTTGTAAGCACTATATATTTGTATTATTTCATGAATAAATTAGCTTCATGTTGAGTTCCTACATCAGTGGTAATCAGAGCCGAGGATTCATTTTTTGTAGGAAGGAGGACAAGTTTCCACTTCTTTGCTAGGTGCCTAGTTAGATTTTTTCTAGTGCATCAGATCCTAGGTAGGTGCTAGTGGAAATTGGCTTGAAGCCACCCACAACATCAGGTGAAGCTGAACTAGCAGAGGGTAGGAATTAATCCTACATCGAATACCCCTGGTAGAAACCAGAGGGTAAATCCACTTGCCTTGTGAGGGTAAGAAACATTTTCTTGGTTGAAGAAAATTTATGTCTACTTGAAGATCAAAGAGAAGAGCAAAAAATATTTGAAGGACAATTGTAGAGTCGAGACTAAATTTATGGTCAAATGGAGGTTTTAGTATTTCTTACCGAAGGGTTGCATTATTGAAGATATAATTCAAAGGCATCGGAAGGATATTTTTGTGTTGAGAAGGCAATAAAAAAATAAGAAAAAAGTTGTGCTACTTGTTCATTTTCCTTCCCTTAGTCTGTTGCCACCTTGCCGACCGACACACTGTCGATCCACAAAAATTTAGGAAAATCCTACCCAAACCTTCCATTCCCTTATTCCTCCATCCGTGGCCCTCCATTCTATCACTCCATTATATCTCTCCACTTTCCTATGCCTCCCCCAGCCCCTATCCGCCCCTTTGTGGTTGTTTCGGCCATTCACAAACAAGTTATGACCTACCCGAATGTAGTCGACTGACACTACAGTCAAGGCACCAACCAGAAAACTTGCAACTATTTTTGGTGGTAAAACAAAAATGCCACTGCTAATGGACAACAAGAGGATATCGGTAATTATCACAAAGGAAAATCATCATTGGATGACGTACCCTATAGAAGAATTCGAAGGTGGCATAGAGAGTTGCAGATGATGCCGACGGATAAAATATTTGGTAGAAAATCATAAGGAGTTCTAAGGTTTAAAAATCAGTGAATAGGGTTCAAGTTTTGCCCTAAAACTATTGCTCAAATCCCTCTAGACACGTGGCAGTCAATATTGTCATTGTTTTTCAGTGTCCAATTGGAAGTTTTTCGACAAGTCACATATCTTCCTGGCGATGTTCGTGAGGCCTTATTATGGTTTTCACCCCTGGTGAATTTCCTTGTGCCCATGATGATACGCAAAGTTTTTTGTGTGAGCAAAGGTTATAAGGCAATTCTGCATTTCCATCAACAAATCCTTCACGGCTATTTTAGCAGGTAGTGATAGTATATTTTCGGTGATACTCGCAAGTTGTGATGATCAAGAAGTTTTTTCTAGTAGTTGCATCATTTTCAGTGTCGTTACCCCATTCCTAATAATTCTCGATGATCAGTGTTTCACTTTTTGGCTGCCACATTCTATTTTAGCAAGAGAGTCGAGTTCCAACATGGGTCCTCCAATTCTGGTGAGATCGATGCGTTGACGATGAAAACCTGTATTTTTCGACAAGGGGAAAACTATTTTGACTGATAGGATAACTTCCCAACTACTTTGACGATATCCAATGATGTTGACAAGATTTTTGAGAATTGTGGGTTCAGGAATGAGGAATGGTTTCGAAGCCCATTCGGGTGCGTATGGATCCTCACTGGTGAGCGGGTAATGACAACACGAACAAATCAACAGATAATGTATGTGTTTACCGATGATGAGAGAGTTTTCTTGATGGCTCCAAAGTGAGAAGTTTTGAGAGATTCATGGGACATTAATCCCACATTCACCCCATAATAGGTGAAAAGTGGTATATACGTGTCGTCGTGCACCTAGTAGAGTGACCACCACTCGGGTGGTCATTGAGGGCTTTATGCCCATGCACCTTGGTGTAGTGCCAATTGTGGGTGCACGATTCTTGAGGGAGACACAGACGATTTTAGTTGTGTTGAGTTTCATGTATGGTAACATTGGCTAACCGTTGTGAAGTTGTGCTGAGCTTTATTCATGGTGATGTTTGAGACCATTACCTAATTGGCCTCATTGACCCACCCACCCTAGTTGACTTGGGATATTAAACAATTTTTTTTGCGTAAAAATTTAAATTTTTTGACTGTTGGAGCGACAAAATTCAAAATTTTGAAATTCAAATTTTCAAATTTGGTGCCAAAACCAGAAAATTAACCCAAGGTGATATTTTTACCATTTTGTTCAAATTTTAGCACAATTTTTTACAAATTTTGCAAATTTGATCAAGTATTTTGCCTCCTAAGACAATTTTTGCATTGTAAAAGATTAATTTTTGTAAATTGTAGTGCTCTTTTTGTATGCAAAATTGATTTTAATTTTGTAAAAGCACTTAAAAAACCCATTTTTGTGAATTTTTGGAAGGTAAAATTTTGTAAAATCTAGGCAAAAATTTTGTATTAAGAAACTGAAAATTGTTCCTAAAGCCTAGATTAGTTCTTGCAACCATTTTGTAATCCTCCTAGTCTGGAATATGCACAGGAAAACATGGATCAAGACCTCAAAATAAACATGGAAAACCTTACTGTGGTAGCATATATTTTGGTAGATAAGGTCAAAGACATTGTTGTGCAATTGACTCCTAGTGATAGAAAATTTCATCACAATCATGCCAACAAAGCAAAATGTGAGGTTAAATTGTATGATGGATCTAGGGATCCTAATGTGTTTTCTACATGAATTTTGAATATGCAAACTTGATTTGCTGATGCTAAAATTCATGAAGATGAACAAGTTGCATTTGCTACAATCAAACTCACAGGCTTAGCAGAAGTTTTACTTGTATAAAGACAAAGCCATAATGCCACCATGACTTGGAAAGAATTGATCCAAATTCTGAAAAACACATTTTTTCCACCAAATTACCACAATGACCTCATGACCAAGTGGTATAGACTAAGGTAAACCTATAATATATTAGTTTTTGACTACATTTTTCAATTCAATAGGCTATGGGTGCTTCTAGTTGTGAAAGATTCAGAAGAGGATTTGATTAATAAGTTCACTCGTGGATTGCAAGATCAATTTTTTAGGGGAATCAAGTTCAATGTTTTCCTCATCTTAGATGTGGCATTCAACCATTCCATTCTTGTAGAGGAGAAAGTTGGTGCATATCACAAATCTCATTCATCACAAGAGAGCTTTTATAGAGGTGTGAATTAGCATAAACAAAATGTGAAGAACACTTCTCATTCTTCCCCTCATTCTTCTTCTCCTACCACTTCTCCTAAAGTACATTCTTCTTCTTCTCATGCTAAATATTCTCCTTCTTCTTCAATGTATTGTGAATTTTGTAAAAAACATGGTCATGTAAAATCCAAATGCTTTATTTTTTGAAAAATTTAAGAAGAAGAAGTCCTTACTTATACAACCTACAAGTGAGGAACCACATGATGGTCCCATTGTGGCTATAGGGATAGAAGAAGAGTATCCTAATTTAAAGGGTAAACTAAACAAAGTTACCCTCATGTCAAATGTGTTTTCTCAAGGGGATCGTGACCATTTGTTTATCACTAGATCCCACCTTACACATGATTTTTATGTGGATTGTATCATAGATAATGGATCACTTAAGAACCTCATTGCAAAGTCCATTTTGAATAAGTTAAATCTTCCCATAAAGCCACATCACCAACCATATGCACTTGGGTCAAAATATGTAAACGCCACATCTAAAATCACACATACTTGCACCTTGAATTTTACTTTTGGTGATAATTTTGTGGATAAAGTAAGATGTGATGTCATAGAGATAGATTGTTGTGGACTATTGCTAGGTAAACCCTATTAATTTGATAGGAATGTTGTTTATCATGCTAAAAAGAACACCTACACATTGGATTTGCATGATAAAACCTACTTGATACAAAGCACTACACCCAAAATAAATTTGATGCTAAGTTGTAGGTAAGTTTGTAAACCATTAATTCAAGCACTCATTTTGGATCCTACTTTCATAAGTTACACACAAAATGAAGAAGAAGAACCATCAAAGGTACATGATAAAGAAGAAGATTCACGTCCACAAAATGAACAATCACAAGAGCTCGTGGTTAAGGAACCCATCACTCTCACTCATGAGAAATATTTCATTCATTCTATTGGCATAATTTTAGGTACACCTATGGACACACAACCACTTGCTCCATAAAATTTGCCTTTGGCTTTGCCCACTCTCACAATTGCACATATGGAGGAGTAAACTAAGGTCACTTCCTTCATTCAGCATCGAAAAAGCCTTTTGGGCAAGATACCATAGGACTTGCAGGAGACTCCATAGAAGTAGCAGAGCATTGTGCACAAGCATCACAATCCTCACTCATCATAGGTTGAAGATAGAGTTTGGTTTCCTTTGGATAAGCACCACTTTCCAAAGATACCATTTCAGGATTCTCTTTTGGTACCTGATCCTATCATCAACTCTATAGCAGTAGTGGCACCTGATCATCAACTTTTAATTATTTTAGATAGAGTTTTTGAGATGAAGACTCATCATACTGGACATGGTTCTTCCACTTCTTACCTTGTCATCTACCATGGTCATTTTCCACATATGGCTCACTGGATTCCTCACTATGAGATGACCCATGACTTTCCATATTTATTGAGAGCATTAAGGTCCAATGCTTCTATGGTTGGGAGGAGTGTTAAGGATACTTAGGCTTATCCATTTAAGCCGAATTTATTATTTATTATTTTATTAATTTCCTATTTCATGCACTTTGTATTCACGTGAGGTATAGTATGCCCATATTGAAAATAGGTTGTTAAGTTGTTTGGGTGTTTAGTTAACTGTTAATATATATCTTGTCTTCTAGTAGTTAGTTGTCATCCTTATTTAGTAGATAGTTATCTGTTAGTTAAGTGGTTGGCCATGTTTGGAAAATTGTTGCAACCACTTAACCTACATGAGATTCTTTGTAAGCATTATATATTTGTATTATTTCATGAATAAATCAGCTTCACGTTGAGTTCCTACATCACATGCTTTTAAAGTAAGGCATTATTTTTAAAATAAGACATGTTGCTTATTTTTAAAAGATACTAAACATGATTCTATAAAAAATTGGACAAGATACATGAAATTAGGGTTTCTTGGGAGGGTGGGGATGACGGTGGGCGGGAAGGCTGTTCTGGGAGAGCACGGGAGCGTCAGCAGGTCAAACCAGGGGCTCGGCAGGGTGGAGGGAGGGCAAATAGAGTCTGGGGACGCCGAGGAGTCCTTGCCAAGTCGTGGCAAGGATCCGCCAGACAAACGGGGAGATGGACCTCGAAAGTCATATGCTTTGGCAGCGGCCTCTGAAACCCTAAGCGGGCTCTTCTCCAAGGAGTTATTTTCGTCCGGGGACGAGTTGGACATCCCGGCAGAAATTCTCTCAAGCTTTGTGGATTTTGAAAAATTTACCCTCATCGGTAAGTTTATTGGTGGTCGTCCCGACATGGAGACCATTCGCAAGTGGGCATCTGGCAAATGGCGGACCTCTGGTCACTTAGAGCTGGCTGCCCTAACCCGAGGTTTTTTCGCGATTAGGCTGAGCAACAAGGAGGACTACTGTAAAATCCTGGCTGGAGGGCCTTGGTTCTTGGGCCGTAGGAGTCTTTTTCTAAGGAAGTGGGGTTTGGAATTTAACCCCGATACCCAGAATATCAACATTGCTCCAATATGGGTTAGGCTCCCGAGTCTTCCCCTTTTCTGCCGGCATGAAAATGTAATCAGAGGTATTGCTCGGTCCATCGGGGAGCTGATCACTTTAGACCCTCCCACCAGAGCTCGAACTAGATTTGTCCAAGCTCGGTTCTGTGTTTTGGCGGACTTGGAGACGGACCTCCCATCCTCCATTACTCTGCAGTCTGGGGGTACTTTTCTACACAAGAAAGCTATTGTTTATGAGAATAGGCCAGCTTTCTGCCCTCAATGTAGTTCTCAAGGGCATCTTCAGTCCAATTGTCCTCTCCAAAAGCCGAGGAAGAAGGAGCGGGATCCCTGCAACCCTCTAGAGCACGGTGAAGGTCAGACGAAGCACCCTTTTATGAAAGGCCATGAATCTCTAGGTCCATCCAAGGACCATCTCGAATCCTCCTTACCAGAAGAGGAAATCACCACCCATCCGGACTTCGAGCAGTGTGGTGGGCGCCCCCAACTAGGACCACAGGAGGAAAATGAACAGGCCCCCCCCCTTATCACCACACAGGCAGATTCATCCAAAATTTATGACCGAAACTCTCCCGAGGCACAAAAGATATTGGAAGACTACCTGTTGGGAAGAAGAGGTTACCAGCCTGGTAATATTAGCCCTCGAATTACGAGGAGTCAAAAGCGAGGGGTGGATTTTGGTAGTGAAAGGAAGCAGGGTCGTCCCCCCAACAAGGAAAAGAGAGACAAAGAAACTGCGGCTGATGTTGCAAATGGAACCCAACGGTTGCTGTTTTAGGATGACTCTGATTCTCTTATGGGTGATGCGCTTATCCCAAAACCTCCCTTCCAGCAGGGAAAGGGAAGTAAGAAGAACCTCAAATCGTACGGATGAAATCCTGGATGTGAGAAGACTAAACGGAGTGGCCATTTGGGCCAGGGTAAAATTTTCCAGCAGGATTTTCAACGGTTTGTTTCAGTCCAGTCATTTTTCTTGGATCCTATCCAACATGTATGCTTCGAATTCTGCCTCCGGGAAAGCAGAAATGTGGAAAGTTATTTCCCAGGTATGGGAGAATTTTTTGTAGTTTTCTTGGCTGTCTTCTTCTGCTTTTCGATGGTCCAGCTTCTCCAGCTAGTTTCTGTTTTCCCAGTTATAATGGCCATGGTTTCTAGGATAATCAGGCAAAAATGCCTTACTTGTAGCCCTCGGGCAATTAGCAGCTTTTTGTTTTTTTTTGCATACAGGTTTATTCTTCCAGCCAAGAGGCATGAAGCACTATTTAGCAAGGCTGATTTTGTATATAAGGTTTTGGGATCCTCTATAAAAACCCACTGTTAATCTATTATAATAATTACCAAAAAAAAAAGATACTAAACACAAGAATTAACTAAATAAAATATTGTTATATAAGACTAAACCTTCTATAGATACTAAGTCTTGTCAAGATATCCCTTTAGTTAGATGAAAATAATAGCAAATTTATTGAGCATATAACTATAGAAGAATTTCATTCATTGTTTTCTCTTTTGATAAGGATAAATTCCAAAGTCTAGATGGAATCTATATAGCATTCTATCAACATAAATAGGAAATAGTAAAGGATTTTTTGTTGGTGGTAGTGGAATAATCTATGGTAAAACATATTAGAGAATATTATGTCATTTGGCACATATCAATGTATCATCATGGGTACATGATCGAGTGTCTTATAGTTAGGTGTGCATGTGTACAAGTGTCCATCATGCATAGTGCACATTTGTCCTTAGAGTAGGTAAGTGAAGAGTCACATACTATTATATATTTGTGACAAAGCATTGTAATTGATATGAAAAATATATTTCTCATAACATGCATTAGTAGATCTCCATTTCTTGTACTATTTTTATGAGCTTTCATTAATGATAGTTTTATGAGTAGTTGCAGAAGTTTCTTATGAGTTTTACATGCTTAGTATATTGTAATAATCATACATTTAGTATTACATGCTCATTTTAGTCCTTGTGGTTGCATTTATTTAAATGTATAACATAAAAAGCTAATAGTGGTATTAGAACCATAAGGAAGACTTGAAGAAAGCTCAAGGTAAAATATTGCAAGTAGGAGAAGATCCTAAGAAGAAGAATTTGGGACAATTATCGCCATCCAACAACAAGCCCAAAAGGAAGAAGGATTTGACACAAAGTTTGCCAAATTTTGGAAATTTTTTTTTTAAGATCTCAAGACATTCAAATTCTTGAGGAAGAGGCTAAATTTGAAGTCACAAATTGACAATAATATAAGAAGGAGAAATAAGATTTTTTGAGGCAAAAAATGAAGAGTCATAGAGCTGTAAAATTGACAAGCAAAAGGAATTGAAGCTGCAATTTTTACAAATTCGGAGCAGCATATAGGTGAACCAAATCACCAATAAATCTAGCTACGAAAGGATACCAAAAGGTATGCAATATTGGTGCTATAAAATTTTATTATTTGAAAATTCACATTAGCTTATTATTAAGTCTTTAAAAGCACCACATTTGAGTTTTTAAAGTAGCAAAAGGAAATGTCTCAAGTTTATATCTTCAAAGTTGGAGAAGATAGCATTCACAAGGGATTAAAACCTACAACAAAGAAAGGAGAAGTTAGATATAATATAAGGAAAGGAAAAATATCAACTCCTTACTATCTCTTGGAAAATAAATAAGTCAATAGTTTACAACAAAGGATAGAAGTATTATACTATCCGAAAGGCACAGGTTTTGGCATAAATTAGAAGCTTGGAGTCACCAAAGAAGAAACCACCAAGCATAGAGATGAGGAGGAGTCATTATGGAAGAGTAGCCAACAAGGAGAAGCTATTGTGGAAGAAAAACCACCATTACCAAGTCTTGGCAAAGAGAAGAGGTGCCACCATATTGGATAAGAAAGCCATCATTTCAAGAAAGCTAGTGTAACTATTTAAGAAGGACTAAAAGTATAGGGGGGCAAGTAATAGAAATGCATGAGCTAGTGTCTCTCTAGAGCTACGTACAATAGTTGAAAATATGTTATAGTAAAGGAGCACAAAACTTTATTAAATTTAAGCACCCATAAGTAGTGTTGTTTACATAGCAAAGTGCCAAGCGAGCCAACTACAAAAAAAAAGAGGTAAGAGTGACACAAGTAGAAAAAACGAACAAATACCAAGCTGAGCAACCACGAAAGAAGTGTAAGAACCACCAGATCAATGTAGAGGAGTTGTCACAATCATAAAATAAGGTTACCTAGAGTGCCACCACCATTCAATTGAGAACATAGTTGAGGAAGAGAATCACCATCGAAGGAGCTTTGGTGAAGTTAAGCAAACCACCATTAGGGTTGCATAAACTCAATACAAGGTTGTTGAAAGGAGGATAGTAGAGAGCTAATCATCATTTACATCATTTGATATAACACTTGCTACATAACACAAAAGTAAGGTAAGACACTTGAGTAACGACCAACATAACATATACCTATTGAAATAGAAGGAAGAGCGCTAGAATTGGTTGAAGATTACTCATTAATGAGCATTACATTGAAAGGAAAGGTATTGAAGAATCAAGAAATCATATGGTATGTTAGGTGAAGAATTAATGTTGCTATTTTCAATTTGACATGTCAGCTATAGAGCACCAACCACCTTAAGGAGAGCTAAATCATAGTCTAAGCACCAAGGAAGTGAAACCATCATTGTAGAGGGGACAATCAAGTCAAGCACAATAAAAATTTGAATGTTACCAAGGAGGTAGGAAGTTGTAACATTCATTGACAAATGCTACAAGTGTAAAAGACACCCAAGATACAAAGTTCCAATCGCCAAGGAGTATTTAGGTGTCCTAGAAGAAGCATCAACTTGAATGCCAAGTATCTTGATGGTAGAGGAGCACCAATTATCACATAACACCTTAATACATGCATGGGTTAGAGTAGCACTTGACAGAGGCAAGAGTGAAGCATGTAAGAATAGTGCATATGTACTACAATGAAGGGAAGATAAATACACAATTCAGAGATTCAAATCCTTGGAGACTAAATGTCAAAGTGCATTGAATGCATCATAGTGAATGAAGAGCATATTGAGAGCATAGGTTGCAAAATAAAGTAAGCAAGACAAAGCTTTGGAGCACCATATTAAAGGAGGTAAGAAATATTTAGTCTAATTAAAAACCTTTGCAAAATATTAAGGAGATACAAGGCATAATATTGAAGTCAAGGTTAATTAATTTATTATACTCAGTTTTTTAAATAAAAGGAGAAATAAGTTATAGACTTATAGCCTTTAAAGAATTATTGAATGCCTTAGAAGTTTTTTGAAGAAAGAATTTTTTTGGAATTTTTTTGAAATTACTTTATTCAAATTGCATTTAAATATTTGCAAATATTGTTATTTTGGAGAAATAAGGATTTCCACTTCAAATTAAGGTTACAAAAACTGCAAATATAATTTACAAAATCCTAAATTTCTTATTTGGGAGCCATAAGGACTTCAACATCAAATTATTTTTTCACTTATATATTTGAAACTAGGGAGTCATAAGGTAGTCAACTTCATACATACTAGAAAATTGAAAAAGAAAACAAAAGGAACCATAGATCATTAGTACATAGATTCAACAACAAGCAAACATATGACTGAAAACAAACAATTGTTTAATTTCCTATAAGAAAAAAAGAGAAACTAATTGCTATAGCAGATAGTAAGAGATATTAAGTAAAAGGGATAGGAAACATTCTTATTAATCTAATAAATGGAAAAGGAATGATTAACAATGTACTATATGTTCCTAGATTAACTACCAACCTTATTTTAGTTTCTCAACTCATGGATCAAGACATGACAATAGAATTCAAAGTTATTAATAAAAGAAAACAATGTCATATCATCAAACAATAAAAAATGATAGCTTTAGGCTTCTATAAAGGTAGTCTATTTGTTTTGGATACTACTACACATTCAACCCTTTCAGTTACAACATTGGGAACAAAAGATCTATGGCATAACCGATTAGGATATACCAATCCATCATCCATAAACAAAATGGTCAAATATAAAATGGTTGAAGGGATAACAAATATATCTTGGGAATCTACTGTTTATCTAGAATATTTAGCAAGAAAGTAACATAGAATTCCTTTTGAACTTTGTCAGCATAAGTACCAGCAACCATTAGAATTAATATATACATATTTATGTGGTCCAACGAATGTTACTAGTATTGGAGAACATAAGTATTTTCAACTATTTGTTGATGATCATACTAGAAAAATGTGGGTATACTTTATGAAGTACAAATCATAAGCATTTAGTTGTTTTAAACAATTCAAACTCCAAGTAGAAAAGGAATCAAGAAAAACTATCAAAATTCTTTGTTTAGATAGAGGAGGTGAATTTATATCAAAAGAATTCAATCTATTTCTAGAAGAAAATGGAATTAAAAGACAACTCACTATAGCATATTCACCACAACAAAATGGAATTGTATAAGGAAGAAATAGGTCTATAATGGAAATGGTGAGGTGTATGATAAAATAAGCTCATATTAATTCTTAGTATTGGGTAGAAGCAGTCAAAAAACATTATATTTACAAAATAGATTACCTACAAGAATACTCAAGAATGTTACACCAGAAGAAGCATGGTCAAGGTAAAAATCAAATATTGAAAAATTAAGAATTTTTGGATGCAAAGCTTATATTCATATTCCAAAACAAAAAGGAAAAAATTAGATGAAAAAACTATGGCTGGAATATTTTTTGGCTATGATGATGAGTTTGTAGGGTATAAAATAATAGATCCAAGTACAAATAAGGTATATATAAGTAGAGATGTAGTCTTTGATGAGAAGATCAAGATTGAAACTAAAAAACATGATAATGATGCAAAAGTACTTTTAAATTTCTCAGAGGAAGATTTAGAAAATGAAGAAACATGAGTACTTTTAAAGTTCGTGTAGCGGAGCGCTGTCGGATTTCTCAGACACCATGAGTTCATGGACCAGATCATCAAGTGGCAGAGCTGAAGTGAGACCGGTAAGTGCCCCTTTTCTTTATTTTGCTTATTTTGTTGTACAGTTTAAAACCGCAATTCTTTTCTTTTGTAGTTTGTTTTTCGATTTAAAAATGAAAACCCTAGTTAATATTTTTTTTTTTTGGTGTTGGTTGGAATTTGTTTTGCTTTGTTAAAACTAAGATCGAGACCCTAGTTGAAACCGTGTTTATTTTGTTTTTGTTGTAAACTAAAAAGAAAACCCTAGTTTAAACTAAGATCGAAAACTTAGCTTAAAAAAAAAAAATTGTTTTTATGTTGTTTTTTGTTTTTTATCAGTTTAGACTAAGGTTAAACCCTAGGTAACTGAAAACTATTTGTGTGTGTTTTTTATTGGTTTTTTAGTTTTAAACTTAAGGTTCAAACCCTAGGTAACGGAAAATTTTGTTATTGTGTTTTGTATTTTTCAGTTTGACACTAGAATGAAAACCCTAGGTTAAAGTGTTTTACTTTGTTTTTTGTATTTTTATTGTTTAGACTAGGATGAAAACCCTAGGTTAAACTATTTTTTTTTTTTTTTGTATTTTTATTTATCAGTTTGAACTAAAGTTAAAAACCCTAGGTAACTGAAATTTTTTTATTTTGAATTTGTTTTTTTTGTATTTTATTTATCAGTTTGAACTAAAGTTAGAAACCCTAGGTAACTGACAAATGTGTTTTTTTTTTTGTTTTTGTTTTTTTTACATTGCATTGTTTATTTGATTTTTTTGAATGTTTGTACTGTACATGTTGTTAATGTTTTTGTTGTACATTTATCAAATGTTTTTGTTGTATAGTTTTTTTGTTTCATGTTTTTAATGTTTTTGTGTTGTTTTTTATTTTCATGTGGTGAAGAACCGGTACCGTGTGCTGACAGTGTTTTCGGAGGTGCGGGAGGCGCTGACTACGACGGACTAGGATTGGCTTGGCGCCCTCGGGCTCAAGCATGTGACTCGATTAGATCCTATGGTGGGAGATCGGGCATATCTAACTGCCCTGATTTGCTTATGGGATACCTGCACCAATACCTTTCATCTCCCAATAGGGGAGATGACGGTGACTCTAGAGGATGTCTATCAGATTCTACGGATTTCGATAAACGAGCTTCCTATTCGGACTACTCCACATGATCAATGGATGGCGATGCTGACACGGTGCTTTGGGTATGGGGTGGAGATGGGGGTGGATAGTTCGATGGAGAGGACAGAGGGGGATTGCCTTATTGGTGGTATTTTGGTACGATGGTGGCTGGAGAAGGGCATGTTGGGGGTGAGGCATGCACTACTGATGACCCTCATCTCCAACATGCTGCTTCCCAACTCCTCGGGTATGAGGTTCCCGTGGAACCTGCTGGAGGTTGTTTTCAGACTGGTTGAGTGTCCGACCTCAGAGACACTGATTATGAGGTGGGGTCAGACACTACTGGTATAGCTCTATGATGAGCTGTACGAGGTTCGCTGTCGAAGGTGAAAGGGGATTGGATGTAGCTACCTATTGTGGTGCTAGGGATGGCAACACATAGCTGTGGAGAGGCCACAGGGTTTGCCATGGACTACTCGGGCAGAGATGGTGGACATGGAGATAGGATATGCAGCTCTGTGGCGGAGGTCCGAGGAGCAGGGGCAAAGTTGGCGGTGGGCAGGTGTCGTAGGGCACTATGCTGATGCTTTCTCATGTCTTACTCTAGGGGAGGTGTTTTGGAATCCATATCGAGACTGTCTAGCCTGGCCTGAGGCAAGAGAGTGGCTTCAACGGGTGCGCAGGGGGAGATGGTTGATTAGGCAATATGGGACCTAGTAGGAGTACTTCATGTACATCCAAGTGACGTGATAGTTTGGGGTGCACCAGGGATTTCTTGGTGAGCCCTTGATTTATCAGCATCAGGGCGACGAGAGGACTTTGGCCTGGCTGATCATCGAGCTGTTGGATGAGGAGTCGGATGCAGCGATCGATGTCCCTAACATGGACAATTTCGGGGTGACTACAGAGTATGACCAGTGGTGGACAATGCGGCGATGGTGGGGCGGGGGGCCTCTAGGATGTCTAGAGGCGGTAGCAACAGGTGGGGAGGGTGTAGAGGCATCGGGAGAGGTTTGGGGGGCTCCGCTCGAGGATGCGGACATGGTGGAGGTTGATAGATTTGGGGGGGATGATTTTGGGATTCTGAAGTAGCCAAATATGTAGGATGTCATAGAGCAGTGGGAGCCAGAGTAGCCTGCCGTTCCAGATATGCCTATGCCTCAGGCAATCCCAGAGGGTATGGAGGCGAGGCATCATGTTGAGATAGCGCGATTGGAGGATCTGATTCGAAGACAGGATGAGGAGCTCAGGGATGCTCTGCAGGAGAGGGATATCCTGTAGACTTAGTTGGTAGAGCGAGAGAACGCATTGTCTACGTACCGCCAGTGGGATGGGGACACAGATGCTTTATGGGAGAGGGATCTCCTGCGAACTCAGTTGGTGCAGCATGATGATGCATTGGCTGCATACCGTCGATGGGATATGGATTTGGTTCAGCATCGGATGGAGTTGGAGGCAAAGATTATCTGCCTCGGTGGGTGGTTACCTGAGCTCCCTAGAGGTGGATCTTCATGCTGGATGAGAGACAGCGATACTGAGAAGTCAGCATCTTCTCGTCACAGGTGGTTGGATGAGGGGGGCGCTAGTGGGCGTGATGCGGGGGCTAGCAGCAGCCACCCTGAGAGGTCCCATAGGACCCACACCACTGGGGGTAGTTCCCGTCGCACCGATCCTATGTGATCATGGTGGCCGATGCCCTAGGCTTGGGGGTTTTTGAGATTTTCTTTTTTTTTGGTGAGGTCCGAGGACCGTTTTATTGTAGCCTGAGGGCCTTTTTGACGATATATACATGAATTTCTTTGTGTTTATACACTTGTTATGGTTTGATTTTATGCACATGTATTTACATTGATGTATGCATATGTTATTGTGAATGCGATGTTTCTAATTATATGATGTATGCATATGGTATGGATGAATTGAGTTGTGGATATTTGGCGGTGGCACCATAAACTGTACAAGGACTTAATGGCTTTTTTGTACTAGGCGATTGCGTTATGAAATGACTTTGTATGTATATATTTTTCTTTTGTTTTGTATATATTTTTGATGATGGTGTAATAATGGAATGTATCATAGTTGGTTTAGAATGTAGTTAAGGTTTTTTGAGACTCAGATGTTTTAACTAACTAGCCAAGACTATACTTTTATCTTACAAGACTTTTGAACAAGGTACGAATCGGACTTGAGTTTGACCAAGTTATTTCGCATCCTTGTGTGTGCAATTGAGTTTGTTCATGTGGTATTTGTTAGGATACCGCCAGTGCCAGATAGGCTATCAACCAAACATGTACTGAGGATCACCTAATTAGCTCCACTAACTCCTTTGTCGTATTTAGTAAGATTAATCTACAGTGCCATCTAGGATACCATAAGCTAGCTCATCCACATGCAAACATTGATCTGCACACAATTTAATGTGACAGATATATCGTCATGCGGGAGGTTTGCCACCAGTGACCGATAGGCTATCCACCAAACCGGTACTGAGGATCACCTCATGACCTTTCGAATGTTGAGAGTTCCAGGGATTCAAGTTCGACTTCCTTCTTTTCTTCAATTGTATTGGGATACTTGCTCTTATATAGTGATAAAAATCACTGTTTATTTTTGATTTTTTTTTTTTGAGCAAGGGATTTAGATATTGAGTGATGAGAATCACTATTGCTTGTGCTTTTTGATGTATGCACTTTGTGGGTTTTGATGTCAAATTTTGGAGTTTTGACTGTTGCAACTTTTTTGATGGTTGCAAATTTTTGAGAACTTGGGATTTTTGGGGAATTGGGTAGGGAAGATGCTTGTCCTTTTGCCAACTCTCAGCATTCTTGGGGTCATTTGCACAGGGGGATGAGCAAGATAATCCTTTTCACTGTATGGTATCCTAGATTGCTTTGCAGGTTTCATCTTTCGTTCACACAACTTGGGATTTTTTTTTATGTGTTTTTAGCTTGTGTTGGGATGCTACGTAACAAGGTGTGATCCAAGTAGAACTCTACCTTTGTAAAATCTGTTTGAATTTGTACTATTTTTGGCTAGAAATCTAATGACAACTGAATGACGAAAACTCTAGATACATTAGAAGGCAACTGACTATGGTATGGTGAAAAATGTGAATGGCGTGTATTTTTGCTGAATTATTTTCAAAGTGGAAAAATGTGGAGAATGATGGAATTTCCCGTAATTACAGTCTATGGTGCTCTAGACCTGTATGATCAACAAATGTGCAATGTATGTATGCGATGCCTAATGCAGCTATTTATTTTTTTTGTGTTTTGATTTTTTTATGAGTATGCATGGAAGTGAGATGCAATTTTTTTTGTTATTTTTGATTATTTATTGTTTTTGAAAATTCTTTATGGTTGGTTTATCCCGAGTGGGTGCGGACCAAGTGATTCTTTTGGATCCTTGGAGGTTTTGACCAAAGGGATTATGGGCACCGTTGGGGCATTTTTGGGTTGACCAAGCGATTGTGGGAATCCTTGGAGCTTTTGGGGTGACCAAAGGGTTTATAGATACCTTTGGGGCATTTTTGGGGTTGACCAAGCGATTATGGGAATCCTTGGGGCTTTTGGTTTGACCAAAGGGTTTATGGACACCTTTGGGGCATTTTTGGGGTTGACCAAGTGATTATGGGAATCCTTGGGGCTTTTGGTTTGACCAAAGGGTTTATGGACACCTTTGGGGCATTTTTTGGGGTTGACCAAGCGATTGTGGGAATCCTTGGGGCTTTTGGTTTGACCAAAGGGTTTATGGACACCTTTGGGGCATTTTTGGGGTTGACCAAGAGATTATGGGAATCCTTGGAGCTTTTGGTTTGACCAAAGGGTTTATGGACACCTTTGGGGCATTTTTGGGGTTGACCAAGTGATTATGGGAATCCTTGGAGCTTTTGGTTTGACCAAAGGGTTTATGGGCACCTTTGGGGCATTTTTGGGGTTGACCAAGCGATTATGGGAATCCTTGGAGCTTTTTGGTTGGGCTATGGCTCTCTTAAATATGGAATGGCCTCAAATGACTGATGTTCAAGGGTTCTAGTTCCTTGATTCCATCAAGAGAGGCTAGCCGGTATGTCCCAGGTCCTATTTTACTGTCAATTACATAAGGACCTAACCAGTTTGCCATGAACTTGTCCCTTAGATGGGGCGGCAAGTTAGAGTTTTGTTGGTTCTCTTTTAAGACCAGGTCACCAACCTGAAAGTCCCTCAGGTGAACTTTCATGTTGTATGCTTTCTTAAGTCGCTCTTGGTAGATACGCAAATGCTCGAGAGCATTGATGCATCATTCATCAAGCAACGTAAGCTGGTCTAACTAGGCCTGTCGTGCAGTGTCATCATCGATGAACTCTTGCATTGATATGCACAGGGAAGGAATTTCCAACTCGAGAGGCATGACTGCCTCGGAGCCATACACCAACGAAAATAGAGTTGCCCCAGTGGGCGTCCGAATGCTAGTGCGATAAGCCCAAAGAGCAAGTGGTATTTGAATGTGCCAATCCTTATGACTATCTACGACTGTCTTTTTGAGGATGGCAACTAGCATTTTGTTTGACGCCTCTGCTTGCCCATTTGCCTACGGATAATAGGGTGTCGAAAAACTATGCTAAATTTTGTACTTCGTTGTCAAAGCACGCACATCTTTGTTCTTAAATGACGTCCCATTATCCGAGATGATCTTGGATGGAATACCAAAATGACATATAATGTTATGTAAAATAAACTTCGCAATGCGGGTTCCAGTCGTAGAGGTAAGCGAAATTGCTTCCACCCACTTGGTGAAGTACTCTGTGGCCATTATGATGAACGTGTGATGACCTGACGATGCAGGGGAGATCTTTCCAATTAGATCTAAGCCCCACTATGAAAATGGCCAAGCCGATTGGATCGGCTGCAAGGCCTGAGAAGGTACATGTGTCAAATTAGCATGGTGTTGACATTTCATGCACTTCCTTACATACGTGCAACAATATCGCTCTAAATATGGCCAATAATAGCCCATGCAAAGAATGCGCTTTGTGATGGCCATACCACTGAAGTGGCCATCGCATGTACCATCGTGCGCTTGGGTGATCGCCCAAGCGGACTCCTGCTGGTCCAAGCAATGAAGGAGGATTCCTTCGTAGCTCCGACGATACAAAATGTCTCCTAGCAAGACATGTTTTGCCACTTTCTGTTTGAATGATATTTTTGCGGCATGCGACAATCCAAGTGGGAGGTTACCTAACTTGAGGTAGTCCCTTATGGGTGTGTACCAATCCTGCCGATCAGAAGCCTCGATGGTATGAACAACCAATCCCTCTTGAGGTTCGTCCCTAGCAAAAGCTGAGCGGGAAAGAACCTGTAAGAATAGCATTGTGTTGCTATTGAGGGGAATAGGGGAGAACAAGGACCCCCAGTTGGCTTGATTCAGACAATCATGGATTCGAGAGAACCTATCCTGAGATGGTTCAATCTGGATCAGGTGGATTCCTGGCGTTAAGTCAGAGCTTGCATGCTCCATCATGGATTGCGATAGTGTTTTGACTTGAATGGTTGTCATCTCACCGGAAGGGTCTTGCGGGATTAGTGACCCCAAGGAGGCCATAGTGTCCACAAAATGATTCGATGACCGAGGGAGTGCCTCGATGTCGTACCATTCAAGCTTTGCTAAGAATTTATCCACAAGGGCTTTGTAGGCCTACAGAACTAGGCATTTACATTGGAATACCCCTTTTACTTGGTTGACAATTAACAACGAATCACCAAAGATGTTCAAGCATTTGATGTTCATGGTGATTGTTGTCTGAAGACCTATGAGCAAGGCTTCATATTCGGAATTATTATTGGTGCATGAGAAATCTAGTTTAAATGATAGAGGCATTGGAGCCCCTTGCGGTGTGAAGAATATGATTCCCGTGCCACCCCCTTGCTCACATTTAGAACCATCAAAAAATAGGGTTATGTCGGCCTATGACTCAGGCTCATCAGAATCTGGTGATTCTGAGACATGGAAGACCCCATCATCGGGTAGCTCTATGGTCAGAGGCTGATTGTCTTCGAGAGGAGCCTCTGCTAGTTGATCGACGATGACTTGACCTTTGATGGATTTTTGTCCAATGAATTCGATGTCAAACTCCGTCAACAACATGATCCATTTTGCCGTGCGGCTACTGTGATAAGTATGACTCATCATGTACCGTAATGGATTCTCCTTAGACACAACATACGTCGTGTTTCTCAACATGTAATGGCATAGCTTTTTGGTAGCAAACACCACTGCCAAGCATAGCTTCTCAACGTATGCATAGTTAAGTTCATAATTGACCAGGGTGCAGCTAAGGTAGTAAGTAGCCTGTTCTTTGTGTAGTTCATTTTTCTAGGCTAGCATGGCGCCCAGTGCCACCTCAGTAGCTGAGATGTATAAGTAGAATGGCACTCCTGGTCTAGGTGGTGCCAATACTAGCGGTGAAGCCAAGTATTGTTTAATGTCATCGAAGGCAGACTGGCACTCGTCATCCCAATGAAATGCTACCCCCTTGTGCAATAATTTATTCATGGGTCGGCACTTGTCAGATAGCTATGCTATGAAGCGCTTGATTGACGCGACCTTTCCCTACAGGCTTCTGAGCTGCTTGATGGTAGTTGGGGGGAGCATTTCAAGGATTGCCTTGAATTTATGTGGATCCACCTCGATGCCTCATTTTGAGACTATGAAACCCAAGAGTTTTCCAGATGTGATGCCAAATACGCACTTCTTGGGGTTTAGTCTGACTTTGTGTTCGATGAGGCGATCGAGGATCTTGCTTAAGTCATCGAGATGATCCGGGCGCAAAAGAGATTTGGCCAACAAATCATCCATGTAATCTTCCAAAGTTTTATGCATGTGATCATGGAAGATGTATGTCATGGCACGTTGGTAGGTGGCGCCAGCATTTTTAAGGCCAAAGGGCATGACCTTATAACAAAATGTCCCCCAAGGCGTTGTGAATGCCATTTTTAGTTGGTCCTCGGGATTGATACGAATCTAATTGTATCCCAAGAAACCATCCATGAGGGATAGCATTTCATGGCCCACTGTAGTGTCTACCAATGCGTCGATGCTAGGCAAGGGGAAATCATCCTTAGGACTCGCTTTGTTTAGATCTCAAAAATTGGTGCATATGTGAATCCTCCCATCGGGCTTCTTGATGGGTACCATGTTGGACAGCCATGGTGGGTAATCCATGCAGATGAAAAACTATGCATCCAACAACTTTTGTAATTCATATTTGACCATTAAGGCCACTGTTGGGTGCATCTTACATAGTTTTTTCTTAACTGGCTTGACTGTCGGATCAAGCGTTAGATTATGCGTGACTAGCTACGGGTCTAGCCTCGACATGTCTTTGTAGGACCATGCAAAAACCTCCTTCTTCTATTTGAGAAGGGCAATGTAGTCGACTTGCTCTTCAGGGGATAGACTTACCCCCAGCTTGATGATCTATGGATTCATTGGATTAGAGCCGATGTCTACGTCAGTCGTCTCCTCGACTGACATGTGGGACCCGTCCTCCAACTGGTGTGGAGTTGGGATCAAGTGGATATCATTTTCTGAATTTAGATCTACATTAGGAACTTCGGGTCCCTCTTCAGCATGGAAGATATCCTGAGTTGGTCCTGGGGTGAAATGAAGCATCTCACCACAAGGCCAGTACTCTGATGGGGATGGTGGTGAATTAATGTGATCCCAGTCTATGGCATCTAGGTCTAGATACAATGACCATGCTGGATCGGCTGGATTGTGGATGGGGGCGGTTAAGTCAATGGAGATCATGTTGATGAAATTATTTTGGTCTCCATTACCACGGGGGTGGTGACTCGGACATCCTAGATGATTTTTGTGCTTCGGATCTGGCTTTGGGGGTATTGGCACAAATGGATCAGCCCTATGTGTAGATAGAAGGACAGGGTCTGCCCTTGGCACTGATAACTCTATAGGGTCTCTGGGCGGAAGGTGCTCTCTGTATGCCCAAAGTGGTAGATGCAACACTTGGTCCAACTGTGCTGGGTTTAGGTGCCACCTATGCCTTGGCCCCATGTTTAGTTGTTCAAACATGTCATCAATATCCATGGGGTATTGTTGCTATCGCATATGATTGAGATATGCCATCTCAGTTTCATCTTCATAATCACTGTCGAAGATCCACAGGCCTTCATTGGCTTCGATGACTATTTGCGGCATGTGAGGCTCGTCCTGCTCGAGCAAATTAATGTGGTCCCATCGGGGTTGCTCCGCTCTCTACGGGGGGACCTAAATTTCTTGAGGTGGCACTTGCTCGATTGGAGCATCCAAAGGGAACATTGCCAAGAGGCTTTCTTGGTAGTCATCCATGGGGGTTACCTGTGAGTGATTGCTATCCGATTCGAAAGGGTCCCATGGTGCTATCTCATACTCTGACTCGTCTTTCGAAGATCCTTCCTGACCTTGTCTATATCCCTCTTGTAAGTGAGTTCTCGAACTTTCTCCTTTCTCGATCAAAGGGATGGGGTTATCAAGGTCAACAAGGTGTGTTGTCAACAATGGGAGATAATCCCCCAATGTATATGTTGTGTTAGGATTGGCATATGGATCTAATGCCAACCCATCCTTGTTGCCTATCCCTAGGCCTTGCATGTTCTCTACCAAGATGTCCAGGGGCGGGGGGTGGTTGAACCCTACTCCTGACTTGTCGTATGGCATCTAATATCTTGGTTGGCAAAGAATGCGCACTCCTTGCTCATATCGGCCCAACCCATATCCATGCCAATTGCATTGGCCAAGATATCTCAAAGCGAAGTCCGGGTTGGAAAAATAGTTGACATCCTCAGCAAAGGGCTCTTCATCTTCTTCTTCTTGCATGTAAGGTTCAATGCCATTATCGAGGCCCCCATATACAAAGTTTGTCTGATTTGGTGGGTAGCCTAGAGGGACAATAGTACCGATGGGGAGGCGAGGTCTCCCCATGTCCTGCATGGACTCAATTGCGGGTGTTGCTACAATGTTCCATACCAGATACTCCCCCAAGCCCATATTGGCCATCTCAACGATTATTGTTGGCGGTTGAGGGGGAGGGAATGGGAGTTCTTCTTGAGTCCACTCCATGTCGGGTGAACTAGGCATCTTGACTTCCATTCGGCTAGGCATCTCCTCGGTAGAGATGGTTGAGACTGATGGCGGTGCCTCTTCCAGGGGTTTCTTCCCATTGTCCTTCGATGTGGCCACCGTAGGTGGCATCATTGGTGAAGGACCAGATGATGAAGATGGACCCGACTGGGGGTTTGATGGACTTAACAACGGGGATGTATGTGGAATCGGACCCTGTTTAGATGGATTCAACTAAAAATCCAAATGTGTTGATGGAAGGGTCGATTGCGGCATCAGCTATACCATATTGCAATACTTGAAGGGTTCTAAGTCCATCGAGACTACATGCACTTGCCCTTCGAATGTGTACTTTAGGCATTGGTGGGCTATCGAAGGGACACACTTCATGTCCCTGATCCAGGGCCAGCCCAACAAGATATTATAGGCCATCTCACCTTCCAAGATGTGGCACAACGTAGGAATAGTCTTTTGTCCCACCTGGATGGGTAGGACAATTATGCCAACCATCGAGCATATCGCATCATTGAATGCTCGTAGAGTATAGGTGGAGGCCACGATGTGAGATGTTGGCAACTTTAGGTGTTTCAATGTCGCCGTTGTAATTATATTACTGGACGAGCCAGTGTCCACCAACACCCTCTTATACGGAATCCCATTGACCCATGCAATAATGTGTAGGGGTGGATCCGCCATGTCACCAGTCACTGATTTTAGCTCGTCCTCTCTAAAGGTGATGACTGGCTCGGTGCATCATTTGACATGTCCCACGAAGTTTTTGAAAGAGTTTGCTTCGTGGGGCTACAACTCGATGGCTTTTAGTATCTCCATTAGAGCCTCCCGATGGGGTGATGATTGTTGTATGAGCTCGTAAATGGAGAGCCTAGCCGACGTGGTCCTCAAACTTTGGGTAAGTTTGGTCCGAATCGTGGCCACTAGTCTAGGCGGAGGAGGTTGTGTAGGGTGCTGTTGAGGTTGTGATGTTGATGGAACCTCTCCTGTAGCTATAGCGGGGCAGATGTACTTGGGTACCTCTTGTTCCTAGTCATGATGCTTATCATTCCCACATACCCTTGCATGGGGCAGTTTTGTGTTACCTCATTGACTTGTAGGGTTTTTTCCTGTGCATCATGGGCAGGCAGGGGGTATTTGAAAACCTCCATCTGTTGGTTGTTTGGTGCTACGGGATTATCCACCACTAGCATCTTGTTGTCGATTAGGTCTTGCACTAAGCTTTTAAATTTCCAACATGCATAAAGATCATGTCCCTTCTGTCGGTGAAACCTACAGTACAAGTCTTCCCTATAACCTTTGGTTTTTGCGTGTTGGGGTCTACAGGTCGACTCTCTGGCAGGTTTATCAAGTTTACCATTGACAAACGGTCAAACAAGGAGTCTTTAGACTCTATAAAGGGTGTGAATTGTTGCCTAGGGCGACGCTGCTGATTTTGCTCTTGTCGATGATTTTATTTTTCATAACTGTCAAGAGGGACCGCTTGATAGTTCGCCTTTGGGGGATGTGTTTCTTGTACAGGCTTAGGCATGTTTATAGCAACCTGATTGACCGCAGTGGGTTTTGGTTGTGTGGTCCCTATTTTGGCATTTTTAGGCCACTCTTTCTTCCATGGCTTGGCAATCTCGCCATCCTGTATCTTGATCTCCTCAATGATTTTGGATTGCACCAGGGCTTCCTCAAGAGTGGCATATTGTTGCAGCTGCAATAGCACAAAGATCGACCTCAAACAGCTCTTTGAAAACATTTGGGTCAGGTCGGCCATGGGAGGGAGGTAGGGCAACTTTGAAAGCAACGTCCTCCACCGATTTCCATAGGCCGCCATGGTTTCTTCCTCATACTTCTTGAGGCTAGCTAGGTCGCTTAGTGATGCCTTCTTCTTGGTGTTGAAGGTGAAGCGTTCGAGGAACGCGTCCACTAGCTGATCCAAGTTACTGATGCTATTTTTTGGCAACTGAGTGAACCAATCCTAGGCAGGGCCTGCGAACGTGGTTATAAATGTTCTTAGTAGCAAAGCATCATTGTCCTGAATGCCAAAGCATTGGCTCAGGAATCTAGTCACGTGCTCTTGGGCATCCTCTTCCCCTCTAAAGATTGCCAACTGGGGAAGTTTAAAGTGTTCAAGGTATGGGGGTGCCGGCACTGACAGGTGCATAGGGTGACTATGGAGCTGGCGTAAAGTGGGCTTCTGGGGCCCAGAAGCCTTGGTCTCCATAGAATCTAAGCGCTTTAGCAATGTTTTATATGCATCGAAAGATTTGATCTCTTCCTCCTTGGTTTGTTCCTACTACGGGTTGCGGGGAACTTGAGGCCTATGGAGGGGTGGTCAGATAGCACCCCCTCTACCTTGGTAAGGCATTTTAGCCTGATCTTCTTCTTGATCATACTCATCATAGGCTTCTTGAGGAATTCCTGGGTGTGACCTATAAACATGGGTGGGTGACCACGGAGGGCACCCATCATTGGCTCTAGGGGGCTCTCCCGCTCAGGTCTAGGAGGTCTTGGAGGCAACATTTGATAAGGTCGCGAAGACCTATCTTGCACCAAGGGGTTGTGCCTCTCATACAACTCTATTCTATGCATGTGAGGGGTTGGGACCCTCTCAGGCGCAATGGTCTGGAGCAATTCATCTGTCTGATGCCGAATGCGCTCTTTGATAAGGCGATACAGGTGCTCCAACTATTGTTGGTCTCACTCAAGCTGTGTGATTTGCGCTTGGTGGGCGACATGTATGGAAAATGCCAAGTCCATTTGTTTCGTCGTCTTGAGTCTAGGAGGCCTAGATGCCTCTCCTACATATTTATCTTGGTTGTGATGATCCGAGATCTCTATAGGTCGCTTTCCTCTACCGAGGTTGGCAGTATTCACCCGAGGCTCTGGCATTAGTAGGTGATCCTGATAGATATCAGGTGTGGAGGTGCATGGCTCCCGCACTGTGTATTGCTCTTGAGGAATGTAATGGTCTTCCTTGTGCTCCCTTTCGTATATGTGAAAGGGGTGGGCAGAGTTGGCTCGCCCTGTCTGAAGAGCCTTGTGCTTTGAATTTGGCTTGTTATTCCTAACAGTGATGAGGGGTAGAGGAGGGATGACATAATCATGTGGCCCCTCCTTATGGACCCTATGTTGTTCTAGCGCTTCATTGCACGGTGGCCACTCATAACGAGCATCTAAGGGAGACTTCCTATTTATGTTGAGTGCCATGTGTAAGGACTTCTAAAAGGATCTACGCTGAATGGGAGTGCCCCTCGAAGGGGTGCCTCTATAGTCCCATTCTAAAATGGCATGATGTGGAATATCTTGTGGGTCAAGCCGCCAAGGTGGTATGACCAAGTCCTTGGGGCTATAGCGGAGGCGACTTGTGCCCCCTTGTACACTCTCTACAACTTCCGCCCGTGATTGGGCTTGGCTACGGGTGTACACCATGGTGGTGTCTCTCTACAAGCTATGTAGGTTTTTATATTTTTATGCTACACTAAACAAAGGGAACCACACAATCAAAGAAGTGATTATCTCATTTATAGATTAAAGGTGTGCCCTAAATCTGGTTTAGTGTGTTTTGATTTTTTTTTTGAAAGCTTTGCAAAGAAGTGTTGTTGTAAATGCAATATGATGGCTCTTATGTCTCCCAAAATGGTCACCCCTTCAATATACCATTGCCAGGCCGTTATACCAAACCTCTCAATATACCCACCCTTACGTGAGGGAAACTATTGGTACGTGAGAGTAGAATGGTACATGGAACATAAGCGGTACGGAAGGGGAATCACTATTTTTTTGACACCTACCATAGAAGACTTATACTCATGCGCTAGGAATCACCCTAGCTACATTTGGTCAGATTTCGTCAATATTTATGTCTAGCAACAGTAGCAATCAGGGTTATGTATGCAAAAATTCAAGCCAAGGTGGTGATGAAATCCACTGTTGGTCTTGATCAAGGGTTGGGGTTTTATGACCAACTCCTTGGTGTTTAAATTACCACGTGGTGTGTGGGGTTATTTTTATTTGTGCAAATAAAGAAAAACATGCAGCAAAACTCTCCTATGCAAGCAAAGAAACATGAAATGACAGGGACAAAAAATAGAAAATGACAGAGGATGCTCAGAACCCCTACCTCTTCTCTGCCCAAATCGGATGCCTCTGAGTTCCTGCTTTGAAACTACATAGAGAGCTAATAATATCAGGATGGTATGAATAATAGATATATTCATCACAGGGTGGGACGAATGCCCATTCATCCCTGGGTGACACGAATTCCAGCTCTGTATTCGCCATAGGGTGGAATGAGCAGTAGTCCAGTGCTTGAAATATTGACACCTCTTCTCTGTACAAACTAGATGCCTCTGAGTTCCTACTCTGAAATTGCACAGAGAGCTAATCATCCCATGATGGGATGAATAACAGATCTGTATTTGTCACAGGGTGGTACGAATTCCCATTCGTCCCTGGGTGACACGAATTCCAGCTCTGTATTCGCCATAGGGTGGAACGAGCAGCAGTCCAATGCTTGAAATATTGACACCTGCAAGCAGAAACACATAACTTTTGATCAGAAATTTGATCTCAAAATCAGGGGACAGTGTCCCACCGTGATCGCCACTGAAAGCACGAGGATACGGAAGCAAACAAAATGGAAATGTAACGCTAAGTCCTACAAACGAGAATGCATGAAAAGAGGGAAAACAAACGAATTGAAATGAGATTTAAAGCAAATGTAAAAGTGCAGCCCTTTATTTTATTAATTTTCTCGAGATCGGGTTACAATGCATCTCCTCTCTTTTCAGGGGCTGGGAGCGTCGGACATAATTTTGTTACACCACAAATGAGATATTCCCCTTTGGGATCTTTTGCATGCCCACATTGAAAATGGGCGGACCAAACATCATCGTCGCTTGCATGAGTGCATCTATAGTTCCTTTCTACCCCTCCGGTGTCAAGATCCTACATTCAGAGAAACAATAAACGATTAGTAGCACCTGCGGATGGAGGGAAACATGCGATCCCCAAGGCCTACGGTTAATGCATGCATAAAATAATTAAAACGATAACTGAAACATATCAAAATGAGCTGAAAATTTTACAAAAGCAATAAAGCATTACCAGGAACACACTGTAAAAAGGAACAATCAAGAAATCTACCACAAATTTCTAATCACTCCGGGGTGGGATGATTAGGACTGTCATAAAATGTTAGTAGGTGACCTCCTAAATGTCCCATCCAGGGGCCTCCAAAAAACCTACAAATTTGGGATTAGATAAAATGGGTAATTTTGGGACAACCCAGATGGTCGGATTTTGTAGATTCTACCTTGATTTCCCTATATCTGATGATGCTCCCTGTATGTTAGTGAAAGTGAGAAACATTGAAAGCACAGTCAAAACTCATCAAAATCACATGAAATTTAAATGATAGCATATATGGATGACCTAAAATAAAATGCAAAATAAATAGTAGGGAAATATACCATAGATTTCTAATCACTCCGAGGTGGGGTGATTAGGACTACAGCAGTGCGGGGGGCACCGGGGGCAGGACGCCCGCCGTTTGGGGCTCGGTTTTGGCACCAATCCACTTGGGATGGGTCCAAAACCTCTTATGGGGTTGTGTCGGCAAATTAGGTGGGGTATTGTGGCCAAATATTTAGGTTTTGGGTCCGGATTGCGCTTTCAATAATCATCCAATAACCTCCCTTCCAAAAGAGAGATCAAGGATGTAAGAAGCACAAACGATGGGTGAGGATGTAATTCGACAGAACTCCATTGCTCCAAATTCTCCTACTCTATTTTTTTTTTGGGTGAGAAGACTCACCATTTTATAGACCTGAGGGTCTCTGTGAATGAGCATGTAGAGGCGCCACTTGGCCATCATGCCTTGCCAGGGGGAAGAAGATTCCTCCCTGATTAAGGGCTCCATGACTGCCCCTATGACTGCCTCTTTGAGCTCAAAAATTCTCACTCACACTCCATGCATTGAAGGAGGATTTAAGTGGTAGATTTGAGCTACCATTTGTCAAGGTTTGACCTTTTTCCCGTCAAACCTACTATTCGCCCCACCCTGGAGCGAATACTGCTAATCATCCCAGGGTGGGACGAATACCATTTGTAATCATCCCAAGGTGGAACGAATAAGGAGCAGGGTGCCTGAAAGGTGCCAAATTGACCTCTGACCTTCCAAAACTGTTGTGGGAGTGGTTAGGACCACTATTTAACCTTTGGGGGCTGCCCTAGGGGCTGTGTATGTCAATTCAATCAGTGCTTGTCGTCACATAATCGGATTGGTGCTGTTTTGGTGTCTACAAATATACATTTGCACCAACAACTAGAATGAGTATCAGAATAGTATGTGCTTTAGCAGCTCATCAGGGTTGGAAACTTCATTAAATGGATGTAAAAAGTGCTTTTCTTAATAGTGACTTAGAAGAAGTATACATGTCACAACCAAAAGGATTTGTTATTAAATTTCAAGAAAATAAGGTTTACAAATTAAAAAAATCCTTATATGGTTTGAAACAAGCCCCTAAAGCATGGAACATAAAAATAAATAATCATTTGTTCCAACATAGTTTCAAACAAAGTACATTTGATCCTAGTCTATATATAAAGAAATTTGGAAATGATATAATAATTATTATAGTGCATGTTGATAATATAGTGATTACTGGAAGCTCTGAAAAACAAATAAGTGAAATAAAAATATCTTGAGAAACTTTTGAAATGATAGATTTAGGACTAATGAATTACTTTCTTGCTCTGGAAACTCATAAAAAAGAAGATAATATTACCATTACACAGTCAAAATATGTAAAATATCTACTTGAAAAATATATAATGAATGACTGTAAACCTAAAGATACACCCATGGAACAAGGAATTATCCAAAAAATTATGGAACACCTTTAGTTTCAGCTACAAGGTACCAATAGTTAATTGGAAGTATTCTATACTTGAAAAATACTCGACCTGATCTAGTATTTATTGTAAATTATATTTTAATATTCATGCAAGAGCCAAGAGAGAGTCATTGGAAAACTACAAAAAGAATACTACAATATGTTAAGAAGACTACAGACTATGGACTAACTTATATGAAGAATATCAAATATTTTTGTCTATAGGGTTATTTAGATTCTGATTATGTTGGTTCTATTGATGATAGAAAATCTACTTTAGGATACATTTTCTATCTTGGATTAGGACTAATAACTTGGTATAGTAAGAAACAACATATAGTAGTACAATCATCTCCTAAAGAAGAATACCGTGCACTAAGACATACAACCTGCAAGACCTTGTGGTTACAATATATTTTATATGACATAGGAATTAATTAAATTCCAACTCTAATACATTGTGATAATCAAGGAGTACTCAATTTGATAAAAAATCCAATTGTACATGAATGAAATAAGCATATTGAAACATAATGTCATTTCATTAGTGATCATTTTCATAATTGTCATATCAGTTTGAAGTATATCCATATAGAAGAACAACTAGATATATTTACAAAATCTCTAAGAAAGAACAAATCTCAAATATTTAAATATCATCTATGCATATCAAGAGAAGTTCATCCCGGATAATGTAATATAGGAGGGTGTTAGAGAATATTACATAATTTGATACATATCAATGTATCACCATGGGTACATGGTTAGATTATATCAAGTGTCTTATAGTTAGGTGTGCATGTGTACAAGTATCCATTAATTATTCTTAGAGTAGGTAAGTGAAGAGTCACATACTATTATATATTTGTGACAAAGCATTGTAATTAATATGAAAAATGCATTGCTCATAGCATGCATTAGTAGATATCCATTTCTTGTACTATTTTCGTGAGCTTTCATTAATGGTAGTTTTATGAGTAGTTGTAGAAGTTTCTTATGAGTTTTACATGCTTAGTATATTGCAATTATCATATATTTAATATTGTATGCTCATTTTAGTCCTTGTGGTTGCATTTCTTTAAATATATAGCATCAAAAGCTAACAAAACAATACATACCTTATAAAATAAATGCAACGTATCACACTCGAATTCCAAAAAGAATGATGCATAATTGTTTGATTCATTTCATCCCATAAACCTATGTAATATGGTATATAAAATAGTTTCCAAAGTGATGGAAAATTGGTTAAGACCACTATTAGACAAAATTATTTTACTAGAGCAAGGAGGATTTGTGAAATGAAGACAAATTCTAGATAGGATCATAGGCTTCATACTAGTTACGTGTCCTTCCTATGTCTAGGATATTCTTCAATATTGTAGCTAACTACTTGATGTGAATGAGAAAAATATGAGTATTTATTTTAGAAACTTATGCTTAAATAAGCATAAATAAAATTAATAACAAATCCATAATAATAGGATTAGATAAGAGAAGAAGGTAACCAATTGGTAAGGAAAATTAATCCCTATATAGAAGAAACCATTGTGAGAGTATATTTCGCATATTACTTAAATTTCGCAAACAATAAATATTTCTAGAACTAATAATACTAATCCTATCTATCAAGAGATGTCCTCATTATACCTCCCAATAATAGAAGCATTAGACTTCAATACTATCAAAAGAGAATAAAACTCAGTTGAATGTGGAATAATCCTATTGATATGGTGAATAGTTGTGTCAAACACTTAATTAGGATTCAATGGAAGCTACAAGTCAGGTGCTAGACTGACAAGAGAATTAACGATGCCAAGGATACCTAGAAGTGTTATGTCTACAAGATAATGTCTGGTCAAAACTTTAAGCAACCCAAGAAGGAGGAAGTCGACAAGGACCCATGGTATGTTGTTGTTGTTTTTGAGTCTTATGTAAAATGTTAATATGTGATGAGGAAGGAGGTTGGAAGTGCTAGATAGAGGAAGATGCCTATGTGTGCTCTTCTAGAATGGATATGATTGCAAAAGAAAAAAATTAGTGCCATGATAAAGTGTAGGTGTAGTAAGAGGAATAAGAATAAGTGTAGGAGATGGAGTACTGAGAGTTTCCTTGTGGGGAGGTGCAACTATTGTTGTTGTGTGCTAATAGTGTGGCCTACTAAATAGTAAAGTATTATTTTGTGGTTGATTTTACTGGAGTATAAGTGTGGTGATTTTTATGCAACAGATGAGAAATTTCTTGTGCTCATGATGCAAAGTGTAGGTATTGTTATAAGCATCATATTGAGCCTTCCTATTGTATTGATAGGGTTTACCTAGGAATAAGCCACAAAAATCCATTAGATTCACATCATAAGTGACTCGATCCATAAAATGTGGAACAAAGGCAAAGGAAACTATGCAAGTATATATGATTTATGAGGTGGAACCATTATCTTTCCATCCAAGTGAGTATGGATGAGGATGTAGTTCCAAATGGCAGCTACAACTTATCAACAATGAATATCACAATTAAATTCTTTGTGAATGATTATAAAATAAATTAAAAAAATATAAGTGAGGTGAGATCTTATGACAAACAAATTGTCATGGCCATCTTTGTAATGAACAAGTGAGCACCCCATCCTTGAGGTACACCTTGTTTCACTAGGTTGACTCCACCACCTTGATGAGAATGTGATCTATGGCGGACCTCCAACACTTCAACCATGTTGTCCATCACTAGGGGTATGATTCCATCACTTGATATCAACATCACTACCCATGGGATCCCATCACTTGGTTGCAACATGTACATCATGGATCATGACCACCCTATGGATTCCATATTAAATGGGTAGGGCACAAGTTTTGACCCCTATGTCATCAGGAGATGTTCTCATCACCACTCATTTCAATATTCCAAGAAATAAATTCTTGCATATAATTTAAACACCTTTGTTATGATCTTCCTATACTCCACACCAACTCCATCTTATGGACAAGGCATAAAATTTGTGTCATCAATTTATATTTTGGCTAATTTCCTATATGTTGTCTACGTTCCTACTCGTAGATATTTTAATCCAACTATATTTTGTATACCACAAACCTCCAATTCCCATGGATGTGTAACAACCCAAAATTATCCCTCATAATTTTTTTTTACATACATATATACCAACCAAAAGCATGCACCATTACAAGTTATTCATACATTGGGTCCCTTTAGAGAAATGACTACAATAAATTAATATCATTTGATCTATTAGAATATTCACAATTGCTTTTCCCATATATCAATGTACAATAGTTTCCACATGGTAATTAGAGAACCAAAATCCATCTCTACTTATATAATTTGCTTAATTCTACTATTGAAGAAAACATGGCACCATGATCAATTTTATCAACATTACATACATAGAAAGGAAACCCACAAAAATTGCATAACATCTTGTTTACCCTGGAAAATACCCTTGTGGGGTAAAACCAACTAAAATCAATTCCCCTTTTCATTTATTTTTAAAATATGGTCTGCTCTTTACATCAAGATATTTCATTCTGTCTTTAACCTCATAGGGATATTCCATAATATCTATCTTATAGATTGAATTGGTTGTTCAATTACAATTACAATAATATTCTTGTCTTTGGAGTCCAAGCCTCAGAAAAGTCTTTCTTATAAGTAGGAACTTTTGTTCCTTATTTTACAGTGTGGCAATGGACACTTTCCACATCATGTAAATACCCATTGGCTCCAATGAAGGGTCCATCCTTCATAGTCTTTGGATTATCATACATAAATCCTAATAATTTATACCTGCATAATTCATAGATATTAGAATTATATCACTCACATTCCCTTCATGGTGACATCAAGAAAAATATTAGAGGTTATAACCCAACATCAGGAGATAGTTTTCCAATATTTTGAATACAAATGAACCAAACCATTAAGCACAAGGTACTCCATGGTGTCCATTCGGTTCAGCATAAGAATGTCTTTCATCCTATGACAACACAAAGAGTGAGTTTATATTCCACCAATAATGTTTAAACTCCTAAGAACCTCATGGCTGTAAAAGAATGTTTCCTTCCAAAAGTATTTGATCACAATATGACACATAATGTTATCAAACCATTTATTTTTAATGATTCCTTACACAATATGCACACATAGAATCAAATTTATCAATATAATAACTGAAAAACTATAAACCATCTATGGTAATAACATGGCAACCTATCACATTATATCATTATAGAAGATATCCATTCCATGGCTAGCCCAGACATCGAAACACACAGGCTTATCACAATAATGATATAACCTTGGATTTTTCACCCTACACCCAACATCTCACAGGAATTTAGTTATCAAATAATTCCAAGTTTCCCTAATCAAATCTGGAAATGTACTGCTTCCTTCGTTTAGAAAGTGATTGTGTCCAAAAAAACCCCGAATTAAAATTCTCTTTCTATATTCCTTCCATATGGTAATCAAATTATATGATGATATTTGACATTTTATTATGTCATAAAATCCTATTAATTTCATTTGGGTTTCCCTTATATTTCGTTCTAAGAGTTATCCCTCTTATCCATAGTTTACATTTCATCTCTATTCAACTGGAGCAATATGTTTTCTTTGTACACAAGGATGTTCCCATTACCATATTAACACAAAGGAACATTCTTGTTTCACATTACATAAACTTATTATGCATCCCAACACTAAGCTCACCTCTCTTTAGTTGTATGTCTTCATAACGAATAATATCATTTGATCTATTCAAACAATGCTCTTGTACATCGATTTCATTCTAGGAGTTATTATAATGCACCCAAAAATAAACACACACACACACACACACACATATATATATATATATATATATATATATATATATAACTACCTTGCAAATACTAGAAGAACAACCACATTTAAAAATCAACTATTGATACTACCCAAACTTTCAGGCTCCAATATTTGGAAACCATCGAACCACTATCATATGGCAGTATAAATCCTCCTGCTTGCCCAAGCATGATGTGGTAATAGGAAGGATAAAAGGGTTGGTGGTTTTAATAAAATAAAATTGATTCTCTTCTTTCTCAATACGAGATTGCACGACATCTAAAGGTTCACAGCATACCGTCTTCCCCGCATTCAACTATATCTTACAGGGAACCTCGTTGTACTCTCTCCAACTTCTCCAATGGGAGTGTAAGCAAGGTTTTAAAGCTAAAAATCTAAAAAAATATATTCTATTACACAACTAAGTCAACACATCATTATATGAATACTAAATTAGTCTCAGCTCTTGGGAAATTCTACCCCAATGAACTGGGTCGAATAACCCTTTTACCCATGCCTAGATAAAGGAGTAACAACACCTATGATTTCAATGTCGTAACAATTAATTCTCCAATACCTAGATACATCTGGTTTACATTGGTATGAGGTGTTCAGTAGTTAATATTGATATGAACCTCTTCATATCGTACGACATCACAAAAATAACTCCTATCATCCTATCAAAAAGACCAGAAAACCTGTAACTACCTTTAGCCTACAGATGTAATAAGTTATTAAAATATCAAATAAACATGGAATGCTAAGTTCCAATAATCATCTATTGGAGATACTCAACCACATACATATCACATTTCCTCCTAAGTCAACCTAGCATCTCAACTAGATAGACCATTCAATCTAAAGAACTCGTTCCCTCAAGTTTGAGTTCCAATCAAGTTTGAGTTTCAATCAGAGAAAATTGCCACAACTACATAAGAAAAAGTAAAATTCTCTTTTCTAAAAACAAGTCATTCAATGACAAGAACACATGAGCAAGTCTATTTTCTACAAGGATCCTACCTTGGTAAGCTTGGTGACTCCCCAATAATATCTCCCAATTGTGTTGATGACGCTTCATACAATACAAGATTCTCTTTTAGTGGATACACACGGTATTCCACCAACCAACCAGTAATGTCTCACTGGTAAAAATAGTGATGTCTTCTCTTGGTATAACTACAATGTCTTCATTAATAAAACATCAATGTTTTTTTATCTCCAAAAACCAGCCCCTCTTCAATGAACTAGAACCGTTTTTCTCTAACCTTTGATATCCTATTTTGTCGCTCATTTTGCGCTCCTATGATCACATTTTACAAGATTTTTCTCCTTTCATCATAATGAGAATATCCTTTCCTTGTATTCCACTTCCACCATGATGGAGTCCCCCAAGCTATCCAACTGCACCACCACGTTTGATGATTGTAGAAAGCCTCTCCTCAAACTCCGAGTTACAAATTAAATGTTTCAATTTCTTTTAACATGTAGATTGGTGGTGGGTTTGAACTCTTTATCAAGTGAAAGTTTGAATATTTTCTCCAACTCAATTTTACTCCATAACATCAAATTATTACCAATAGATATATTTCTCTAATTCAAATGAAAATAAGAGAAGTCAAATCTTATGCTACTTAACTTCTCTACCATAATATTATCATGCAACATCCTAAATTTCATCTCTTTAATATAATTATTTTCATGAGGTTTCATATCATGCCATTTATAATTAAGAACACTCTTTCTTGCTACTCGAGCTAGAATGCCAAAATGGATATCAAGCCTCTTCCTTTTCCGATCACAACCCATTCTTGATGGTTAGTCTTTCTTTCAAACAAGAGAAAAAATCTTGTTCCTGCAAAATGCAATTCTATTAGTAGCATCCTATTCTTTATGATAATTATGTTGCTAGTAATTGGAACATAAGATTATACAATATCCTATAATAAATACACATATCACATTTTCCTAAAATTGTATGTGCATAGCTAATTTTAAAATATCTAAACATTCCTCCAATAAAATACATAGCAACACATAAGTTCATCCAAACGAACAAGTCTACCAAGGGAGGGTCATGGCAGGATGCTTCTAATATATTTTAATGAGCTTCTTTGTCCTCTCATCACCTTGATCCCACTATGTTAATTTATCTAATTCCTCATACACCATTAGCTACCCTTTCTTCCACTATCCAAAACAACCAAGTCAAAACTCCAATCTTGCTTTATCTAAAACTTTTATCATTTTTCAAAAAATACATCAACCTATTCATCCACATGTCTCCTAAGTCTAGTGGTTTTTTGAATTTGGTACTTCAATAGTGAAAAGCTTACTTGTATCTTGTGGTATTTTGACCTCTATATCCTCCTTAGTGAAGATATATTTTTTGTCTTCTTTACCATAACCGCTCAGATTGATTGATTTATTTGTTGTCTTATCTTCCAATAGCTCCACAATATTAGTTCTTTCCTTAGACAACAATTCCTATTATCTTATTTAGATTATACTTCCTAGTTTTATAACTTTGAACTTACTTGCAAGCTACTTCCCTTTCTCCATTAATTATGCTAGCACTATCTCTTCCCTTGCTAGCTCATTTTTTATGGATGTGATCTCAAAATTTATCTTATTTTACAATGGAGGTGATGCACAGGGATGTAATTGTTGCTAGAGTTTTTCAAAAATAGTAGGTGAATCAACTCGTATTTCTCCAACTACTTCCTCCTAAAATGCATCCTCTACTTATTCATAAAAATCCATAACTTTTACTATTTTTTATGCCTAATGCATAGTTCTTTCTTCTTGTTCTCACACAATATTTTCTATAGACTACTGCTTTTATAGTTGGTGCTATGGGGATTGAGTATCCTAATGTTCCAACCTCCTAAACCTCTTTTCTTTTTGGGTCTATTCTTGGTTTTTGTTCATCATCCTTTGAGTCCTCACTTACTAAATCATCTACCAAGTTCCTCTTTAATATCTTCTTTGTCCTTACTAGAGTATTTGAATTTGTAAGCAGCATCATATTAATCCACCTCAAGATCATTGGATCCTACTACACTATGTACCTTGGAGGATTCAATCTTGGAAACCTTAGTGATGCCTATGCCATAATATTCATCAATAGGATATAACTAGAATACCACTATTTTTTTATGTATATCACTTTAGGAAATTCTTGATACATTATGACAAATATGATGCATAGTCATATGGAACTCCTTTCATGATTTATTGCACATATGGTATGATCCAAGTGGTCATCTATGATGATCGATGTTCTCTTGATAACTTGGACATAATGACATTAATGGCACACTATAGTTCCATTATCTTTAACTATTGTTACTTCACTCCACAATTACCATGCTTTGATAACTTTGTTACTTCCTTTAGAGTAATATTGGTTATTTCATGGATCTTTTTATTTCATTATTTTGAATCTACTACATCCTTTTTGACCAATAATCCTGGGCTTGTTAATCTAAACATTTTTTGGAATTTACCAGGTGAAAACACCACCTACACCCACTTGTCACCAATCCTAACTCTAATAGCATTTTGCTATGGATTATATCTTTTTAGCATCTATGACAAATGGTTCTTGAAGAATTCTTTATCAAAATTCAAAATCTATAGTATACAACTCATACATGTATTCTTAAATGTAGCTCTCAATGGGTGATCCAATGCACTCTACTTCCATTAGTTATGATAAAATTCTCCTATTGGTTATTGCCCTAAAATATTTTATAATGGTACCAACATCCTCTCCTTCCCCTTCTAATATTAAGCCTCAACTCTTTTCTCATCAAGAGTGTTAGATTGAGGCTATTTCCATAAATATTCATTATGTTGTCTTCTTTGACCTCATTCTACATGACAACTCTGTTATTTCTCTATTTCTTGGATATGTTTGATGAATCCTTGGACCACTTCTAATGCCTTCTTCACAAATACAAGATTTTGACCACATCCCTAAGCTGGGTGGAATCCTTATCTAATCCTATTCTACCTACTCAATCCTTTCTCAAATAATTGGCTTCCTCTATATTTTTCAAATATAAATCACTTTTCATACTTCAACTTCCCTACATATATGTGTACAACTTTGATGATAGACATCTTCCCAATATAAATCACTTTCATATTCTTGCACCTGTTGTACACATCTTCCCACTTGGATGATAGACACTTGACTTATGTGATAATTATCAGTCTTCACTTGTGTGATAGTTGTTATCAATCACTAAATTGTATGACAATGCTTTTCTACTTGTGTGATTTTCCACCTTATCTCCTTGTATGACATAGTTTCTAGTAGCAATTTGTATGATGTTGTTGCACCTCCTCACTTCACTTACACTATGATGGTGATTTCTTCAACTAGGCCATTCATCTTCCTATGGTTACATTTATGCTTAAATCCTATCCTCTACACCTCTTGGAAAAATCCCTTGTTCTTATGCTAGTGTTATTAGGTGTTCAACCTTATCGCTACATCCACCCTATATGTTCACCAAGGTTTCAAATTTGTTTGCTTTTGCTTCTCCTTGAACTTATTTTGTTGTTAATAACAATGTTTACCACCTCTCATGTGATTCACTTGGATTCTCCTGTTGAGGACTCCATATACATTCTACTTTTGGCTCTTCAACTTCATTTGCTTATTATTGTAGCACTTGGTTAGCAATATTTTTCTTAGCATCCTATTTTTGAGCAATCCTTGTACTCCTCATAGAAATTTGACTTCCTTTATGATCCCATATTTCATATCCTTACGGTAATAATCTATAATTCACCTCCCACACTTAATGTGTGTTGGTTCTTCAACTAGATCCAACTCTGATTTGGCAATGGCAATAATACCAAATGTAGAACTGTGTTGAGTTTCCCAATGTTGGAGAAATATAATGATATGTTTAAAGATCAAACAAGACTATAGTCAATACAATCCTACAAATATTTTTTACTTGTATGAAATCAACACTTGATCATTTTTATGATAATTAGCAAAGTGCTTGTATGAAAAATACTTATACAATATCTTGTTCTCCATTTGAATAGAAAAGTAATTGTATGGTAAGCACTTTTACAATATTTCCACTTGAATAGCAACAAACAATTTGCTTGAGAAATACACTTAACTCCATTAGAATGACAACAAACAATCTACTTGATTGACACACTCAACTTCACTAGAATGATAATATTGACTATCCACCTGAATGATAATACCACTTACATTTTGTTGACAATATTTGGTTTGACAACCTTGACTATGCTCTTTGAATGACATTCATCCTTGTACAACACTATGATAATATGGACTATAACTTATAACCTATAATATACAACACTTACACAATGAAAAATACTAATATTCTAATAAATTTACCATATCACACATAACACATATAAAAAATAGAATGTATTTACATTATCACTATGCTTGTATGATGTTATAGAGCATAAATACTAGTCTGCTTTCTTTATCTCCAAAATGCATACAATATAGAATACTCAAACTCGCACTTGCATCACCTATTCACTAATACCTTTATACCTCTTACCATTTTATCCTTACTATGCTATTATTATATGCTGAAATGAGAAGGGGGTTCTTTTATGTATTTGAGTGGGTAGTTACCCATAATTGTCCCCTAGGACACCTCATCCTTCAATTGTATGCTCATTAGACTTAATTTATTGTACATTACAAATGCAATTTAATTTAAGGATGATATCAACATGCTTAGCACTACAAGACAAATTTAACTTTTCCTTATATTTGCATTTCATCTCACATTTATTTCCCTTGCATTTGTATTTATATTTTTATTATATTTAGTGTATTTCCACTTTATTTCCTACTCTATACACTACTTTTTATGAGGTCTAGAACTAGTTCCTATAGCTAGGTCTCAAAATGATTAGCTTGAAGAGGGGATTACAATGGGCTATCTCATAAGATGGAAATTTTTTGCTTTATTCGTAGTCTTGTTGCTCTCTAGTAGGCTACTAACTATTGACTGCTCCATAGCAGACTATTCATAGTGACTTCTCTAGTTGTTAGACTATATATTCTTTATACTATCGTATTGGATATTCCTTGCATTGTCAGGTTGGATATTCTCTACACTATCAGACTTGATATTATCTATATTTTTACAAAATATTCTCCATACTATCGAACTGGGTACTATCTACACTATTAGATTGTGACTAGAGTAGGCCCTTCTATTGTATGCTTAGTTCTAGTTTTGGTTTTGAATGGGAAAGGACTGGAATAATATTTCAATATGGATAACCTAAGTCAAGGTTTGTGATTTTATGGGCTCTCGATATATTATCTCCTTTGTGATTAGTGTCCATACCAATATTTTAGATCTCTAACTACATAGGGTTCCACCATACGTGTAGCCACACTATCCATTTTTTAGGGTACAATAAGAGTAAATTTTTGGGGCTAACCACTTATCAATGTACTACAAAACTTAAATGACCGACGTATTCCTAGGGGGTCTCCCTATAGGGTATGTGGGAAATCATAGTCATATACGAGAGCTATTTAAGGCCTAGGTGTTGGAATCTAAGCATGCCACCTTACTAGATACTTTATGGGTAATCTAGCTTAGCCAATAAAAAAATTTCCTTTGTGATATTTTAAAACCCCTAGCATAGGGTTTCTAACCTACTCCACTAAAAATAAAAAATATGCGTTTTTTCCCTTGGAAAGATATGTTAATGGAAAATGAATAGAACAAGATATTGCGGAATAGAAAATAGATGGAAGAACAAGAATTGTTGTTGCTATCGTGGAACATGACCTTCAAAAGATCTCTAATACCACTTCTTAGGAACCTTCATGTAAAAATAAGCATAAATAGAGTAGCAATGTAGGAATTAATGGAAATGCTCACAAACTAAATGACCATGAAAATAAAAATGAGAGAAGTGCTCTTGAAAAAATAATTAGATGAAAATAACAACTTATATTAATCAAGCAGAATAGATGTCATAAGCCTATTTGAGGGGGTAACCTCCTTGGAAGCGTAGCTCTATACAATTGAAGAAAATATGAGATGCCTTCTACTCCAAACCCATGACCTTACATAGACTCTTACTTTCCCTAACCCTTATACGCAAAATTTGGACCACATGAAAGAGAGAACCCGAGCTACTAACTCCTACTTACAAAAGCAAAGGATACATCAGAATGGACCTATCCACAGTAGGCACTAATGGTGTGAAATACACCAACACTAGACAATTACATAGTTATATTAAAATAAGATCTTGACAAGAATAAAATGCTTTGCTCCTTTTCGAACTAATTATATTAAACATTTATAACATTTGTAATGTCATTTCATATTTAATAATAAAAATATATATATATTTGGAAGTCTATTATTGCACTTGTAAAATATTCTTGCAAGAATATCTTATCTTAGTTTATTGAGATGCATTTCAACCAAAAAATTGTGCCTTTTGCAACATCGCTTTCGCTATAATTTGGAAGGCACCACTACCTAGTCGTATAGGTTGTCCATGACATAAACCATCCGAGGCTTTGGCAAGCAAATCAGTTTGGATAAAATAAAATGGTTAGCTATTTTTAGGAGATGAAACTAAGTCCCAAAAAAAATATTCTTTACCTATTTAGAAAAATTCCACCCTTGCCGACTGTATAAAAATTACAGACAAAGAGAGAAAAGTCGGTCATGAAAAGATACCCAGGTCAGCATACCAACTTCATTGATTTCCTAAAAAAAAAAAAAATATTCCTACCATATTTAAAAAAATTCCACCCTTGCTGACTGTATAAAAATTTATAAATACAGACAAATAGAGAAAAGTCGGTGATGAAAAGCTACCCAGGTCAGCATACCAACTTCATTGATTTCACAATAGCACAGTTTTCTGGAAGATGCGAGAACAAGACGTTAGCTTTACTCTGTCACATATGATTTTTTCGGCTATTTGTTGATCCCATAGTTACACATGAAGACAACAAAGAAAATATCATGATTTTTTTTAACAGGACTTCTCATCTTTCGTTTTAACCATTACGCTCGTATTGCACGCATCTTTACGTCACACTGTTAATAAAGCTGGAAAGCTTCAAGATTACCTCAAATTGACGATTGATGAAACATTCAAAGATGCTTTCATCCGTTTCTTTTTCAAGAATGATACTAGCTCCCCTAGTTCCAACTTACAATTTTTTAAATAAACACAACAAAGAAAATATCATCATAAAAATCTGTTACCAGCTCTCATTGTTGTATTTTTATACATAAATTATATCTACAATTTTTTTTACTATATATTCAAATCTTAGAACTACTCTCGTCACACTAAAGCTTCAAGATTACCTTGAATCCTTTTACTATCAAATAAGTTTAAACTTGAATTTTTTACTATCAAATAAATTCAAATCTTAAAACTATTTTATAAATAAGAAAGGGGTGACAGGACAGGACGGAGCTTAAGGAAAGGAATGGTAGTCTTAGCTGACAGTCAATTGTTAGAATGGTAGTCTTAGCTGACAGTCCATGGTTAGATATGTGAGAATTTATCTGTTTAGGTTAATTGTCAGTATGGGAATGAAAATCATGAGAACGGTAGAGATCGGTCATGCTGGTAGGGTTGAAGTAGATAAGGGATGCTTATTTGTAGTCTGTTGGGCTGTGGATTGACAGTAGATCCATTCTAGTTTAAGTGAACAAACGAATATCAACTTGTGTCTGTTGGGTTGTGATTGTTGAGTAATTGTTTTTTTAATGCCTTAGGATAAGGATGAGCATCTATATTTTTGGATACGCATAAATAAAGTGGAATATAAATAGGAGAAAATAAGGGATATAGTTATTTTTAGAAAACGAAATTGTATAAATTATAATTTTTATAAGAGAAATATACAAGCACTTTTGGAGGATTTTGTAAGCAGTTTTCAATTGTGATATATTACTTTTCCTTCTCTAATTTTGTAAACAGCTTTCAATTGTGATATATTACTGGATAATTTTTTTTTTTCGTTTTGCAGGTCCTATTTTCGACAGTGGTTTAAGGTTGATACACTTGAGACCACTTTTCAAAATCGTTTGTAGACTGAAAATCCCTGCTAGCATTTGAAATTTCTATCGAACTAATGGCAAGGATGATATCTCGATTTCAATCTCAGCCACTGGAGAAAGTGCTTGCCATGAATTTTGGAGATGGAAAGTCCAGTTATTCTCACAACTCTTTATTGGTTCAGGTACTCCTACCACCTCCACTTCTACAATTTTAACGTTAATAGCTCATTTTCTCTAATCTATTCCGACCAATTTTACTAGTTATACAGATAATCATAATATTAATTTTGGAAAAAACTAGCTAGTGCAGATAAAGATGGTGCAAGCAGTAATACCTATTCTGGAGCGTGCCATTCATGAGAATACGAGGTCAGAACTGTTGATAGGAGGAGGAGGAGGCGGTGTATTTCGAGTAGCAGATTTCAGATGTGGAACAGGCAGGAATACTCTTCTGGTGGCAGATACCATAGTCAAAGCTGTGCAACGCATTTACACTTGCAACGCAGATTCTATTCATGAGACAGACAGGATACCAGAATTTGAGGTTTACTTCAGCGATCTTCCATCTAATGATTTTAATTCACTATTTCGTACGTTGCCTCCTCTTGGCTCATCAGAAACAGAAGCCAATTCAGATGCAGATATAGATAGCCCGCTCGCAACCAGATCGTACTTTGCAGCCGCGGTGTCTGGATCGCATTTCAGACGCCTCTTCCCACGACAAACCCTGCATTTCTGTCATTCTTCTCAGAGTCTCCAATGGCTTTCCCAGGTTCCTTACTAAAAAACAAATTTACATATAAAAGTTGATATCTTCAACCAAAAAAAACTCAAAAAAATATTTTAAGTTCCTTACAACAAACACTCCCCTCATTAATACATAGATGGTATTTAATTTACGGTGTTCTTTCCTTAAAGACTTCTGCTGTAATGGAATTAATAGGCGGCATGACTGCAGGTCCCTGAAAGTGTTGAGGATAAAAGTTCTGCTGCGTGGAATGGAAGCCGCATCTACGTATCGAGCGACAGTAACGAGGCAGTGGGCGCTGCTTATCTCCACCAATTCGACAAAGATTTAACGGCATTCCTACAAGCCCGGGCAGAGGAGATGATTCCTGGAGGATGCATCTTGCTCTCTCTCGTGGGTCGTAATGGTAATCACATAATGAGGGAGCAAGGCATTTTAGGTGATATTGCTCGTCACTTTGAATATGCATTTGAAGAGCTAGTGATCGAGGTAGGAATTATGCTCATTGTTCCTTGGATTACACTTGTGCTTCAGGTATGGTATCATTGAATAATTTAATGGGCATGGGTATGGGCAGGGTCTGATTGAAAATGAGATATGGGAATCCTTCAACATGCCTTGGTTCGGTGCAAATCCAGAAGAGTTGGAGAGCATAGTGCAAAGAGAGAAATCGTTCGTGATAAAGAGTGTGCAGGTATTGGGGGGATTTCCTTTGCATCCGATGGCACAAGTGAGAGAAGGGGAAGAGGAGATGTTTGGAGTAGTTGTGGAGAAGCATTACAGAGCGCTGTTCGAGAACGTTGTGGGAGCTCATCTGCGATCTGAGCGCTTGACGGACGAATTCTTCAGAAGGATTGGTAAAGGAGCAGCTTCTAAGTTTGGCGAGTAACTTCCCAACAGCATAAATCTCGTTGTTGCCCTTCTTCTCCGGAAATGAGCTTGACACCTGCTAATAGAGTTTTGTTTGAAGTAGGATGGACATAATTTGGATTTTTAATACGAAAACAAAAGAAATTATCAACTAATTGTTTTTTATTGAGTAAATACTTCTTATACACATCCACCATGAAAATTGAACTCTGGTTACATCATTCATAATGTAAGTGGCATCCTTACATCTTAGTAGAGTATTATTTCCAAAACTATTTTAGTAGAGTACAATTTAAAAAAATTCACATTATCATAGTCTGCTTTACTAGCTTTGGAATGTAAGTTTCCTTCCTAAAGCATGAGTGCAACCACAAGAACTATAACAAATAGTTTAGCAATCTTAGAAAGTTGAAAGTTCATTATTAAATCTTACAAAGGAATATATGCATAATAACCAAACTATGGGTCATTATATATTACAAGTAAAATTCATTTTAATCTCAAATAACCATTTAAAAAATATTTTATTATTTTAATGAGTTATGAAATGAATCTCATTTATATTATAATGATATTTTAACAAATGATAATGGTATGATTTTAAAAAATAGTTTAGTAGTCTCAAAAAGTTGAAAGTTCCATTCCATGATATGTCCCATAATCCAACCAACAACTCAAATCCTATTCAGTCCATGAAGTCCACCTGATATCATCCTATTCATTCCCACTCCATACTTTTGATCTTCCTGACTAATTTGTAGGTCCATAAATGGATCCCCTAATACATTTTGTAATCCTAGAATATTATTTTAAATTTGCTTCTTTCAGATTTTTCTTGTCATCTTTAGCTAAACTTACTACTTCCTCTAACCATAGAAAAAAGAATTTAACTTCATTATCCTCTATTAAAACCCCTCTATTGGCTAACTTATCTACACATTTGTTCTATTCCCTTAACGAATGTGTAAACCTGATTTCTTCAAACTTTGTAGCAAGGAATTGTATTTCCACAATGATCTCTTATATGTTCCATAGAGCCTTTTTTTCCTCAAAATTGCATTTATTATTATTAGTATATCATCTTCTATTGATACTCTATTTCATTTCATTTGTCTTCATAATTTTAATCCTTCTAAATCCACCCAAGATTCAACTTCATTATTTGTCTTAAATCCACTATTAAATGTGTAACATGACAAAATATCACCCCTATTATTTTTTATTATTTCTCCTCCTCCTATTGGTCCTATATTTCCTTTAGAAGCTTCAACAAAATTCAAGTTGATTAACTTTACTTTCGATGGTTTTCACTTTATATTTTTTGCCTTACTTTTATTTCTCCTATATTCACTATCACAATTTCATTTGATGACTTGACTCAATCTATCAAGACTCTCTGCTTCAAGATTAGGGATTGGGTGAGTTAAAAGGGCTGATTTAGACTCCTTTATGGTTAAACAAATATTCATTTTTATTACCTCTAAATTGATTTCCTTTTCTTCAAATGTTTTTCTATTCCTTTCTATTCATACAATCCAAATTGATTATAACATATCACTTTTAAAAGTGCTCCTACTTGGTTAATGTTTTAGCCATTCTTTAATTTTACCATTCATCACCATGCATTTATCAAAGATATTAAGAATCCATTACCATTACAATGTTCCAAGAGATGTTCTATACTCCTCTTTACATAAAAAATATTGTGAGGGACCATGAAAACCCCTTTTCATTAGGTTATGCCAAGATTAAATTTTCTTGTGACCTACTACCCATACAAATATTTTGACTTTTAGAATGCTTGGGCTATCCCAAATATCTCTCCATATTCTTGCAATATTCTTATTTTGTTAGTGCTTTACATTATATGCTTCTTGTTGTGTATTATCCTAAGATATTCAACTCCTAAATTAGCTTATCCTTAGCTCCTCTCAGAATAATCATTGTTGTTATATTTCTACTCAACTACCTCCTAGCAACAATGCCTGGTATACTTGTAAAAAAATCCTCTTTCTATTTGTATCTTCCTTCCTGATCCTTGTACATAATGTTTGAAAATATACCACCATATTTGTCTTGAAGGAATCTCATCCATGGTTTCAAAATTGGATCTAAGATTGAGTGGTCTATTATAACACCAAGTATCCATCCAAATAGTTTTTTTTATCTAGTTCCCACCACCCCGCTTAGACCTTTAATCACTTGATCAATTGATTTTTTAAAGTATTCCATAGTGTAGAACCATCTGGGAGTGAGAATGCAATAAATATTAATCTTGGATCATTGGGATTAACGTAATTAGAAGAATTTTTTCCCATTGTCTTTGACTCTCTTTATACAATCTCCAAATTAGGTTTCCCTTTAGAGCTAAGTTTTCATCGCATACCTTAAAATGAGATCTCCCCTGGTTTTATCTTCACATACCTTATTCTATTTCACCAAAGAAAATACCCTTTTATTATGTAATCCTAACCATAAAGATGATTGCATAATATAGTTTAAAATTTTTTCTATCAATTTTGGCATAATATACAAGGGTGTATAATATGTTGGAATGGTCTATAAGACTAATTTACTCGTACTTTTACTGCTAATGATAACCATCTACCTTTATATACTAATATTTTATTTTAAACTTTACTTATAACTGGATTTCACAATTATATCCTCATTCTCCCTTCAAATAAGGGTATCCCTAGATATGTTGTTGGTAAATTTACCTTCATTTGAATTAACTTGCATGTCCCTGCTTTGATTCTAGCTGGAGTGTTTAAGAAGTAAATGATAGATTTAATCCTACTAACTCTCTACCTAGAAAATCCTTAAATATTCTTTTAATAAGTTATTCAAAGCTTTGGCCCTGTTTTTCCTTGCCCTCCCAAAAGGGTTGTATCATCTATAAATTAATATTGATGGGTGATAATGCCAATGCTATTACTAGCCTTAAGTCTACTTATTATCCCATATTTGTATGCCTTCTTCAGGTTCCTTCTCAATACCTCTACCATAATAATGAACATGTATGGTGACAAAGGGTCTCTTTGTCTAAGATCCTTGGATTTAAATTATTTTTATTACTAACCCATTGACCAACACTAAATATAATACTATAAAGACACAAGTTTTAATCCATATTACCCATTTCTTCCCAAATCTAAACTTTTCTAATATTGCAAAAATAAAATCCCATTTAACCCTATCATAGGCTTTATTCATATCAAGTTTTAATATCATTGCTCTATATTTTCTAGAATTTATTGAATGCATTACTTCATTAGCTACTATGATCCCATCCAAAATCTATCTTCCTTTCACAAATTCTCCTTGATATTGTGAAATATTTTTTTCTAATAGTGAGCTTAACCAATTTTCCACCCCTTTGGATATTATCTTATATTTAATATTACATAGGCTTATGGGTCTAAATGAATCAAACAATTTTACATCCTTCATTTTTTTAATCAAGGTAAGATATGTTGTATTTATTTTATAAGGTGTGTATTGTTTTACCCTACACTGTTTCACTCCAATTAAGAATCCTTCACTATTTTCCAGTTATGCTGATAGAATGCTATAGAGAGTCCATCATACCTTATGTTGATAGAATGCTATAGAGAGCCCATCAAACCTGTGAATTTATCCCTATCAAAAAAGAAAGGAGTTGAATGGATTTCTTCTAAAGTAATAGGCTCCATCGATTTGCTATTGTCTTCATATGTTATAACTAAAGGCACTTCTTGCATTAGCTTATCATTAAGAACTTCAATCTCCTTTGATCCTAGAATACTCTAGTAATATTTTTTACCTCCTTTATAACTTTGATATGAATTCAATCCAAACCCCTTTTATTGATTTAATTATACTAATTCTGGATTTTGTTCTGTTACCACCCTATGACAAACTTTGTGTTTTTATTTCCTTCTTTTAACCAAGTCTATCTTAATTTTAATCTCCAAAATTTAGTTTCCTTACTCAAAATATTATGATAATCATTAAGTAAATCCATTTCCCCTGAGCTAGGATTATCGTGTTCATATTTTTGGAATTTTGAAAATTTCTCTTTTAGTTCTTATATCTTCTCAAAAATATTTCCAAAAGTGTTCTTTTTCCATTATTTTAATCTAGATTTCATATTTTTAATTTGTTTTAGAAGTGTATACAACCCACTACCTAAAGAATTATATGTTTACGTTATCATATCAACAAATTGAGGATGGTCTTCCCACATATGCTCATATTTAAAATATGATATTTTTTAATTCACTTACCATAATTTTAACTCTTATTGGCTAGTGATCTAAACTAATCCTTATCAAGGTATTAATTATAGAAAAAGTCCCTTTATCTAGTCAATGATCTAAGAGTGTGCATTTGTCCAAATTTTTTGCTATCAAGTTTTGGTCTATATTGTTTTTGGTTCGTGTATAAATGTCATATTCAAACTCAACCTCTCACACATTGTTGTTTTAAATGAAAACTAATCAATATTTCATACTTTGGGTTATTTTTTATTTATCCCAAATTTTTTATCTAGCTTGGTTATGGTATAAAAATATCCTTTGATCATGAATTGGGTATCTTGATCTTTACTACTCATGAAGGATTCATTCCCACTCCATACTTTTGATCTTCCTGACTAATTTGTAGGTCCATAGATATTGATAAGAATGAAATAAATATTTACAAGGTAGCATGTGACTGATGAGGCTATCCAAAGCTTAGTTTTATGAATGGTTTCATAGGAGGTTCTAACTGGATTCTAACATGTTAGAATTCCCTCTATTATTTATTCTAAATGCACATGATCCCATTCATAGCTTACCCATACTAATTTCATAGTTTTGAAAAATTCTTCCTTTATCAATTTAGTTACTCGTATACAAAGAATATCAAACTTATTTATTAAATAGAGGTCCTTGATACACCTTTGCTTTGAGGGGGCATTAGTATCCCTTATATTCCATGAGATAATTATCATATCTCATTGGGGGCTTCTAGTTCCTCTTGTGAATTAACAATATAGTTTCACTATTTGGTAAAGATAATTTCAACCAACTTAGATGGTGTTCCTTTCTCTATGATTGCTCTTGCACCCCTATCTCTTGCTTAATAATTTAAAGATTTTCCTCTTTTTGTTTTACTAGTATTAAGGGCAGGTTTTATTATTTTATTACACAATATTCTTTTACAATTTTCCTTTTCATTAAATATATCCTCTCCTCACTTTGCTAATGAAGCTTTTGATTTATCCTACTCATTTTATGGTATTTCATTGTTAATGGTATAGGTATTAACATCTAATGTTGTATTTTATTTACCACTTTCCTACTCATGAATGATGCATGGTACTTGAAGAGAGTCTTCAAAATCTAATGAGGCACATTCATTAGATTCAATAGGAATGTTCATCCCTGATCGGGTGCAAACTGAGTAGACGATTCCTTGATAATATTTTGATCATGTTGTATCATATCCTCTAATATTTGATCTACTTTTTATTCATAGGATAAAGCCACAAAGAATTGGTGTATCTTACAATATACTTACTTACTAGTCTCCATTATTTATTTACTTTCATTTGTTTAGACCTATTTTTTGGAAATTAAAAATCATTCTCATCCATATCCATTTGTAAGTTTCTCTTACTATTTTATACATATATTTTTTTTTGGACTCTTCTTAGGGAATGATCTCTCAATATGCCCACTTCATGACATATTATACATATAAAAGGTATACATTCATAACCTATGGTTTAGATCCACAAACTTACCCCCATACTTAAGAATGATTGATTCTAGTAAAGGTTTACTAATATCAATTATGACTAATATTCAGGCATAAATAGCAAGACTCCATATTTTGTAGTTTTTGAGATCTTAAGGAATTATTGCATTGTTTTCAATTGCATTAAAGATATCAATTTACTAGAATTCAATGGGTAACCCATACATCTTGACCCATATTGGTACTAGGGATAGATTTATGTTTATAGGTGTGAAGTATTCAAACCATAAGGTAAGGAAGAGTCCTACTCTTCCTATAAACCAAGGATACCCTTTTAGGATTCTATCTCTTTCCTTTGTGAAAAAAAAAATGGCTAGGAATAAACCTTTGGGAAAAAGAGATATACTCACTCTTGAAAATTTTTATCTCCTATCAATCTGTTTTCTCAGATATGAAGCCCTTGGCAAAGACCCATTAATATTACCAATGAATACCTCATAGTTGAGCAACAAGGATCAATGCTTTGTAAGGTCCTTTCTAACCTCTACTACTAGGGATGATTCTAAGGATATAGCTATAAATCAATCCATGGGAAGGACACTATAAATCGATATCTACTAAAATTTACTGTAGTTTACCAAGTTGACCTTGAATGCTTATAAGTTGTAATTATAGAAAAATGTTAGAAAAATAAAGTTTTAGTATATGAGTAATGGATATTTTGATTTCAAATAAGTTGTAAGTTTTATTTTAATCCATGGTAGTTAATTAAAACATATTTTTAATTACAATGATAATTATAATAATAAGTGTTATTTAAATTAATATATGTGTTTATTAAGAGGATAAAATTATATATACTAATAATATAAAAATTTATTTTCAATGAGGCTTTGGATGTAGAGAATGGGGAGTTATATACTATAAGTCAAGGTTTCAATCTAAGGGGTAACACTTTGTAAAGCAATAAAAACACTTCAAGTTAAGGATCGAGCTTATGGAAATACATGGACTTAGGTTTGGGTGGTCATGAAATAGGTTGAGTGTAACTTTATTATAGATCCAAGCTTACCATAATGTTCTCTATGTGGTTTTTCCCAAACCTTGATAATTTTGTGGAAAGAAGGTATTAATTTTAATTCATATATAGTCTAAGATTTATCACATTCAACCACTTTAACCAATAGGTTTGAGATATATAGTGGGGCATGAGGAGTTTCACACCGTAATCCATAGTTCCAATTCCATTTGTGGGGTACCTTGTAGAGCATTGAATATACCTAGAAGTAATGAATAAGCATATGATAATGCATGAACCAAAGACCAAGTGTAACAATATTATGAATACATACCCCATTATTAAATTTAATATTTTAGAAATTCTATTGAGTTAGACTCAAATAATCGAGACAATCATTTTCCATAAAGAAGGATCAAATTTAAATTTTGACATGCATAGAAGTCTAGCATGCATGAGTAATGGTTTTCGGACCTTCTAATAATATGTATTGAAAATTGTTAGAGTTATCATTAGATAAGTGGAGGGATTTACACTATGGGATTATCCTTATATGGAGAAATCAACTAATTATGTTTGACATAGAGTTCAACACATATACTTCACCATGTGAAGTCTTGTGCAAAGATTTCTCTATTCCTAATGCCTTCATTGATAGTAAATCCATCATTGATGTAATGATAGAATCTTACATAAAATAAATTAAGGATAGAGATAGATAATCCTTCTATTCATAAGCTTAGATCTATAAATAGAGAGAAAAATAAATTCACAAGGACTAATTATTGACACAACAATTTTAATCATGGGAATTGCTTATGTGACATATTTTCAAGTCATGAAGGATGGCTTTGTCATCAACCCACTAGTATTAGTCATGTTATGGTCAAGAAAATATTACGTATGTAATTATTGACATGAGGGATACATGACCATTAGTTAGGGTCCCAAACAAGTGACAATAAATATGTTTTTTAACCTTATTTATTGAAAGAAATAAACATAGAATATGAAAGTGAATGAACATCATCAGATTATGCTAGTGTAGACACCAAAATCCGATACCTTCTAAAATACATTTACCACCCCACCATCAAATCCTGCATAATAAAAAGATATGCCTAAGTTCTAACTTAGGGATATAAAATCTTGCACATTATCCTATTTTCCTAATTTATTAAATCTGGAAAGTCAACTTAGGATACCCTACCTACCCATTGGACATGTGTCCCAGACACTTCATCCAACACCCTTGCCACATATTACCCACTCCTATCCCCCTTGTCTTTGCACATGGGACAGATTCCCAACACCCATGCCACATCTCACCCACTTTTGTCCCCCTTGTCCCTTCACATAAAACAGGATCCCTCATCCCACTCCACTTGCAGCCACATCACCTCAGTTAAGTGAGGCACACTGAATGACTCACTGTAACTGCCCCTTCCACCTGGCAGTTTAGATTTACCACTTGGCAAGTTAGGCTTGCCACCTCCCATTTTCCTCCAAAGCCCTAGGAAGCTTATAAAAATGCCATCTTGTCAACAAAGAAAGGGAGCTGAATTTGCATACCGATAGGCTGTCGAAATCATTCTAGACCTAGCAAGAAATTATGAGCATGAGATTTATTCTGACCGTTGGTTCGAATCTCGAGGTAACCTATTTTTAGTCAAAACTACCCGTATGTGGTTTCATAGTAAAAAATATGCATTTGCGGTTTCACAACCGCAGATCCACGGTTTCTAGTTCACTATCGCGCATCCATGATTTTACGATATCGAGAACAAAAATCACACAGAGCAGAGATTAGTATATCATTTGTTAGCAAGGCATTAGTTATTGATTGTTTTCTGCTATCTACTTTTCATTCGCATCAACTTAGGGTTTATGTGTAGCATTGGATTTATTGTTGGATTGTGACAGGTGCTACTGATCCGTTTGTTGGTCTGAATGTGTGCAGGTGATAGGTACCTTGGATAAGCTACTAAAGCTAGAGTGGTCCCTTGCTAGATACCAAAGCCCACTCACCCTTTGAAGCTGTAATAGAGGAATGAAGAACACCATATATTGTTGAGGAGTTGGAAGATCTCATCTCTTCTATCAAAACATTGTATCTCAAAAAGAGAAAGAAGCATTGTAACATTGCCCCCAATACATTTGGGGAAATCCAAAATTATTGTAACATTGTATCAAATTTAATACAAAAGGATCATTTTGGCAATATTACCTCTTTCTTACATTCATTTTATTCGTGTTCAGTTCTTTTGTTATAGAAATGGTGATCACGGTGGGACCCCCTAAAGGTTCCATTTTGTTTTGCCTTGCTCTTTAATTTTATTTGTTGATCTTTGTTTTGTACCTACAGGTTTTGGGAGTTTGGGATGCGCATAGATTTGACCCTAGGTTGATAAATTTAGAAACCCTATGTTCATCCCGTTCACTATGAAAACGCATAGCTACGGTTTCTATTCTGAGAAAACGTGATTGTGTGGTTTCTGTTTTGAGGAAATGTAGAGGCACGGTTGACGATACTGGAATGCGAGTCCGTGGTTCTGATTCTGAGGAAACGCGAAGGCACGGTTGTTGTCTGTGGAAATGCGGGACGATGGTTGACAGTTGGAGGGAGCAACAATGGGATCACAGGTCTGTACCCTTTGATTTTTGTTCCTTCTCTACTTCTTTATCTACATTCTGTTATTAGTATTGCAATTAGGGTAAATTAGAAGGTCTGGTCCTGTATGCCATTGCTTGCATTTAGGTCTTAGAATAGAAAAATTTACTTAGATCTTGCATCCATACACACAATAACAAAGGGAAGATTAAAGAGAATCTGCATTTGCATAATAGAAAATAGATCATTTTGCATTCGTCAGGTTAGAAATAACTTGGGCATTGATTTCGGGTTCGGGTCTGTAAAAAGCCCATTTTGTTTCTTTTAGCAGAAAGGACCCGCGCATCCGCGGTTGGGATATCCCAAATGCAAATGCGTGGTTGGCAAACCACGCATCCATGGTTTACCAGAACTAACCGCGCACCCGTGGTTAGCCCTGTCAAACAGAAGCCGATTGGAATTGGACCTGAAGTTGGCACATTTGCCCCTGATTTGTTGTTTACCATTCTCTAGTTTTTCGTTTTCCTGCATTTAGGCATTAAAACAAAATTGCATAATAGTTTTGCATATCAAAATAATTAAACAAACCATCACACACTCACATAAACGTTGGAAAATGGATGGATTTCATCACCGTCGGGTTTGGATTTCATCATCGAACCACCAACATTATACCCTGATTTTTGGCCAAGGCTCGACTCCAAGAACCATCGTAGCTTGGAAAATTTGCATATATTTCTCTTCGGAGAGTATGACGCTGACCAAGTGAGACTAGGTGAGGACTGGTAGGACCTATGCTCCTTGTCCGGGTGTGGACTTTCATTGCCACACACGGGGGATTTACGTGACCTGGAGTTCATAGCCAAGTTGTCGAGCTACGAGTATACAGGTGAAATCCTAGATTCATTTAGGGCAAAACATTGAGCACACATCTTTTCATTTAAAAAAAAATCAAAACTGGCAAAAATCTAGGACCAAAAACTTTGTGTGTTTGTTTGCTTTGCGTGTTGTATTGCATTGTATGGTCATATTATTTACATAGATAGTTGCACTTAGCATTTTACCACATAGTAGCGTATGGTAGTGACTCGTAGTCAAGCTAAGAAACTAGTGTCAAACCAAAGTCAGTGGTCTTCCCCCATGGCATCTCAGTCTGGCAACATCCCTAACACTTCAGTGGTAGGACAAGTAGGCATGCCCCTTTCTATGTCCCAAAATCTTAATGTAGGGCCCTCTAGTAGTGCCCCTAATACGGACATAGACATTATGCATAGGGCCACTCACATAGCCATACCTAAGACACCTAGGAGTGAACCTCCTGCAGTGATAGATAGTCGTGTCACCATGTTGGACATGGATACTATTAGAATGTACTTGAATGCAGCTGGAATGGTCTTCCCATCATTACCACCACTCTCCATCCCATCCCATGTTGTACCATCATTACAACAAGAGCCCGCATATACTTACCCACAGCAGTCAGAACAAGTCTTTACAAATCCTCTCTTTGAGTTGGTTGTTGTAGCACTGGCTAACCAACCATCATCATCCAACCAACCACCCCCTACTTTACCTCAACAATTAACCATTTCCACTAATCCCTTGTATGAAACAATTCATGTTGTTTCACAAGCTCCAACATCCACTCCACCCACTACCCTCATAGGTTCTACATCTCATACCATACCACAGTCAGTGGCAATACCCTTTGCTACTTACCCCCCACTCACTTCCACTACCATGGTTGTTCCACAACCAACCCAACCTACCACATCACATGTGGCGGTCCCTACTTCAAATGCAATTGCTATGCAACAGGATTTCATACAGCTATAGCAAATGATTTTAGATAACGCTAACCGTAGCGTAAATCCTGACCCCAACCAGCATTTGCAAGGGATTGAGCACAATTTTCCACCCACATCTCACCAAACTAATGCCTTTATCCAAGATCCATCTTGGGTGATGCACCCTCCATCTACCACTATGATTCATAACCAACCACCACATCCATATACTAATATAGTAGGTCAACATACCATCATACCTCCATCACCCCACCCACATCATAACAACCATCAACATCCTTACCATAACACATTCCATCCAACCATACCTTACCACCCATAGCCTACATACCATCAACCCCATTACCCGTAGCATCAAGTACATTCGAGTGTCAATCCTATGGATGACCCTAGATACCAGTTCTTACAGAGTCATATTGATAGTCTTGCCATGCAAAATCTAGGTTTGCAATACCAAAAGCCAACTTTAAGGCAACTACTCAATCATCCTATTCATGCTTTGGTGCCTGAGCCACCATATCCAATGGATTTTCAAATACCCAAGCTTGAATTTAGGGGGGAAGAGGACCCTCATGAACATATAACTAGATTTGTAAATGCATGCTTCAGAATCAAGAGCAATGATGCACTACTGTTACATACCTTTCCTCAGACACTAGGGGGAGAAGCCCAAGATTGGTACAACCACTTGCCACATCAAAGTGTTTTTACCTTTGAACAACTAGCGAACCAGTTCTTGGAAAGATTCACCCTAAATGTCAAAAAACAAACCACATTGACTGATTTGATTTATCTAAAACAATATGATGATGAATCGGTCTATGAATTTGGCAATCGATGGAGGTCAGTCATGATCAAGTTACCATTTTCCCTCCCTATGTCAAAGATAATACGAATGTTCACGAAGAGTTGTGCTAGGCCCATCTCTTCATTACTACAACTACAATAGTATAGAACATTCGATGAGGCACTCACCCAAGCAAAGCTAATAGAAGAGATCAAAATTCATGAAGGTGAGATAAAGCCTAAAAAGAAAGAGTGGCACAATAAGAATCAAAATGGGAATAACCACGGTCAGTCCAAGACCGCACAGGTTAACCAGATAGTTTTGGGCCAACCACAGTTAAATCAACTAGCCCAAGCACAAATCCAACAACCCCAACAACAACAACAACCACAACAATTGAATTATCAAGCGGTTCCACCCCCATAGCAAGCACAAAATTAGACACAACCTGCAGAAAGGCAACAACATCATTTTAAGCCAAAAAGAAATTACACACCAAAGACAAGAGCCATATTCATTAGTCTTCCAAAATTTGTATGCGACAAAACTCTTTACATTGCCAGAAATGAAACCTAAAGATCCTAACAAACCAAAGACAAAAGGTTACAAAGAACACCTCTTTTGCATCTATCATAGACAAAGAGGACATGATATTGAAGGTTGTCATGGTTTCAAAGGAATTGTGCAAGATTTATTGGAAGCGGGTACAATCAAAGTTGACAACCCACTAGCCCAAAATAACCAAAACCTAGGCATCTATCAGACACCTTTGCCACATCGAGAGGCAAATCAACAACCGATGGGAGCATCAACTTCTACAATTCCTCCCAATCAGGTTAATTATGTGTCTCAACTACCGCAAGGTTTTGTAGGAGCTATCAGTATAGTTACCCATGGATAGAGGTAAGCTAATCGCACAACTCAAGCTCCGACAACACAACCAACAAATGTGCCCATACATCTTGGACCAAACATTCCACCACCACCTTTGCACAATCACCCAGTTATCACATTAAATAGTCGGTTAACACAAAGTTTAAAAATGGCTTCAGAAAAATTATCAATTTATGAGCTGATACAACAATCAGCACCCCACAGGGAAGCATTGATGGAAATTTTAAAGTCTATCCAAGTACAGTTAGAAGACCCCAATGCATTTAATTCCTTTGTGGGGAGTGTGCAAAAGTGCATGGAACCCTCGATAGCATTTTATGATTTCGAGGAAAAGCAAATTTTGATAGATTCACCCGATCCACCCTTGCACATAGTAGCTCACATTGATAGGAAACCATTCAAGAGAGTTCTCATTGATACTGGTTCATCCATCAACCTCATCACCACACCTGCAATGAAAAGACTCAGCATCCCATCATCACACATCACCACATCCACCTTCACCCTTAGGGCTTTTAATGATGCTTTATGCTCAACTGTAGGAAATGTTGTTCTTCCTGTCACCGTGGGGGTGAAAACAATACATGTTCTCTTCCACATCTTGGAAGGAGAAATGCAATATAATATACTTCTTGGATGCCCTTGGATTAGGGAAATGAAGTGTGTACCTTCAACATTACATCAATGCTTAAAATATGTACATGAAGGTAAAGTACATTGTATACCAGCTGACACAGAACCTTTCAAGTACTGCAACTTAATCTCAAACCCGTATGAGCCCTTGCTGCCATCAACACACCTAACGATCCAGCCACTCATCATCAAAACCATTCCACCTAGTAACACCTCATCAAAAGCACCCATTCAAGAGGAATTGCATATAGTTGACCCAAATTTTGCATCCAAAAGCGTCAACTCAATTCAGCCTTCGAACACTACATATCATTTTCCAATCACACCTAACCATCCTGCCAACCAACCACCAACTCCATCTGGTGCACTTCCAGATGCACAAAAACCATTCATATTCACAGCACAAACCACTTCATCCATCAATAAAACACAATTATCACAACCTGTAGTCTCGCAAATAGGGCCACCTATTAGAGAAAATCCACCACCACCATTAGAGCCGCAACCAAGCTCAGAAGAACCCTCTTCATCCATCGAACCGTCAGCCTCCCAACCTTCCCGAGTTGCAGTACATCTTGCCAATCCTGGTATTGGCGAGTATATTATTGAAAGTGTCACAATTACACCACCTATTGAGTCAGTCAGAGATTATGGTCACCCTCGGGACCCACATTTAGCCATAGGTGAGATATACAAAATGGGTTCACCATCAAATGCAATAAATTTCATATATGGGGGAGTCGATTCTTCATCTGGTCCATCTCCTCCGGAGGAGGACCATGTAAAAGAGTTTAATGAGAACATTGATTATTTATCTAACCCATCATTCCCAGTGAGATATTTTCAAAGGGTTAATTGGCAAGGATATGGACTTGGACGACATGAACAAGGTCCTCACCGCATTATTGAGCCAGAATATAGAGATCCAAATGACCACTCAGGTCTAGGTTACAGACCTTCCATCGCAAGCTCTTTGCTAAGTCAAGCATTCCAAGAACTAGACATTGAGTGTGAAGAAGGAGAAGGAGAAAGTGACAAAGAGGATAAACCTAATGATGAAAATGATGATATAAATGGTGAATACCTAATCTACAATTTTTACCCTCATGTGTTTGGAACTTTCTCAGAACAAGCCTTACAACAAGAACCAGGATACGAAGATCCAACAGAAATGGCCGACCTTAGGCTAGATTACACACAACTCATTCTGGGACCTCATACAAATGCTAACGGCTTCTGGATAAGCGACGATGATTATGAAGATAAGACAAAAATAATATTTTTGAATCATGAGCGCGAAATGCAAGCTAGGAGAATACTCCAAGCAGAGGTGCATCATGAACAACATAATCAGGAGGTAGAAGAACCTCAAGAGGAGTTAATATATGCAAAATCTATTCGAAGAAATGACTGGTACCAAAAGAAGTTCCCAATAGATCGAAATCTCTTTCAGCTAAGCAAAAAGCGTGAAAGTCCTAAACCAGAACCTCCTCCACCACCTTGGCCGCTCCTGCAACACCGCCAATCACACACACTAGGTCAGTTGCAACCTAGAGAGGATGAGTCATCACCTCTCGAATTGTAGCCACCCCATCTCCATCAAGTCAACATGATTTCTGTTGATTTGCTCACCCCACTCCGCAATCCATATGATGAGGCAAAGCCGATCCATATCGACACCAGCCTCATTGCCATGGACAGGATCTCATCCCCGCCATCCATTGCTAAATTTATCCTGTCTGAAGAGTTGTTGCGTGCTTCAAACGCATATATTTCACAGCAACCTTCATCTTCAAACGACTCAATTTTTCAAACTGAAATAGAGGGGGAAGCCCCTGAGACATTTGAAAATGTGGCGGATGACATCCATCTCATCCCAACTCCACATCAACTAGAAGAAGGTTCACACATGCTGATTGAAGAGTCTATAGACGTGAACCTTAGTCAAGACGCGGATAATCCCCAAATTGTAAAAATCATAAAAGACATATCCATAGAAGAGAAAGAACGCATTATCAACGTGCTAATGAGAAAGAAAGAAGTATTCACATGGTCATATAAAGACATGCCTGGCTTAGATCCAGACCTGGTAGTCCACAACCTTACACTGGCACAAGATGCAAAGCCATTCAAGCAAAAGCTTAGGAAAGTCCATCCCATAGTCGCATTAATTGTGAAAGAAGAGCTACAAAAGTTATTGGATGTACACTTCATAGTACCAATTGATTACCCAAAATGGCTCTCAAATATGGTACCCGTTCACAAACCGAATGGAGGGATACGTGTATGCACTGATTTTTGAGACTTAAACAAAGCATGTCCCAAGGATGATTTTCCTTTGCCCAATATCGATCAACTAGTAGACTCCTGTGCTAGTCACGAAATGCTTTCCTTAATGGATGGTTTCTTGGGATACAATCAAATTTGAATTAATCCTAAAGATCAACACAAGACAACATTTACAACACCCTGGGGGACATTTTGTTACAGAGTGATGCCTTTTGGACTTAAGAATGCAGGAGCAACATATCAACGTGCTATGACGTACATATTTCATGACTATATGCATAAGATCATCGAGGATTATGTAGATGACCTGATTGCTAAATCAAAAACACGTCTTGAGCACATCGATGTACTAGAAAAAGTGTTCGATCGATTGTTAGAACATAAAGTAAGGTTAAATCCTAAGAAGTGTGTATTTGGTGTCACATCGGGAAAGCTTCTAGGATTCATTATCTCCAAGTGAGGCATTGAAGTAGACCTAGGTAAGGTAAAAGCTATACTAGAGATGCCACCTCCAAAGAACTTGAAAGAGTTGCGTAGTTTACAAGGAAAGATCCAATCTATCCGATGATTCATCGCACAACTCTCAGATAAATGCAGGCCTTTCAACCGCCTATTACAAAAGGGGGTGATATTTTCTTGGACAACTGAATGTCAAGAGGCATTTGATGACATAAAGAAATATCTGGCTTCACCACCAGTTCTTACACCACCTCGAACAGAAGTCCCTTTTTACCTATACATTTTTGCAACAGATTTTGCACTAGGTACAATGCTTGCACAAAAGAACGAAAATCATAAGGAGCAAGCAATTTACTATATTAGTCGAACATTGGTAAGTTACGAAACAAGATATGCTTATGTTGAAAAGTTATGTTTAGTAGTGGTTTTTGCCACTAAGAAACTTAGACATTATATGCTAAGCAACACTACCTATGTCATAGCTAGAGAAAATCCTCTACGATACATGATGACTCGCACATACAACAACACCCATACTGCTAAATGGATAATTCTTTTAACCAAATTCGATCTCGAATTCATAAGTCAAAAATCCATAAAAGGTCAGGTGATAGTCGATCAACTAGCTGAAGCTCCGCTACATAATGACAAACCACTAATCATTGAGCTTCCAGATGATTCAGTATTCTCTATCATAGAATAGGAAGAGTTAGTTTCTTCTGAGGATGAAGCAGACATGACAATGTTCTTTGATGGGTCTAAGTGCGAGAAAGGACAAGGTGCGGGAGTCATGTTTTATACACCCAAAGGGATACCAATTCCTTTATCATTCAAACTTGACTTCACATGCACCAACAATAATGTAGAGTATGAAGCCTTAATATTGGGTCTTCAATCAGCTATAGCAATGGGCATAAAAAGGCTAAGCATTTTTGGTGATTCTCAACTAGTTTTTTACCAAGTAAAAGGAGAATACCAATGTAAGGAACCAGTTTTAAAGCAATACCATGAAGTGGCAACAAAGTTGCTACAAAATTTTGACTGGTATGAAATTAGTAACCTACCCCATTCGACAAATAGATTTGCGGATGCAATGGCTTCTTTGGGATCTCTTATCCCCAAGAATGAGCACGGAGAAGTACAACCGCTAATCATAACAACAGTGTCAAAACCATCAATTCAAAAAGCAGAATCTACAGGTGAGAAGAATGTTTGTTTGATACATGCCAAACCTTACAACTCTTACCTTGATGAGATAAGAGACTTTCTCAAGTCTGGAACACTCCCAATAGAAATGACACGAACTGCAAAAAGAACGTTCAAACAAAAAGCAATTTGTTTTACTCTACTAGGGGACGTGTTATATAAACGTGGTTATGATGGAATATTATTACGATGTTTAGATCCGATTGAGATAGAACGAGCTATAGCAGAAGCCCATGATGGTACTTGTGGTGGCCACTTCAGTGGAATGGCCATTGCAAAGAGAATACTGCGCATGGGATACTATTGGTCGACCATGGAAAATGACTGTTGTAAATATGTCAAAAAGTGCCAAAAGTGCCAACACCATGCAAATTTGACTCATGTACCATCACACGCTTTACAACCCATTCAAAGTCTTTGGCCATTTTCACAATGGGGCCTCGATTTGATTGGTAAAATATCACCTGCTTCATCAGGACAACATAAATTCATCATAACTACTATGGAATACTTCACAAAATGGGTGGAAGCAATTCCAATGACCACTACGACTGGACCTCGAATAGCGGAGTTTATACTTCAGCATATTATCTATCATTTTGGAATACCCTCAAAGATAATTTTTGATAATGGAAAGTCATTTAAGAATAAGGATGTTAGAGCCTTGTGCAACAAATTCAAAATCCAACACAGTTTCTCAACACCTTATTACCCACAAGCAAATGGGTAAGCTAAAGCAACCAACAAAACAATGGTATCCATTCTCAAGAAACTGGTCAAAGAAAATCATCGAGATTGGCATACTCAACTTCCTTTGGCACTATGGGCTTATAGAACAAGCATCAGAATGCCAATAGGAGCAACACCATTTTCATTAGTTTACGGTGCTGAAGCTATATTACCTTTCGAGCTCGAGATACCCTCCTTGCGAATCGTATTACAAGAATTCATGGATGATGACACCGCTAGACAAGCACGTCTTGACCAATTGACACTTATTGATGAAAAACGCATCAATGCTCTAGAGCATTTGCGAGTATATCAAGACATAATCAAACGTGCTTACAATGCAAAAGTCCATCCTCACGAATTTCAAGTAGGGGACCTAGTGCTCAAAGAAAATCAACAAAATACCAATGCTTTGTCGCACTTGAGAGATAAATTTATGGCTAATTGGTTAGGCCCATATATCGTAAAGCATAAGTTGGGACCAGGAACGTATAGACTTGCCAAAAAATTTTTTAATTAATATATTTTTTTTTAAAATTATTTATATTTATATTTATTTTATTTTATTTATTTATTTTTATTTTTTTTAATTTTTTATTTTTTTTTTTTTTTTTTTTTATTTTTTTTTTTTTTTATTTTATTTTTTTTTTTTTTATTTTTTTTTTTTTTTTTTTTTTTTTTTTTTTTATCCAACTTAGAAGGAAAATTGGAACCAGAGTCGTTAAACATAATGCACCTAAAGGCATTTTATGCATAAATGACTCACAACATATGTTATATATATATGGCTAATAATATATATATATATATATATATATATATATATATATATATATATATATATTTGCATCAATTTACATTGTACATAAACATTTTTTTTACATGCATTTTACGCATTGAATTCGCATGTCACATAGATAATATTCATATCACAAAATTTTAATTTTGTACATTACATTCGCATATCACATAGAACTTCAATAAATTGGCATTAAAATAAACATATCATATGCAATTAGATGCATAAAAAAAAAAAAAAAATTGCATCCATCCCATCCCATGTTCAGTGATATTTTGTAGTGGTGATGATATGACCAAAGAAAAACAAGTTCAAAGAATTGAGGGTAGCCAACTAAGGCATTTATGCAATTCGCCAAACACTACATCCTTATATGATGTCAAAAAAAAAAAAATCAAATTTTCAGTCACTCAACCATGTCTAGTGTAAAACCAACTTTCATAAGATGTCTAATTTTCTTTAGGACCAAAGCACTTTTCTCACATTAAAAGAGGTCTTGAGTATAGTCGATTGACCCCAAACAATCTTGCACCAAACACAATTCTTCACATCTTAAAACATTTTGAGTAAGAAAAGGATAACGCCAAACTTGGGTAACACCTTGAGGTGAAAAGATAACATTCTATGCTTGTCCTATCATGCAACATAGTCCAAAATAAAAAACAATGGTTTTTACCACTATCACAGTTACTCTCCAAATATAAACACAAAATATAGAGTTGTAAGGATTTTACTACACTTCCCTCAAAAATATATGTAGTCATCCCCAAAGCTCTATACAAAAATTAACAAATTCTATACACACACCACAAATCCCTAGAGTTGTAAGGATCGTACTACACTTCCCTCAAAAAGATATGTAGTCATCCCCAAAGCTCTATACAAAAATTAACAATTTCTATACACACACCACAAATCCCTAAAGTTGTAAGGATCGTACTACATTTCCCTCAAAAAGATATGTAGTCATCCCCAAAACCTAAATATCAGATAATTGGACTATGGAGTGAGCCTCCATCGGGGCTATAGACGCTTGAATGGTAGTGGAGTACACTCATGCAGGGCGACATGTCTCTCTCCCAAAAGGGAGACCTCTGACCGTACATACGGATAAGCTAGCTAATTGGTAAATCCTATAAAAGGTCAAGTCTAATTTACTCATAATGGGTCAATGAACTACACATTCACATACACTGGTTCTTGATTGCTTAGGGTCATTACCATGCTCAAGATTTGGAAATGAAACTTCACTTGCACACACCTTGGTCCTAAAGAGAGTTAGACAATGGTCAAGTAAGTTGGTTGATATCACTAGACTGTTTGAGTCTTTGAAAATATTCCACTGTTAAAAATAAAAATAAAAACATCGTCCATATCAACATCCATATACTCTTCCACAATCACATACATATCTACATCATACATCACCCGCATGAAGTCATCAAGTTGGATACCCCCAATTGCAAAATGAACAAGTAATGGTCAATGATATTCTGAGCTATAAAAAGATCACATGAACACAATGCATTTCATCATATAGTATACATAAACATTTAATTAACTGCATATTCCATAATAGTTTGCATTGATATTTTTCACAATAAATACAAAACTACAAATGAAAAGAAATAAATCGCATAAAACAAACACATGCATAATTAAATTGAATTACATCAATAAACAATAATGAACATTCAAATAAAACATAAGATAAAACATCATAAACACAAGAGATAGCCAATATAAAAGCCATGTATATATATATGGAGGTCTCAAAATACAAAATGCTCGTAGGCTGTATACATCAGAGCACCAAGGCTCATAACAAAATCGATACACCACAAAATACAAAAACAAAATGACAATAAGGCACACTAGCTGGTGCCAGTAGGATCCCTCCGGGAACCCTAAGCCGATGAAGTAGCATGTGAGCTAGACCACCGGTGACTCCTGTGGCTCATCTCGGTCCTTCGACTGGTAGTAGCCACTGATGATGAAGGAGGAACAAGAAGCGAGATCTACCACTCATGCAAGATGTTCTCCAACATCTCGATATAAGTAGCCTACTTACGCAGGGTCCTCAAATCTGTGCCCTCATGAGAAACTCTCTGAGATATCTTCGCACGAAGAGCAGCAATAGTAGCTACGGTGTCCCCTCCACCAGAACCTGACTGTAAGCGAGTAAGCTCACCCTCAAGTCGAGATACCTCACCCCCAAGTTTGGTAATCTCTGCGTCCCTAGTAGAGATAGCATCGTCACTAGGCCCACCCTGCAATCCATCCACCTCGGCCTGTAAGCAAGTCACCTCGCTCTGACATAAGGCCAGCTCACCCTTTAGGCGAGCAACCTCCAACTCCAAGCTATCACGCTCACCCTAGAGAATCCCCCAATCATCCTCTGTTCATCGAGGAGGGGCATCCCCCTCTCCATCCCCATCACCACCAACCTCCTCAGGTTGTTGCACATCCATAGCCATCTCCACCCTCGAAGAGCTACCGCGTCGGTGCTTCACCGACCAAGGAACCCATCCTCCTACCTCTGCCTCATCGCCACTCCCCTCATCATCAACAACTGCACTCGGCATCCAAGGAGGCTAAGAGGTAAACCATACCTCATACTCAAGAGTGGTACCCACGTCATCCAAGTCAGGAAGCTTGATATCAATATCATTAGAAGGGTCATCAACCCTCCAAAAATTAGGAACAACCGACAACCCCAACTCATCTCTCCATCACCTGTAGGTCACAAGTGCATCAGGCACACCCTAGATCAAACCAAACTGGCATTGCACCCGACTAAACTACACAAACTCCATCTCCTTGAGATGGGCACCAACAACCCATCGATCCCGCCTGATTCGATGAAGATCAACAACATCAGTCACCCAATCAATGCCCCTCCAAGACCACCAACTCATAAACTCTCTGGTGAGTGAGCTAAGGACATCTCTATAATCTGAAGCCCCCACCACGGGATGACTGAGCTCCTCACTAAGAAGCCACCTGTAAGCGCGAGGAGAGGTGGCATCACAGGCACAAGGAAGACCAACTGGACATCCCACAATAATATGCTCCCAAGACCATATTTGGAGAGCCAAGCTACAACCTAGACCCTTCCGACCCCACCTCTTAACCTCGTACAACTCACTATAAATCTAGCATAAGAGAGCGGGAGCCCACGCCAACCGTCGAGGATCAGAAATCAAACCCAAAACAATAGGTACCTGATTCCACGGGATCCTCGATCCCATGGAATTGGGCAACAACATGTTGCTCAATATGTACATGAGGAAAGCAAGAACTACACCCAAACTGCTAGCAAAAAATAAATCTAGATATGCAATCCCACCCCTGCTGTAGTCTACATCCCAAAGATCACCACAAATAGGGAAGAGTACCTCTTTCTTATCGACACCTGAACGACTGGACCGTCGACAGGAATGCAAAAAATATGGTATAAATCCTCCAAAGTGATAGTGAGATACCTAGTAGGAAGTTGGAAGGTCCCTCTATCTATATCCCACTACTCAACCAGTGTAGAAAGGAGATCCTCATCAGCACGGATGGTCCCCAACTGCCCACAGCCATCAAGACCAATGGTCTCCAAGAAAGCCCAATCATCGTCAGAAAGTGCCTTCCGCACTTTCCTGATATTCCTCGGCCACCTATGCCGAGCATCTAATAGCCTCACATAAAGAGTAAACAACATAAAATGCATTAACAAAATAAAATAAAAAAGAGATAAACATAAAGTGCATTAACTAAAAGAAAAACAAACTTTCACCTACCCCTAGGTGATAAAAAATCAACAAGCAAAAACAATAAAAAATAAAAAAAAAATAAACAAACATAAATTGCAATACAAAAAAAAAAAAAAAAAACAAACTTTCACCTACCCCTAGGTGATCAAAAATCAACAGGCAAAAACAATAAAAAAATAAAAAAGAAACAAACATAAAATGCAATACCAAAAAAAAAAAAACAAAACTTTCACCTACCCCTAGGTGATAAAAAATCAATAGGCAAAAACAATCAAAAATAAAAAATAAACAAACATAAAATGCACTACAAAAAAAAAAAATTCACCTACCCCTAGATGATCATAAATAGACAGGAAAAAATAGAAACAAAAAAAAAAAAAATTCATTACCAACCCCACTTAGTTACAAAAAAAATAAAAACAAACAAAACGAACAACAAAACAAAAGAAAGCATAACTAAAGGTAAAAGGACCCCCTACCTCAACATAGCGGATGCCACCTTCCGCTCCAACCGAGCCACCACCACCACCACCTCCACCACCACTACCCTCACCAATATCCATCCCACTCATCACTCTCAGCAAATAGGTAGATTACAAATGGCAGGAAATAAAAATGACAGGGCACTGGCCTATTTATAACCACATTTTGCGGCAAAAAATGTGCATCCATATTTTTTGAAGCGCCCATAAATGCAAACCCATGGTTTTTAGCCTAAATCGCAGACACACAGTTGGCACAGAAAAACCGCGAGCCCGTATTTTTAGGTATACAGAACCGTGCAACCGTGTTTACAAAAAAAAATAGATCAACAAAATACAAACATCACCAAATCAAGGACAAAAAAAAAAAGCAAGAAAATCCAAGGTTAAACGACGCCTACTCCGTGGGGTTACAAAACATGGTAAGTTCAAATCAAAAATGCATAATGGAATTGCTAATAGTCACTAGGACAGGCGACTAGGATGATTGGTTCCTTTTACTTCATTTCTTGCATGTCACCTAACCAAACGATATTCTTAAAAATAATAAAAAAAAAATTAACTTGCAGCAACATAAAAATAACACATTCAATTGGCCATTGGGTCTCAATTGTTACCCACTCGCCAATCGAGGGGGTAAACATACAAATTAAAATTTCATTAACAACAATCATTCACTTTGCCACACCAAAGAGAGTTGAGTCCATTCATCAAATAAAGGTCGAGTGTCATTAGTTTTTGCACCGCATTGTGTTGTACACAATGCAGTACAAAAAGGGGCAACTGTAGACACCAAAATCTGACACCTTCTAAAATACATTTACCACCCCACCATCAAATCCTGCATAATAAAAAGATATGCCTAAGTTCTAACTTAGGGATATAAAATCCTGCACATTATCCTATTTTTCTAATTTATTAAATCTGGAAAGTCAACTTAGGATACCCTGCCTACCCATTGGACATGTGTCCCAAACACTTCATCCAACACCCTTGCCACATATTACCCACTCTTGTCCCCCTTGTCTTTGCACATGGGACAAATTCCCAACACCCATGCCACATCTCACCCACTTTTGTCCCCCTTGTCCCTTCACATAAAACAGGATCCCTCATCCCACTCCACTTGCAACCACATCACCTCAGTTAAGTGAGGCACACTGAATGACTCACTGTAAATGTCCCTTCCACCTGGAAATTTAGATTTACCACTTAGCAAGTCATTCTTGCCACCTTCCATTTTCCTCCAAAGCCCTAGGAAGCTTATAAAAATTTCATCTTGTCAACAAAGAAAGGGAGCTGAATTTGCATATCGACAGACTATCGAAATCATTCTAGAACTAGCGAGAAATTGCGAGTGCGAGCTTTATTATGACCATTGGTTTGAATCTTGAGGCAACCTATTTTCAGCCAAAACTGCCCATCTGTGGTTTCACGATCGAAAATGCGCGTCCACGGTTTCACAACCGCAGATCCACGGTTTCCAGTTCACTATTGTGCATCCACATTTTTACAGTCCTAAGAACAAAAATCACATAGAGTAGAGATTAGTATATCAGTTGTTAGTAAGGCATTAGTTATTGATTATTTTCTACTATCTACTTTTCATTCGCATCAACTTAGGGTTTATGTGTAGCATTGGATTTATTGCTGGATTGTGATAGGTGCTACTGATCCATTTGTTGGTTTGAATGTGTGCAGATGACAGGTACCTTGGATAAGCTACTGAAGTTGGAGTGGTCCCTTGCTAGATACCAAAGCCCACTCACCCTTTGAAGCTATAATAGAGGAACGAAGAACACCATATATTGTTGAGGAGTTGGAATATCTCATCTCTTCTATCAAAACATTGTATCTCAGAAAGAGAAAGAAGCATTGTAACATTGCCCCCAATACATTTGGGGCAATCCAAAATTATTGTAACATTGTATCAAATTTAATAAAAAAGGATCATTTTGGCAATCTTAACTCTTTCTTACATTCATTTTATTCGTGTTCAGTTCTTTTTTTACAACAAGTACCAATGAGGTGGATACCAAGGAATAAGAAATAAAGATAAACATATCCTTGACCAACATTCTTTATAATACTCTACTTTACCCACCATAATGGTTTTTTAAGGAAGGATTAGAGGATCAATTATCATAGTTACACTTAGGAGATATAATAGAAGAGTAATAAAAAGAGGATCACTTTAAAATCTTTCATACTCATATTTGTTTGTTCAATTTTTATGATAAAGAGTTGTAACAAGATGATTGTGTGAATTATCAAATGGAGTTGGTTGATACTATTAAACCAATGAAGTAAGTGTATAATTGTATAAATATAAAATTTTCCAAGACCATGAAGGAAGAGATAGATAAGTTGCTTGATGCAGACTTCATTTTTATAATGGATTTGAAGTGAGTTTGTCTAATCATTATTTTCCAACAGGGGATTTGAAATGTAAGGGCATATGATGATTACCAAAATACAATTAAAGCTAAAAAGATGAATCACTACCCACTTCCTTTCTTAGACAAAATTTTGGATGAAGTTGTAAGGTGGGAATGCTATAGTTTTGTATACGATCATAACAACCATAACTAGGTTTGCATTATAGAAAATTACTAGTTGGAGGTAAACTTCACCACTTCGTGGGGTACATTTGTCACAACCCAATTTTAATAAAATTATTTATAACAATTTATTTTTTGCATGTGATGCAATTTTTTTTTTTGATTGGTAGAAAGGGTTTTGAGAGGTCCCTGAACCTTGTACAAGAGAGATTACAATAAATCCATATCGATCGAGGTGGTCCAAGAAGAAAGGAATAGAAAGCTAGCCAACCTCCACACTAGGAAAGGTGTCGCGAAATCACGACCAAAATGGTGATGTCGCGAAATCGCGACAAGAAGCGTCATTGAAGCCAAAGAAAGAAAAGAAGTCACGAAATCGTGACAAGAAACGCCATCATAGCCGAAGAAGGGAAGAAGTCGTGATATCGCGACATGTTGCAAAGTGTCGCGATATCACGACAAGTTGCAGGGTTGGAGCCGGTCGAGAAGAAGAGTCGCGAAATCGTGACAAGAAAAAGGAGTCGCGAAATCGCTACAAGAAGTGAGAACGCTGCCGAAGAGAAAAGGTGTCGTGAAATCGTGACAAGAATGAAGACCGCAGCCGAAATAGAAAATGAGCCCCGAAATCGTGACGAAAGTGGAAGCCTGCTGCCAAGAAGAAAAAGTGTCGCGACATCGCGACAAAAAGGAAGACCGCCGTTGGAGAGAAAAAATGTCGCGATATCGTGACAAAATGGAAGTCCGCCGTTGGAGAGAAAAAAGGTCACGATATCGCGACAGATTGGAAGACCGCCGTTGGAGAGAGAAAAAGCGTCGCGATATCGCGACAAAAATGAAGACCGCCTTTGGAGATAAAAGGTGTCGCGATATCGCGACAAGTTTGCGCAAAGGCACCCGGAGAGAAAAAGTGTCGCGATATTGCGACAAAAATGAAGACTGCCTTTGGAGAGAAAAAGTGTCGCGATATCGCGACAAAAATGAAGACTGCCTTTGGAGAGAAAAAGTGTCGCGATATCGCGACAGAAAGGAAGACCGTCGTTGGAGAGAAAACTTGTCACGATATCGCGACCGAATGGAAGACCGCCGTTGGAGAGAGAAAAAGCGTCGCGATATCGTGACAAAAATGGAGACCGCCGTTGGAGAGAGAAAAATCGTTGCGATATCACGACAAAAATGAAGACCGCCTTTGGAGAGAAAAAATGTCACGATATCGCGACAAGTTTGCGCAAAGGCACCCGGAGAGAAAAAGTGTCGTGATATCGCGACAGAATGGAAGACCGTCGTTGGAGAGAAAACTTGTCGCGATATCGCGACCAAAAGGAAGACCGCCATTGGAGAGAGAAAAGGTGTCGCGAAATCACGACAAAAAGCAAGACCGCGCCTGAAGGCCAAAAGTGTCGCGATATCGCGACAAGTTTGCGAAAGAGCACCCGAAGGGAAAAAGTGTCGCGATATCGCGACAAGTTTGCAAAAAAGCACCCGGAGAGAAAAAGTGTCGCGATATCGTGACAAGTTGGAAGACTACACCAGAGGAAGAGAAAGGTGTCGCGATATCGCGACAAAAAGCAACCTCGCGGCCTGAGTGAAAAGGAAAGTTCGTGATAACGCGGCAAGCTGAGAATTTGTAGCCAACATAGAAAAATGACACGAAAACGCTCCAAGATGCCAAAACGTAGCCGAAAAACCCGAAGATCAGTAACCCACTCACATTGTGCAAACATTGGAACTTGAAGAAATGTCCCTTAGGCCGATTGGGAAGGAGTCTCTCCAAACCTGAAAGTCTGTTGCATCAACTCCCTTATTAGCAAGCCAGTCCGCAGCTTTGTTTCCTTCCCGGTATTGATGTTGAATGATTAATTCTAGATAAACACCAATAAGTGTCTTGCATTCATCGAAGATGGAAACAAGGGCCCAGGGAGGCACAGAGGTTCCTTTGAGCCAGTTGATGTAATGCAATGAGTCCCCTTCTATGATGAGTTTATTGATAGTCAAGCCTTCCAAGAGAATCAAGCTTTGGAACAAGGCCCGAGCCTCGGCCATATTGTTAGACTGAATTCCTAAGTTCTGACCAAAGGCCAAAATTATTTCTCCTCTGTAATTTCTAAGAATTCCACCTCCGCCAGCTACTCCAGGGTTGCCTTTGGCTGTGCCATCGAAGTTAAGCTTGTGCCACCCAAAAGGAGGTAAGACCCACTTGATAACCGACCTGTCAACAGAAGTGTGGGGTGTTGCAAAAAAATTGAGAAGATTGAAATGATTTGCAAGATCCAATTCAAGTCCATGAGGGGGGGGGTTTGGACGATGAGACGAGAGAGGCATTCTCCGCAGCAAGGGCCAAGATTTTGGCAACAACAATCTTCTTATCCTTGACAAGGTTTTGAAAAATTTGGCATTCCTCTCAAGCCAAATCTGCCACAGGAAAATGTGGAGGAAAGCTTGCCACATGAATTTGAGTTGACTGCTTTTGAAAGGTCGGGGCCACTGTTGAAAAAGAAGGGGAATGGAATGGGGGAGGGCTACGGAGATGGCGAAAGTGTTGAAAACCTGGTTGAGTACTACAAGGGAGAAGGGACAATCGAGAAAAACATGCTCAGTAGATTCGTAGGCGTTTTTACACAGGATGCACCAATTGGGGATGCAATTTTGAAGACACATGACAATGATAATTTGGTAATTATTGATTAATATCATGACATAGTATTTATTTATTGATTTTATGGAATGATGATTATATGTCTAATTACATATTATTATTCAATTTAATTTTACATAATTTGGTAATAAGACTAACTACAATAATATTTTGAGTATGTGCTATGGGTTACCCTCCACCAAAAAAATGAGGAAGGAATCGTTAGGGAGAGGATCATAGATTTTGAAGAAATAATATACTAGGAATGGGGATTAATAATAAATTATAAATCTCTCTCAATTAAAATATATTTACTTGATTGGTTTATGGGAGCAACGACATCAGAGGGTTTTTATGAAAAAATATGAGTAGCGACGTTAGAGGGTTTTGCAAAAAAAATCTACGCAACGACATCAAAGGATTTTACAAAAAAATTAGAGCAATGGTGTTAGAGGGTTTTGCAAAAAAAAATTGAGCAACGACATCAAAGGGTTTTGCAAAAAAAATATGAGCAGCAGGGAGTCAGAGGGTTTTATGAAAAAAATCTGAGCAACGATGTCATAGGGTTTCTATGGACAAAAATATGAGCAGTGGCATCAAAGGGTTTTGATAAAAAAATCTAAGCAATGAAGTTAGAGAGTTTCTATGTAAAAAATATAAGAAGCGGTGTTAGAGGATTTTGCAAAACAAAATTTGAGCAGCAATATCAGAGGGTTTTGCAAAAAAAATCTTAGTAGTGAGGAGTCAAAGCGATTTGTGAAAAAAATCTGAGCAGTAGCGTCAGAGGGGTTCTATAAAAAAAATCTAAGTAACGATGTCAAAGGGTTTTGCAAAAAATTAGAGTAGTGGGGCATCAAAGGGTTTTGTGAAAAAAATATGAGCAGCGACATCAAAGGGTTTCTATAAAAACAAATTGAGCAATGGCATTAGAGGGTTTTGAAAAAAAAAATCTAAGCAGTGGTAGGGTTTTTGTGGAAAAAACCTGAGTAGCGACAAGGCTTTGGCTATAAAAAAAATTCTTCAGAAGGGAGGCCAATAATAACCCATCCCTATAAATGGTAAAAATTCTATTTGTCTCAAATGGAAAAGGGTTTGATGGAGGAGCGAGAGCTAGAATTTGAATGGTTGTGATCAGGATGGGAAAGGGTGGGAGTGGAAGACTTTGACTTTGGTTTGCATGGGTTTGTGGAAGAGCGATAGGAGCTCTCAAAAGATGTGGAGGTGATAGCTAGCTTGGATGTGAATGTGGCAATTCTGGGCAGCTAGATGGTGTGTCTATAGGAGGTCTCGGTACTGGTTTCATAGGTTCCTTGGGAATCCTTGGGCCATCAAAAATAAGTTGGAGGTTGAATCCTGTTTGCATGGCCCACAATTTTCCCCTAAAAAATCAAGTCTTAATATTTTGTATGTTGTGGTGATGTCTAAAGGTGTGAGGGAGACCTTATCAAAACCTATTTGCAACATATACCCTATGGGAAATACCAAAGTGAACTTATTAAGTTCACCATGGGTAATGGCGGTTGTGACCTTGTGGGAAAGTTCTAGGGGGCAAGGCCAAACTTGGATTCAATTCGAAGATAAGTGGAAGCCTTTAGCCTCCATGGAAATTGTAATGGCCCCTAAAGCCTTTTTTATATTAGATTAAACTATGTGGAATATGCAAACCATATCTTAGGGGGATACCCCTGGTGCTATGGCAAAAGAGGTCTATTTTTGCAAAATTTGGAACCTAATTTCAATTCTCATAGGCAAAGGGTTAACTTTGTGCCTCTATGGTTTTATCTCCCTACCCTCCCTTACTATATTTGGCATGAAGATGTATTGAGAGTTGTGGCCAAGGCTATGGGGGATCTCCTTCTTATCGATCCGATAACCAGAGCCAAATCAAGAATGGTGCATGCAAGAATGTGTATTATGGTAGATCCAGAGGTATATCTCCCCTCTTCTATCAATCTTATCTCATTCTTGGGTACTTGGGACTAGCCTATTGTTTATTAAAATAGGCCAACCCAATGCTCTGGTTGTGGAAAATTGTATCACCATGTGAATTAATATCCCCTCAAGGCACAAGTAGAGAAGGAAAAAAGATCTACAAGAATGGAATTTATCTAGAAGAAGAACTCAGGCTAAGTCCCTTTGAAGGATTTAGGTGGTAATTCCTCAAATGTGGGGAAAGGAGAAGCTTAGCCCCAGATGTATGAGGCTCAAAATATGAAGACTCTGGTGGAGGAGGTTTTGCAACCCTCAAAATTTAACCTAGCCAACCTGGTGGTGATCAAGCAAATATCTAAGGAGAAGAATGTAGCCTCGAATCTTGGTGCTACTGAGGTATGTTAGTTAGATATAATTTTTGAAACCATTATTTCTAAGGCTCTTCTTCATAATTTCTTTTATGGGATTTGTATTGGTTCTGCTCTTGAGGAGCCTATGATTCAGTTGGTGACCTCTAAGATAGGATCTTCTATTAGCTCGCCAAAGACCTATTTGGAGAAATATTCTCTAGGTCCTAAAACCTGGAGATAAATGAAGGACAATGTGTATGTGGATGTTGAGAAAAAGTTAGGAAATTCCCCTAACAAGTCTGTGAGGAAGAGGGAAACAAATTCTGAGATTATGAATGGATTAAGCTCTACTCAAACTTGAAAAATAGAAGGCTATAGGAGTAAGATATCTAAATCTAGAATCTTTCTACCAGAGTAACCATGGGGTGTCTGGGGTAAATAAATCTAATTCTAAATTCCATAAATGAAGTGCCTCTCTTGGAATGTTAGGGGCATGAATATTCTTTCTAAACAATAGGTGGTCACTTCCCTACGTAGAGAAATTTTACCTAATATTTTTTCTTGCAAGAAACCAAGTTGGATGGTAAGGATATAGAAGTTGTTAAAAGGATTTGGAAAGAAGCCCATTTTGTTGCAATCCTAACCAATGGTTCCTCTGGGGGACTCCTTTATCTCTGGGATGCCAACAATTTTGAGGGCTTTGTAATTTCTTCCTCGAATAGGATTATTAATATTCTCTTCTATAGTAGAGAAAGTAATAAAAGGTGGGTTATGACTAATATGTATGTGCCAAACTCTGGACCTAGTAGAAACCTATTGTGATAAACTCTAAGTTCCATGAGAAGGATTTTTTTCAAGAATCCTGGTGCCTAGTAGCAGATTTTAATTCCCCTCTATTTTTTTTAGATAAAAAATGAGGGAACTTCCCAATATTGAAAAGCATGGAATATTTTGCAGATTTTATGAATAGCAATGAGCTATTGTATGTTGATTTGAAGGGTTTGAGGTATACTTGGAGCAACAGGAGAGTGGGTAACTAGCTCATCCAAATTAGGTTGGATAGGATTCCTATCTCCAAGGAGTGCCTTTTGTTGTTTGAGAATCTCTCTCTCCGTTCTTTACCCATAATTGGATCCAACCATAATACCTTATGTTTTGAAGTGGCCTAGAAAGAAACCAGATTCTCAAAGCCATTCAATTTTGAGGCAATGTGGTGCCTTCATCCTCAATTTTAAGCTAAAATTAAAAATTGATGGTCGATAAGGGTCCAAGGCTCCGAATTTTCCAAAATTGTGGTAAATATTAGAGTAAATAAAAGTGGCCTTAAATAATGGAATAAAAGAGTTTTTGGGAATATTTTGCAAAACAAGAAAGACTTAAAAAGTCAACTGAAAGCTATTGAATTTGAGATAGAACTTGGAAATCAATCTCAAGAGATTTGATACAGAGAAAAGGAGGCATTGGTTGAATTTCATAACACTTTTTTCAAGGAGGAAATTTTATGGAAACAAAAGTCCACGGTGCTTTGGCTAAAAGAGGGTGATAAAAATTCTAAGTTTTTTCAAAAAGTTGATGGATCTAGTGCTACTCGCATTAAGGATATAAGATCTGAAGCTATGACTTTTTCAAAGATCTCATCGAGGTGGAAAAGGTTTGTAATGAGGACGCCTAAAATAATATGCTTGGTAGTATTCCCAACCTTGTCATGGTTGATATGAACCAAGCCCTTGTCTCTCCCTTTAGCGATGAGGAAGTTAGAGATGTTATCTTTGTGATGGAAGGAATGAAGGCTCTGGGTCCTTATGGTTTCCTCCCCCTCTTTTTCTAGAAGTATTGGCATATTGTGGGGAAGGATATTGTTGATGCCCTTCAAGAGGTCCAAACCACCAATCATATCTCGTTCGAAGTGAATTCTACTTTTTTAACTCTGATCCCCAAGACTATTGGTGCAAAGGACTTTGGTGCCTTTAGACCCATTAGCTTATACAACACTATTTATAAAATTTTGATGAAGGCCCTTGATAACAGATTAAAACCTTTTATTCAAACCTTGATCGATTCGACCCAAAGTGGATGCATGCCAGGGAGAAAAATATTGAATAGTATCATAGCTTTCCATGAAATTCTTCATTCAATTGATAAAAGTGGTAGAGTTGATCTCCTCCTCAATTAGACATGAACAAGGATTATGATAGGGTTTTGTGGGATTTTTTGTTAGAGTTTTTAGGAAAATTTAGTTTTTGCTAGAGTTGGATAAAACTTGTCCATGCTTGTATCTCTTCTACCACAATTTTTATCTTAATAAATGGGTCCCCAACAGGTTATTTTTCAATTCTAAGAGGCATTCGCCAAGGGGACCCCTTGTACCCTTACCTCTATATATTACTGGAAGAAGCCTTGGGTAGGTATATAAAGTTAGAACCTTTTATGTAAGGTATCAATCCCATTTTGTTGGTGGATCCTATTTGTAATCATCAATTTGTAGATGATGTTTTTCTCTTTCTCCTTGCTTCAATTCCCCAAGTAAATGTGTTAAAGGAATATTGGATGCATTTGAAAATGCAATTGGGTAAAAGATAAATTATATGTAAAATCTTCTTTATGAATACCCCCTTAGCGAGGTAGATAATTGTTCGCATCTTGGATTGTGAGGTGATTGCCCTCCCATATTTTTACCTTAGAATGCTTTTGTTTAAAAGTAGGATTCGAGATTCACTTTGGGAACTTGTGGTGGAAAGATTGCAGAGGAAGTTGGTTAGGTGGAAAGGATCCCTTCTCGGTCAATCCAAAAAGGCTACCCTTGTAAATTCTACTCTTCAAAGCATTCCAACCTTCTTCTTATCTATGTTTAGAATTCCTAATAATATTTTATTAAAGATTGAATATATTCAAAAGTTATTTCTTTGGTCCAAGTTTGATGAGAAGAAAAATTTTCACTTATTTGGTTGGGAGTAAGTTTGCAAAACTAAAAAGTATGGTGGCTTAGGTATCTATAACATCAGGCAGATGAATAAGTCTCTGGTTGTAAAATAGGGATGGAAGTTTGCAAATCAAACTAAAACTAGTTGGGTCAACATTGTGTCGGCAAAATACTTGAGATAGGATAATTTTTTGCTTGTTGATCCTTTTCTGACTTTTGGTTCAACCTTTTGGTTGAGTTTTCAAAAGTTGTGGATGCTAGTCTCCAAAGGTTGCAAGTGGAAGTTGAGTGATGGACTCAAGATTGATTTTTGGAAAGATATTTTGCTAATGGACCAACCCCTTGTGCAAATTTTAGATCTAGCGTGTTTGGAGCCTAGGACCAAATTGGTATTTGGGTCTAAGGTGGATGACTTTATCGAGGTGGTCAATGGGTTGAAGGTTTTGAAATAATTAGACCAGTCCATTCTTAACAATGTTTAACTTGAAGCTTGGATTCTAATTGCTAATAAGTTGAATTTTTATGTCATTAAATAGGGAAATTAATAAGATGAGATCTTCTGCGAAAGGTAAAATAATGAATCCTTTTTAGTCAAGTTTACCTACAATCTGTTGGTTGTTAGGACTCCTCCATGGGTCCCACCTTCAAAGTTTGGCTTAAGGGTCTAATTCCAAAGGTGAATATATTTTTCTAGTTGGCAACTCAGAACAAGATTTTGACCATTGAAAATCTTAAAAAAATAGGTTGGGCCGAACAGATGCTACCTCTGTGGTGCTAATGAGGAATAGACAAGCCATCTATTATTTCAATGGTCATTCTTTGTGGAAGTTCTTAACACTATTTTTTATTTTTTGGGACTGATTTGGGTGGTGCCAAGTTTGCTTGTTGATTTTTGTGCTCAATGGTCATCTCATTTTTACTCTCCAAGGCTAAAATATTTTTGGAACTTTTATTTATCGCATAGTTTCTAGCAGGTGTGGAAGGAGAGGAATAGTAGAATTTTTAAAAACTTCCAAAGAGATCCTATATTTTTTGTAGCATATCCATCGCTTCCACCCTAGATAATGTGTCCTCTTTGGTTTTGGAGGAGGGTAAATTTGAGGAGGTTGAGCTTGAAAGGAAAATTGACTTTCAGTAGAGCAATAGGGTTGCTAGTCTTCCTGGTCCTAATCCTCAAGATCTTGTGATGTGAGAACCTCCTTCTCTAGGTTGGTTTAAACTAAACTTTGATGGAGCTTCAAAGGGTAATCTCGATAATGTTGGTGCTATTAGGGTGCTTAAGGATGATAGAGGTGGGATTCTACTAGCGTATGTTGAATTTTTAGATATCTAGACTTACCATGTTGCGGAGGTTAGAGCCCTTTGCCATGGTATCCTACTTGTGGAGAGATGGGGTACCAAAATTTTGCATTGAAGGATACTCACTTAATATTATAAACTTGGTCAAAAGTGATTCAGTCCCTAGTTGGAATATTGAGGCAGTGATTATGGAATCTAGGCGGATTCTTCAGGCTAAAGAGGATAGGGAGATAAATCATATCTTTAGAGAAATAAATTACCACATTGAATTTTGGTAAACCTGAGTATAAGTGTAACAACCCACTCACCTGGTTGTCTGATAAAAGAACAGTCAAAATCCAATATATATTTTTAAAAGGTTTTACTACTCTGACTATAAATGCTATCCTTTCAAACAAGTTTGCACGTAGAGTTAACAACATCAAAATCCATCCCTTGAATCTAATAATTCTTATTTATAGTATAGCATAGGCACAACATACCACTTTTGGGTTCAAGACTGTTGTAACCAGTCTCCCAAGTGGATGAGATTAGCTAAATCCCGTGAACATGCCATTCAGTGGTAATGGTTATCTCATTTATCATCCGCATATACCAGCATGAGGACCAAACCACGGTGAGGGTTATCCTCTAGGGCCCATAACACCTAGAGGGGGATGCTTTCTTTCCCTAACCTTCACATGTTGCACCTTCGATAATCAGTCAACTTGTTTATACCCAATGTGGAAGTGATCAGTGTAATTATGCCTTTGTGACTAACTGGTATTTCCCTTTTTTTAGAAGTAGTTAGCACCATGTCCATTCCTGGACCTTGGTCTTCATTACCCTATACCATTGCAACTCACAAAGGTTTATCCCATACCAAACCCTATGTCCATTATTTGGCAAAGTTTGAGAAGTATGGTTTTTATCACAATGCTTAATCAAAAACAACCTAGAAAAAGTGTCCCATACCACTTGTTTTCATTTAACAACCATTTGTTCTAGAAAGTATTTAAGTTAACTTGGTTGGTACTTCCTTCTCTAGAATCATCTTCATCTTTCAAGAGTATGGTGAATATCTCTTCTAGAAGAGTCTACTATATGGCACCACCTAAAGGTATCTTTAAACAAAAGCTATTATTTATCTACGTTTAAATTTACCTTTAATTCCAAAATAGTTTTGATCATAACAAATAAACCTCTTGAATATTTGTGGTCGTTTTCTCACTCCTTGGGTCTTATTTTAAAATATAAGGAGTTGACTCCATCACAAACCATTACTCTTACGTTTAGCAAGCACATGATGTTTTCTGTACATCCAATAGTTTCTTCTATCAACTAAGTTAAAGCATAACCAGATTTTAAGTAGACACCCATACCTGGAGTCACCAACTAATCTACTAATGACATATAAACAACATCCTTGGGTATCCATTGACTATGTAAATATTTATTCTATCATAATAAATAAAACATAAATAAACAATTTCCAAAGTTTCCCCATACATCATTTCAACAATATCAAGGAATTAGAAATTAAAATATAATACAACTTCATTAAACAATATGTGGATTACATATTAACACACAAAATGAATTGAAGTATAAACATAAACACACCTGTAGTTTTTTTATTTAAACAATTTTGATGTAATACATCATACCCCATTTCACATAAGGTTCCAATAATACAAAGGACTCAGCATATAGTTTCTTTCCATAAACATGTAAGAAACAATATTATTTTTAAATTTTTATTGTTTACAACACATTTGGACTCACAAGACTGCGCTATTGTTGTAGTGTGAAAGCCATCAATGCAAGCTACTAACAAGTGAACCTCTAAACAAGAGTTATAGTTTACTTGACCAACAAGAAATAATTTTGCACATTTGTTTGAGTTTCATTGCCTTCACAGTGTAGGTTCCAAATACCAGCTTGCATTCACAACTTCTTCACGATGCACACTATAAATTACAGTCTAATTCTTCCTCCATAATCCGAATGAATTCACCAAAGATTAGATACGGCTCAAACATGATCATGCAGCTAAGATGCAATTTTAAATTTAAGCAAGATTCACACAGAAATGTATTGCACTTCACTAACCCCTTCACACAAGATTTTCATAGAAGTTTCTATTACATTTCCTTATCAATTAACACCACGCTATGTTTCCAATTTATACAAAACAAGGTTTCTTTTTTCACATTCTTCTAACTGCAAGTTGTGCTACCGCATCTTAATAGTATCTACAATACTTTCCTCTAATAATTATATTATACTGTAATATCCAGCTCGCTCTATCTAACCATTGCATTCAATACATTCACATACAAGCAATAACCATTGCATTCAATACATTTCACACAACAAGCAATATGCTATTAAAAAACAATCCTTCGATTAGGAAAAAACAAGGTTTTCCACTACCACCATTATCATATATGTTCGTGATAGAAAATAATAAACAATTCTATGCACACATAATCTGTCAAACAAAGAATTTCTTTCATAAATAGCACATTCACCCAATTGTTTCACTTTCACAAACAAAGGTTTCATTTTTCACACGCCAGTGGCTCAAGAAGTTATAATAGGAATTCTTATAGCATTCCCACACCATAAAAATAGTATTACTAACCTGTAATCACCCTTTCCAAATTGCAACAATTCTTTGCTTTAAAAAACTCCTTCCACCTTCAGTCCACTGCTCCAATGCCCGAAAAACTTCTCTCTCTTTTTCCTTTCACTCTCTCCACCTTTTTCCTTTCCACCTCTTGTTCTCAACCGAATGCACTTAATTATTCATTATGGATATTTCCCATATTCTCAGATACACCATAAAATAAATTAATTCATGATGTATTTTCCATATTTTTGGCATACCTCCATAACCAAAAATAATAACAATATATGTTCCACTAGCATGGGGTTCTTCATCTCATGGAGTTTCAAAACAAGAATTATTCTCTTCTCAAAGTTCAACCAAAACAACAAGCAAAAGAATAATAAATACTTTTTACCCTTCACAAAGCAGTAAGGTTAGGAAAGCACTATGCTCTACATGGAGAGAATTTCGGCCATCATCCTACCAATGCCATCCACCATCAAAACCATAAGTGGAGCCTCACTTCCCTTTATCTTTTATTCACCACAACTTAATATATAATTTAAATACAAGAATACGAACAAATCAACACAACCATCATAACTTTACAAAACATTTATTTTTCTTTCAAAAAGGTAAGGGATAAAATAATTATTTTTCTTTATATTATTTTTTCCTTTATAAAAATCACCTTTCCCTAGAATCATGAAAATATAAAGGTAAACTTAGTTCAAACCATTTAAAGGTAATTTCAAGACTAAAACATCTTCTTTACCACCTTTAATCACACAAGCCAACAATAGAGTATTTCATAAATTAGACATACACACACATGCATCAATAGCAAACAACCATATGCCTTTTCAAACTAGTGGCTCCCATCATCATCACCACCACAAAACATTTCTCATTCATTGCCAACATGCAATATTCAAACCAATTTAACTCATGCAATAATGCACCTAAATGATATGCAAACGTGAGTTTCCATGTGCTTACAAGTCGAATCATCACTTCCCCTTTTATATTTTCCACTAACTTGCTTCCCTTCATTGCCTTTATGTGACTAACCTGCACTCATAGAAGCTATCAACAATACCTTGTCTCACAAGAAAAGGTAAATATTTACATATTTTATTCTTTTTCATTAATCGTGCGAGGAGGGTCATTACATCCTCCCCCGCTAGAGATAAACACAATCCCTGTGTTTAAAGCTAAGTGAAGTAAAAGAAAAACTTATGAATATTCTTTAACTTCTACTTTTATGCAATAACACTAAATCAAATTTCACTTTTCCATTTGATCCTAATTATTGCCAATATATTTATCATCATAAAGAGAAACACATCATTTCATTTATGATCACCATATAATCACATCATTGATTATGTCATAAAGGAAATCAAATACACATTTCCATTGAAGTCCATACATGAACCATAGCAATACCAAAATATTCATAATCTACTCTACCCAATAGCTCAACAAACATGTTTTATACACATATCTCAAAATTTATAAAAGTTTATGAAAAGTCTCTATCTACTCAAACAAATAAGGAAATTGTCGTTGCATATCTGCTACATCTTCCCACGTAGCATTTCGGTCTGAGTAGTGGTCCCATTGGACTCGACATTGCTCTATATTTTATTTTCTCAAATTCTTGGTTCAAAAACCAAGCAGGCGAACAGGTCGCACCTCAATCCTTAATGGATCGGTCATCTACAGATTGGAAACATCCAAAACATGAGTAGGATCAGAAATATATTTTCTAAAGAGAGACACATGAAAGACATTATGGATCTTGGATAAGCTTGGTGGTAGAGCTAATATGTATGCAATAGGGCTTATCTTATCTATGATCTCAAATGGACCCACATATCGAGAGTCAAGTTTGGAAGATTTGATTGAACTTTTAGTTGGCTTTACCCTTAAGAATACTCGGTCTCCCACTAAGTATTCCCTCGATGTTCATTTGAGGTCCGCATAGCTCTTATGGTGATCTGTGATCTCTTTCAACTTCTATTAAATTCCTTTTAATTGCTCTTCCATTTCTCTTATCATTTTTAGGCCGATCACTACCCGATCCTCTAGATTATCCCAAGATAAGGGAATTATGCACCTTCTCCCATACATGGATTTGAAGGGTACCATACCTAGTGAAGCATAGTAACTATTATTATATGCAAATTCTACTAGGTATAAGTAGTCTTCCCACTTAGTATGTTGATCCATGTAGTACATTCACAACATATCCTCAAGCACTTGGTTCACCCTTTCAGTTTGACCATCCATTTTTGGGTGATAAGTTGTACTGATATTCAGTTTGGTCCCTAATGCTCGATGTAATGCTTACCAAAATTTAGAAGTGAAATGAGAATCTCTATAAGATATTATAACCTCTAGAAAGTCGTAAAGTCTTACCACTTCCTTGGAAAACTTACTTGCTACAACAATTGCATCATCTTGCACATTACCAGGTATAAAATGTGTGACTTTAGTTAATTTATCCATAATTACTATAATTGCATCATGCCTAAACCTTGTTTTAGGCAACCCCACTATAAAATCCATTGACACTACTTGCCACTTCTATGTGGGTATCTCATGTGGATATAGTTTTCCTATGGATGCAGGTGTTCCACTTTCACCTTTTGACATTCCAAGCATTTGGCCACATAATTGGTAATATATTTTTCATACCAGGCCAAAAATATGCTTTCTTTAGATTCTCTCACATCTTTGCACTTCCTGGATGCAAGAGTAGGGAGTGTTATGAGCCTCCCTAAGGATTGTTTCCCTCAATCCTCCTAGGTTGGGTACCACCAACCTATTCCTAAAATAAAGTAGATCATCCCTCAAAACATAATATGTATCCTTATCTGCTTTCTATCCATATGCTCCTATACATGATTGGAAAAAGTCATATTTTCCTTACCATATCTTAATTTGATCTAATAGATCATATTGACATTTAGTCATTGTAATTATACACCCTCTTCAGCTCAAAGCATCAATGACCTTATTCTCTTTACCCTTAATATACTCAATCCCAAAATCATATTCCACTAAGAACTCTAGCCAACGTCATTGTCTAGCATTTAATAAGGGTTGAGTAAATATATACTTCAGACTCTGATGGTCTATCTTTAACTCAAATGGTTTTCCCAGAAGATAATATCGCCAAAATTTTAGAGCATGTACTACCACTGCCAACTCTAAATCATGAGTGGCATAATTGACTTCATGCCTCTTGAGTTTCCTAGACTCATAAGCAATTACTACATCACCTTGGGTCAAAATCCCTCCTAACCCTTCGATCGATGCATCTATACAAACTATAAATTGCTTATTAGGATCAGGTAATTGTAGGATTGGTGCAGTCATCAACCTTTCTTTCAAAACTTGAAAAGCCTCCTCACACTGCTCTATCCACTTGAAGCTTTTCCCTTTTCTCTAAAGGTTTGTAATAGGTTGGGCAATTCTTAAAAACCCTTTGACAAATCACCTATAATATCCTGCAAGTCCCATAAAACTTCGCACCTCTATGACATTAGTAGGAGCTGGCCAATCAATGATTACCTCTATTTTCTTAGGGTCTACTACAATTCCTACAATAGAGACAATATGTCCAAGGTATTGCACTTGTGGAGTATAAAACTCATATTTTGAAAATTTTCCAAACAATTGATTCTTTCTAAGAATCTCAAGCACTATTCTCAAATGTTGATCATGCTCTTATTTATTTTTGGAATAAATAAAAATATCATCCAAAAATACTAGTACAAACTTATCCAGTTGTTCTCTAAAAATGTTGTTCATGAGGTTCATGAATGTGGTTGGGGCATTGGTTAACCCAAAAGGTAAAATTATAAACTCAAAATACCCATACCTTGTTCTAAATGTTGTTTTAGAAGTATCTTCTTCTCGAATTCTTAATTGATGATATCCAGATCTCAAATCTATTTTTGAAAATATAGTTGCTCCTCTTAGTTGATCAAATAAATCATCAATTCTTGGTAATGAATATCTATTTTTGATAGTAACCTTATTCAACATTCTATAATCTATGCACATTCTTAAGGTATCATATTTCTTTTTAACAAAAATAATAGGAGCTCCCTAGGGTGACACACTAGGTTTGATTAACCCCTTTTCAAGCAAATCTTGTAGTTGTATTTTTAACTCTTGCAACTCTATAGGAGTCATCCTATAAGGTGACCTTGCAATTGGTGTTGCATTTGGTAACAACTCAATTGAGAAATCAAATTCCCTCTAAGGAGGTAACCCCGGTAATTCCTCAGGAAATACATCCTTGAATGCACCTATCATTGGATGTTTCTGGAAGAGATCAGACTCCTCAAACTCTTCTTTTCTATTCATCTTCACTATGAAGACCATACCCTTATTCTTAATAACATTTTTAAGTTGCATTACAGTCAATAGATGGGGTTTTACTTCTCTTCACCCACAATTAATTCTAATCCTTTGAGTAGATTCATCCACAAATTCCACCCATATTTCTTCAAAGTTCAAAAGGGCCTTGTGCGCTTTTAACCAATCAACTCCCAAAATAATGTCAAACACATGCAAAGGTGCCACATATAGATGCCAATTGATCCTTCCTTGTGGTAAAACAATGTGGGAATCAAAGAGACACTAGTTAACATGGTGAGTTTGCCCTGATCCATACTCTACCTTCCAACCATTTTCCAAGAATCCAGGTCTAACAGGTGAATCCCTCATTAATCTAGTTGATATAAAACTATCAGTTGACCCACTATCAATCAAAATTTGCATATTTTTACAAAAAAATTCCATTTAATAAGAAAGGAGTAATTTATCCATTGAGTTCAGAGCTACCTGTAGTTGCATAAATCCTGTGGCTAGCTTCTTCTAGAGCTTTTGGTGGTAGATCAACTCTATGAGGGTATTTGTTGGCATAATGAGCCCCTTTGCACACCCAACATCCACTCGGTGGAGCTCTATTACCTCTATTGATGTTGTTTTCATTTCTATTCATAGATGCAGTTTCCCTTTCCCTTCCTTGGCCCACTATTTTTTGGTCCTATCTTTTGGGAAACTCTTTAACATCTTTCCTGAATTTACCACCTTGGTAACTAGATTTATTTTTGCCACCTTGTTTACTCTGATCTCCCCCTTTAGGTTTCTTATTTTGTTCCTTTTCCCATTTCATGAAACCAACACTTTTCCATTTTCTGAGCTCATATTTCTCCTTTTCAGATAGCTTTTGATAATTGAAATATGCTTTTCTCATTTCCTGATTAGCTTCCTCCTTCCTTGCTAAATCAAAAGTAGAGGGTAAATTGATGGGATTATGCATATTTACTACCATCATAATTCTAGGATGTAATCCTAGAATGAATTTTTGAGTTTTCATTTCCTCATTGCTTTCATATTGAGTTGCATACTTCAATAGTTGTATGAAATTTTGGTGATATTCTCGAACTGACATACTTTCCTACCTCAAATTTGAGAATTCCCCAAAATTTTCCACATAATATTATCTCATCAAGAATCTATCTCTGAATTCTTTGATGAACTCCTCCCACTTGAGGTCAATAGCCTCTACCTCATGCCCTTTCTTGTATGATTTCCACCAGTCCAGAGCAACTTCAATCATATTCATAACTACCAAAGTAGTTTTGGATTCAGAAGATAGAACTACCAGAGAGAAGTAGGATTCTAATTCACTTAACCAATTTTCAATCGACTCTCCATCATCCCTTCCATTAAACTTGGTTATTACAACTTTCTTTAAATTTCTATCCAATTCCTTACTCACTCTTGCCCTTCCAGCACTGGATCCCTCAGGTTCCCCTAGCACTTCCACTATCCTACCTAATCTAGTTTCTCTATCTCTAGCTAAGTCCTCTATGACTCATTATTGTTGGGCAATAAGTTCCTATTGTTGGGCCATGTGAGTTTTCTATTGGGCCATCTCTTCCCTTTGATTTTCCATTTGTACTTGCAATAATTTAACCATATTTGCAAGACTTTCCACCTTCCTCACTAATTTCATTCAGAGGAATCTCATGAACCCTTTTCTACCTCCTTTCACATTGAGGACCTTCTTTCCTTAAATTGGTGCGTGGTCCTCTTACAGGTCTTTCGGTGATTTCCTCCTCCCTACCTCCTGTAGGATTTCTTGAGGACCCACCTCGCAACATTCATGCCATTTATCCTGTAAGTGAAAGAGGTAGTAAATTAGTTTTTGATAACTATTCTAGTTTACACACAGAGTTCTACAACTTTAGAATCAATTCTACTCTGATACCATATGTAACAACCCACTCACCTGGTTTCCTGATAAAAGAACAATCAGAATCCAATATATATTTTTAAAAGGTTTTACTACTCTGACTATAAATGTTTTCCTATCAAACAAGTTTGATCATAAAGTTAACAACATCAAAATTCATCCCTTGAATCTAATCATTCTTATAAATAGTATAGCACAGGCACAACATACCACTTTTGGGTTCAAGACTACTACAACCAATCTCCCAAGTGGACGAGATTAGCTAAATCTCATGAACATGCCATTCAATGGTAACGATTATCTCATTTATCATCCACATATACCAACATGAGGACCGAACCATGATGAGGGTTATCCTCTAGGGCCCATAACACCTAGAGGGGGATACTTTATTTCCCTAACCTTCACATATTATACCTTCGATAATCAATCGACTTGGTTATACACAATGTGAAAGTGATCAACGTAATTATACCTTTGTGACTAACTAGTATTTCCCTTTTTCCAAAAGTAGTTAGCACCATGTCCATTCTCGAACCTTGGTCTTCATTACCCAATACCATCGCAACTCACAAAGGTTTATCCCATACCAAACCCTGTGTCCATTTTTGGCAAAGTTCGAGAAGTATGGTTTTTATCATAGTGCTTATCAGAAACAACCTAGAAAAAGTATCCCATACCACTTTTCCATTCTGAGCTGACCAAGTCTTTTATTGACCATTCCTGTCAGCCATCAGTTGCCCTGATCTAATTATGTGCCTACCTGCACCCTTGTATTCCTGGATGAATATCTGAATTAAGGTTTGGGTCTAGTTTTTCTAAAAGACTCGATTCTTCATTTAACATCCATTTGTTCTAACAAGTATTTAAGTTAACTTGTGTTGGTACTACCTCCTCTAGAAACAACTTCATATTATAGGAACATGGTGAATATCTCTTCTAAAAGAGTCTACTATATAGTACCATATAAAGGTATATTTTAAACAAAGAGCTATTATTTATCTACAGTTTAAATTTACCTTTAATTCCAAAATAATTTTGATTATAACAAATAAACCTCTTGAATATTTGTGGTCATTTTCACATTCCTTGGGTCTTATTTTCAAATATAAAGAGTTGACTCCATTGTAACTTACTCATACATTTAGCAAGCACATTACATTGTTTGTACATCCAAGAGTTCCTTCTTTCAACTAAGTTAAAGCATAACCATATTTCAAGTAGACACCCATACCCGATGTCACCAACTAATCTACTAATGACATCTAAACAACATCCTCGGGTATCCATTGACTATGTAACTATTTATTCTATCATAATAAATAAAACATAAATAAACAATTTCCAAAGTTTCCCCATACATCATTTCAATGATATCAAGGAATTAGAAATTAAAAGATAGTACAACTCCATTAAGCAATATGTAGATTACATATTAACACACAAAATGAATTGAAGTATAAACATAAACACATCTGTAGGTTTTTTTATTAAACAATTTTACTACAATACATCATACCCCATTTCACAGAAGGTTTCAATAATATGAAGGACTCTGCATCTAGTTTCTTTCCATATACATGTAAGAGATATTCTTATTTTAAAATATTTATTATTTACAACATACTTGGCTTCACAAGATTGCACTATTGTTACAGTGCAAAAGCCAACAATGCAAGCTACTAACAAGTGAACCTCTATACAAGAGTTATAGTTTACCTAACCAAAAAGAAAGAGTTATGTACATTTATTTGAGTTTCATTACCTCCATAATGTGGGTTCCAACTACCAGCCTACGTTCAAGACTTCTTCACGATGCCCACTATACATTGCAGTCTCAATACTCACACCAAAATCTGAATGAAGCCATCGAGGATCAGATATGGCTCAAACATGATCATGCAACTAACATGCACTTCTAAATTTAAGCAAAATTCACATATAAATGCATTGGACTTCACTAATCCCCTCACATGATATTTACACAGAAGTTTTTGTTACATTTCTCTATCAATTAACACCAGGCTATGTTTCTAATTTATACAAAACAAGGTTTATCTTTTCACATTCTTCCAATTGCAAGCTATGCTACAACGTCTTAAAAATATCTACAATATTTTTCTCTAAATTATTATATTATACTACAACATCCAACCCACTCCAGCTAACCATTGCATTCAATAATTAACAACAAGCAAACATTCATCAATACATTTCACACATGGCAAGCAATATGCTATTAAACAACAAGCCTTCAATTAGGGAAAAACAAGGTTTTCCATTGCCATCATTATCCTCAATATTCATGACAATGAAATAATAAACAATTCTATGCTCACATAATCTATCTATCACAAAATTTATTTCATAGAACAACACATTCACCCAACTGTTTCACTTTCACAAACAAAGGTTTCATTTTTCACATGCCAGTGGCTCAAGCAGTTGTAAGAGGAATTCTGATAGCATTTCCACATAATAAAAATAGTATTACTAACCTATAATCATGCTTTCCAAACCACAACAATTCTCTACTCTAAAAAACTCCTTCCACCTTCAGTCCACTGCTCCAATGCCCAAAAAACTTCTTCCCCTTTTTCCTTTTGCTCTCTCCACCTTTTTCCTTTCCACCTCCCATTCTCAACCAAATGCACTTAATTTTTCATGATGGATATTTCCCATATTCTCTAGCATACCACCATAACCAATAATAATAATAATATACATTCCACTAGCATGGGGTTCATCATCTTATGAAGTTTCAAAACAAGAATTATTCCTTTCTCAAAGTTCAACCAAAACAACAAGCAAATGAATAATAAAATATTTTTCACCCTTCACAAAGCAATGGTTGGGAAAGCACTATGCTCTACGTGGAGAGAATTTCAGCCATCAACCCACCAACGCCATCCACCATCAAAGCCATGCGTGGAGCCTCTCTTCCCTTTATATTTTATTCACCACAACTTTATACATATTTTAAATACAAGAATACAAACAAATCAACACAACCATCATACCTTTACAAAAAGTTTATTTTTATTTCAAAAAGGTAAGGGATAAAATAATTATTTTTCTTTATATTTCTTTTTCCATTATAAAAATCACCTTTCCCTAGTATCATGACAATATAAGGGTAAACTTTAGTTCAAACCATTTAAAGGTAATTTCAAGACTAAAACACCTTCTTTACCACCTTTAATCACACAAGCCAACAATAGAGTATTTCATGAATTAGACATACACACACATGCAACAATAGCAAACAACCATATGCCTTTTCACACTAGTGGCTCCCATCATCATTGCCACAACAAAACATTTCTCATGCATTGCCCACATGCAATATTCAAACCAATTTAACTCATGCAATAATGCACCTAAATGATATGCATACACGAGTATCCATGTGCTCGTGAGCCAAATCATCACTTCCCCTTTTTATATTTCCCACTGACTTGCTTCCCTTCATTGCCTTTCTGTGACTAACTTGCACTCATAGAAGCTATCAACAGTACCTTGTCTCACAAGAAAAGGTAAATATTTACATATTTTATTCTTTTTCATTAACCATGCGAGGAGGGTCATTACAACAAGTCTCAATGGTTTGTCTATTTGGAGAGACGAATTTTCTAAAGGTCCTTTTTTATTGGATTTAGAGATGCATGCTTCTTGATGCTTTGTAAGCTTTTACTATTTATGAAGAAATGTTTTATGTGTAGCCAGGTGGGAGTGTTGGTTGGCTGGGGGGCTCACCAGCAGCACTGTTCTAATTTTTTTTTTGTATCAAGTTGTAATTGGTTCACTTAGGAATGGATGGCCAATTTTAGTGCTTTACAGTTGTTCTTGTCCTAGTAGTGTTGGTCTTAGGCCAAGTTTTATAGGGCTTCTCCTATTGTAAAAGGTTTGGGGACCCTTTCTAAACCCCTTCTATATCTAATAAAAATATATATACTAGAAATGGGAAATCATGCAAACACCACATTAGATTGCATTTGCATAATTAAAATTAGGTTGTATTACATTAAAAAAATTAAGCTTTGCTTACTTGTTGATATTGAAATAAAAGGTAACTTGTAGTTGAAAATTAAAATTGTGTTGCAAGTAAATTCCTTGAAAAGAAATAATTTTTTTATGTTGTGTATGTTTATAAGCTAATTATGATTGATGTAAAAATGGTCCTTTGTGTAAATGAAAATCATGGACCAAAGGGAATAATGTCACAAGTTATGTTTAAAACACCTTTTGAATACCTTGGGTGGCATTACTTAAGTAAAATGTGTAAATCTTACCTTGTTAAAATAATAGAAGGGAAGTGTTGGGATTAGGTGATAACACCAACCTCATACCATGTTGTAAGATTTAAAATTATTTTTTTGTAAGATGTAGCCTTGAGGTGCCAAAACCCCAAACTCGTGCGTACAAAACCCTTTTCTTGGAGTGCCTTATTTTCACCATGCAAGAGCGAGTGAGAGAGGGAATCAGTTGTAAAGAGGGACATAATATCCCAATCTAATGAGGCAACATGGATGAATGGTTGAACAATATACTTCCATTTTACAACTTTGTCATTTTACAGAGGAAATGCCACCTATTCTTGGATGTTCTATTATGAGAAGAATTGTGCTAGTTTTGGGTTGAAATGGATTAAAAAACTATATAAACTCACCCTTTGCTTGGAATTAAAACGAACCCTTGGTTTGTAACACTAAAAATGATTTTGGTTGGGAATAACAAGGTTTTTGATAAGACAAAAGCATAAAAATCCATCTATAATTTTTTTTAAGGTTTCACTTAGGGGTTTATTGTTAAGCTTTTGTGAAAATAAAAAAATATTATTTTTTCTCCTTCCAGTATTCCAAAACTTGATATTGAATGTGAAAATTCTATAAATGTTTCTTTCTTGGAATTATGCTAGTTGAATTATAGATGCTTAATGCAAATTGAGAATTATGCTAGTTGAATGTGAAAAGATAAGGATATATATTTCTACACAATAATTGTATTTGTATTTATTGTTTTATTATTTCTATTTTCTAGAAATTTAGGATTTATATGGGAAGTTTTGATTTATTTCATTGGAGAAAATGGGATTATGAGTTTTAAAGAAATTATTATTTTTCTCCTATAAGCATTATCATATACCCAGTTTTTAAAATGGTTGCTATAAATCTCTACTAATTTCTTATTGGATTTTCTCTCTCTTAAAATATATCCATCTATGCTTAGTTATCAAATTCGTCGAATTTTTTACATAAAATTTGAAATTCATCGAATTTTAAATTTTAAATCCTCACGAATAAATTCTCCAAACAAACCTTAAATTCGGCATTGGCAATTTTATTTAATATTTATAAATTCTTTTTCTGGTTCTACATACACGCAACCGTTTATTGTTGCGGGTCAAATAGTGCGCTCGTTAAAACAACCCAATCAGGTCACAACGAAACTGCAAATGATCCAAAATGCAAACCTCGAATCCCCATACATATACATATTTTTACACCTAAGTCTCGTAAACAATTTATGTATAAATAAATATTTAATATTAATTAAAAAATCAAACAAAGTTTTTGGATACCCAAAACTAAACCCTAATTACCTGTGACAAATTTGATCCACAAATCTAGTAACACCAAACTTCAAGGGTGTACAACACCTAGGTTTGAAAATATTATGATTGGCACAAACCCACATGCCACAATTAGTAAAGAAACATATCAATAGCAAACTTATACCGATTCTTGTTAGAGTAAATTATTAAAACTCTGGGTAATTGGATTGGTAGAGTAATAACCAAACTAACTGAATGACATTAATTAGACATTGATTATGACTGTTACAATAATAACTTGTGCGCCTATAAGTTAATACTGCATCGATGGCTTGTTAGTACATTGCTTTGCATCAAACTTAAAATATATATATATATATATACACGAATTTTATTTCAAATTTTTTGAACATGTCGAATTTATTTCGAACTTGAAGAGTGTCAAACTCGAATACGAACTCAAATTTGATAACTAGGCATTCATGTATATGTTTGTGTGTGCGTGCGCATATGTGTGTGTGCATGCTTGTATGAACCCTATATAATAAGAGGTGTATATGTTGTACATAAGTGAAAAATAGTAATTTTCCTTTTTATATTAGGGATTATGTTCAAACTAGGGTTAAGTCTTTTCTTAGACCTTGTATCTCAAATCCTTGAAACATAAAATAGATGTTTTCTTTTATAAAGAATTATTCAACAATGTAAAAATAAGGTATGTTGTTCATTGATATTATAATTCATTTGAACTATTCCTATAATTTTGTCTTATATGAATCATTGTAAAGGACATGAATAAAACCTTAAATGTTAGCCAAGTTCACCCAATTGTTTGTTGAAATTTTAGCAGAGTTTTAGCTGAATATAAAACTATTTCATTCCTTGATCAATGTATGCTAATTGAAACAAAGCTTGATTATGTGTATCCCATAAATTATTATATGATAATGAAAAAACATAAGAGTGTCATTATTTTTGGTAGAGGTTGTCATTACTTTTAAATTTTTTATCAAGATAGACTAAGGGAGTGTGAGAAATAATTTAATATTAGTATCTTGACAAACATTCTATAAATATTTCTTCTATATAAATAGATCTAGATGAATAATAATTTTTATATTATTATTATAAATATTTCAATTCTTATTCATTTTCAAAGAGTATAATTTTTTTGATAAATTACTGGCAATATATATGTTGGGCACAAAATATTAATAATGTTTTATGATATTTATATAGATAAGAGTTTAATTTTATTTTCAGTTATGCTTTTAATAATTAAATAATTGACAAATATGTAACTTATAATCAAACTAAATAAAAAATTATGCTTAAAATCTACATTACAATACCTATCTTTACATTATTTCATTGTAAATTATATGATTTATCTCATATGAGACCTCCAAATTTGTGTTAGTGACCTTGTTAATGTTGGGATTAGAGTACACTATAAAATGTTTTATTGATATTACATTGATCAACATCCATATGCAAGTACATATAATATTTCTTACATGAGAATCATGTGTGAAAAGAATCCCGTAGAAGTTGTTGAAGTAACATGATAACAAGGAATTCTAACCTTCTGGCATTTAGTGTAACATAATACGAAGGAGAATATACAATAATTTTTTTTTTTTGTGAAATTATGAAACTATAGCCTAACATCCCTCTCCCTTCTTATTACATTATTTGAGAAAGCAAATAATGAAATAACTACCCCCTTAGATTTGGAGATAAGTTGGCTCTATCATTGATTCTACTAAATTAAAATATTTATGCTCTCTATGTTGTCTCTACGAATTACCTCTCGATCAACAAAATACTAGATTTTTTTCTAGTATCCATGAAACATCTCTTTTATCTGATTTGATTCCATGATATACATCCATTCAAAATTTAATTAATTTTTATGTATTTTATTTGAGTAGTGTTCTGACATTTGTTAGATTTATGTCTATATTTATTACAATATTTACAACTATTTCTCAAGGAAGACATATATTGTGTTGTGAGATCAACTTATGTTTTTTCTTTCTTGTTCATTTCTTGTTAGACCTGTTTCATTATAGACAATTTTTGTTGTATGTTTTTTATCATAATATCTATCATCAATATATATAATATATTCTTTATCAATGTTACAACCACTTTTTGCATCATTGTTGTCTTCTTGAACAACCTCCATATCATTAGTGTCACAAATGAAGTCCTTTTGGATAGTGCTTATATTACAACCAAATTTTTTTTCTTAATAAGATCACTTGTATCACATATGATATTTTTTATCAATTTACTTGTATTACAACTAAATTATTTATATTTGATAAGATCACCTGTATCACACATGACATTTTCATCACTGGTTTGTTCTTTATATATGTAATTTTTTTTCTTGTTTTGTATTCTTCTCTTTATATATCAAGAGTGAGAGGTGACGCATATATGATCTTGACTAAATCAACAAGCATTGTAATAATTTTCTCACCATATAAAACTACTTTATCAAGATGAAGACTTATATAAATCTTAATTGTAGTGAAAATATTATCATTAGCCTCTTTAAAAATTGATTGTAAGTATTTTGGACCATTATCTCTTTGGAAAATAATTTGTATCCAAGTCTTAAACAATGTATATTCATCTAGAGAATCATCTCCTAGTGTACCAAGTGTTGGATATTCATCTTGTTTCTCTTTTCTTTTCTCTAGATTATTTTGATTCAACATTTTCTTTCTTGTCTTTTTGGCCATTAAAACTTTGTATCTAATTTTCTATGCTATATCCCTATTAGTGTTTTTCTTCCTTTGTGTATATCTATGATTTTGAGATGATGATTATACTTCTTAATGTAGGGGTGGAGGTTTAGTGATATCTAAATCAAATAGTCCATTTTTGTAGGATGTAGTAGCTTCCAATTTTCCTTGTATTGAGATAAAAAACCTTCTATATCCATTAATAACTTGAAAAGTAGTAGTAACACCATTATCCATCATTTAAGAAACAAAAAGTAAGTCATTAGTAAGTCCTGGAACATATAAAACTTTTTCTATGATGCATTCTACTAAAGGTAACTTTAGGAAAATTGTTCTTATTCCTTTTATTCGATAGCTAATGTTATTTTCCATCGTTACTGCCCACCCATGTATTTCTTGAAAAGTATTGAATTAGTGTATATTTCCTATCATATGGTTACTAGCTCCAGAATATATATACCAATTATTATCCTTAATTTATTCCTTATTAGGTGTCATTAGTACCTTATATGCTATTTTTGGTTCATCATCATGATTTGACTCAAGTTCTTTCTATGCTACATGTCTTTGTTGTGATGGATAAGTTGATCTATACCCATAATTTGTTCTTGGTGAATTATTAGAATTTCTAGATTGGTATTGCTCTTGTTGCCTTGTTTGAGATGGAATTCTTGATTGATTCCACTTATTCAAAGCATTATATTTGTAGAACCTAGTATCATGAAATTCTTTCTCACATATATGATAGTATCTTCTTCTCCATTCATATTGGTTTTATGAAGAATATGAGCATGAAGTAGTAGAACCCCTAGTATTATTTTTATATCTCTTTCTAAAAATGAGAGCATTGTTTGAATAATCATCTTTTAATTGATTTTCTAGTTCATGTTGTTGAAGTATATTGATTAGCTCTTCAATTAATACTCTATGGGTAGAAAATTGCAAAAAAGGTTACCAATATTCTCTATGATTCTAGTAGAGCATGTAGTACAATTGATACTAACAAATTATCATCAATTCTTTCTCCCAAAGTGTTTAAGTCCAGCTTTTTGTTTTGCAATCTTATGAAGAAAATATTCTAGAATTTCATTGTCTTGCCTTTATAATATGTATAGTTGTGATTGTAAATGATGAATAGTTGTTTTATTTCTACCTTCAAAAATAGTACAGAAGATATGTCAAGCCTCTTTTGATGTATTTATTTCACTAATATGAGACTATATTTCATTAGTTATGCATGATACAATAATTAATTATACCTTGTGATAATTTCCATCAAAGTCTCTTTGTGCAGTTGGTTCGTTAGGACATGTTTCATCTCCTGATACAATATCCCCTACAAGGATATTTCTTATTTTATTTTTCCATAGGATAAATTTTGGGCCTCTTGACTGTTGTGACTCAAAGAGATAATTTTGTAATGGTCATTGTAAATATTTCCTCATAACTCTCTACTTACTCTTTAAATATAAAAATGTAAATATTTCCTTACAACTCTCCACTTCATATTTAAGTGTAAATGATTTAGAAACATCTTAATTATAGAAAAAAAATTCAAATGAGGATATTATTCTATAGTTTAATCCATTTAATTGGTAGAAAATAAACATTTTTCTCCCTTTTTAAAATGTAATTTACAAAATGCTTAAGAAATTTGAACCTATGTAACCCAACTTTATTTGGATGCACATAGAATTCTAATTGTATACAGATGATTCTTTGGTTGCACTAAGATGCTATTTGGTTGCATATAGGTACTTTGAATACATGCACTTCTCTTTTAGCTATATGTAGGCACTCTCTAACTACACATAAACACTTTGAAATAGAATTTAACTTCTACATATACAAGTTCTTTATAAATGCTTTGAAAAATAGTGTTTTTTTGTATATGCAGGTGCTTCATAGATGCTATGAAAGAAAAGGTAAACATATTTGTCATTGAAATCCATGAAGAAAATTGTACTATTTGACCAAGGAAATTATTAAATAGATAAGTTAATTTTTTTGATAAATTACTTGAGTACCAAAATATAATATGGGTCATTTGATGATTTATTGGAGTGACCAAAGAGAATAGACCCATTTGATAATTTCTTGAGTGACCAAAGTCAATATGGGCCATTTGATAATTTATTGGAGAGGTCTAAGATTATACAGGTAAATTCATTCATGAAGGCATATGCTTGGAAATAATACAAGCAAATATTGAAGAGAATGTGTGATTTATATGAAAGTATGCACTAGATGTGAAATGAGTCAATCATAGAATGTGTAACTTGTTTGTGTGCAATATTCAAGAGAATAAATCATGTGCAGAATTAAAGAGAATGCAAGTTCTACTCAAAAATGAGAAATGACTATACAAGTGGGCATTGAACATTATTTTTTTAAATCTTTTAAAATGCTACAATCTAGAATACCTTTCAACCTGTGAACCAGAATTCAAGAGAATGCAAGTCCTACTCAAAAATGAGAAATGACTACACAAGTGGGCATGAAATATTTGCAAAAACTTAAACACATTATTTTATTTATAAATAAGATATCAATGCATCTATTACAATAACTTCTAAAAGATAAATAAATATCCAAAAACATGATGCGTTGATAGATACATCTAGAGACTCTTGAAGATATAGAAATGAGAGGAGTTGATTAAAAAATGTAACATATGTGTGGTAGTGAAAGAAAAGGTAAAAATATTTGTCATTGAAAGACACGAAGAAAATTGTGCTATTTGACCAAGGAAATTATTAAATAGATAGGTTAAATATTTTGATAAATTACTTGAGTACCAAAAGATAATATGAACCATTTGATGATTTATTGGAGTGACCAAAGAGAATAGACCCATTTGATAATTTCTTGAGTGACCAAAGTCAATACAGGCCATTTGATAATTTATTGTAGAGGCCTAAGATTATACAGGTAAATTCATTCATGAAGGCATATGCTTGGAAATAATACAAGCAAAGATTGAATATATATATATATATATATATATATATATATATATATATATATATATATATATATATATATATATATATATATATATATCTTTTTTTGGTATAAGGTAGAGGTGGTTATAAGGTCCACAAACCTTTTACAAAGTCAAAATGGGCTCGGTTCTAGCATCAAGCCCGTATAATCAAAATACAAAATGGATCTTTCTAAGACTCACATTAAGCCATACTTAGAGTCCATAGTCCTATACTTGTCTCTTGACTATTCGAGATAAAACAAAAACCAAACAACACCTAGCACTTACTAACACTAGGTTGTTGTACTCGTACACTTGTCACCTCCCGGGCCCCAAGCAAATGGGATGCCTTTTCTCGCCTAATTCCATCCTGTCGAATTACTCATCATCAGCCCCTCCGATCTCCTGATGCTCTAACAGGTTTTATCTTAGCTCTTCTCTAGCAGCCAACACCAATAGTTCTTGAGGGAAGTTATCCTTCCAAATTTGCATCTCCCCAACAGAAACTACAATATTTGCCATTATATCCGCCGCCTGGTTCCCTTCTCTGAAGGTGTGTTGGATTCGGGCATTAACCAAATGAGATTTATGAATCTTTGCTTCTAGGATAAGCTCCAATATGGTCCAGCTGGGGTCTTTATCCTCCTTAATTGCCTTGATTATATTAAGCGAATCCCCTTCAAAGATAACTTCCTTATAACCCTCAAGTCTATAAATTCTCATTGCCTGCATGCAGGCTCGGGCTTCTACAAAATGATTTGTTTGAGTTCCCAAAGGCTCTACAAAGGCAAGGACCACTTTTCCTTCCTCATTTCTCAAAAATCCTCCTGCTCCTGCAGCCCCGGATTTCCTTTAGTCGCCCCGCCAAAATTAAACTTAACCCACTTTTGTGTGGGGGGTATCCACTTGACACCATCCCGTGGGTTGGTTGTAATGTCTAGGTCCTGGAAGTTCCTCTCCCCGCTCCGCAAAATCCTCCTTTCCCTTAGAGACATGGTCTCATTTTTGAAGAAGAAAGTTTTCCAGGTTTCTTTCAAAGCTCTGATTATTTTATTACCACATAACCTGGGATCTTTCTTACATCCTTTAAATACTCTCTTATTTCTCTCATTCCATATCCCCCATAAAAAATGGGGTAAGCTGAGCTTCCAGAGCCAAGTCAAAAGCTTTGCCCGAAGGGGGAAGCCCACTGTATGCGTAAGTCGGACATGCTATTTGGACAGACCCAATCTATATGAAATTTGGACAGGATAATTTGGAAGACTCGTACAAGAAAAATCACAAGTTAGAAATATATGACTTACGGATTCTATCGCTTTCTCACACAAGATACATCGATTGATGAATTGGAAACCTCTCCTTTGCAGATTATCTCGTTGTCGGGATCTTATTTTGAACCGCCAACCAAAAGAAGAAAGCTATTTTTGGGGTTAAATTATTTAACCAAATAATAGAAGTCGAAGTCCGACCATTGAATCCCGAGTGGATTAACTTATAGGCGCTTTTTACTGAATAAATCCCACTTGTAGTTTTACCCCAAATCACCTTGTCTCTTCCTCCTCCTGGAATGATCGAGAACACCCTTAAAGCATCATTGAGTTTGGTTAGGGCCACCTTCTCTTGCTCTGACAGATTATGAACTGTGATTTTCTTCCAAGAAGAAGTTTCTGGTGCTACAACAATAAAATCCCCTACTTTTCGTCCCATTTCCTTCGAAAGTTTATGTTGGAGGACCTGAAGGTCTAAGTTATCTTTCAGAGGGGCCTCTTCCAACCACAGGTCTTTCCAAAAGTCCACTTGTCTTCCATTACCAATTCTCCATCTGATGCCTTTCCTGACTACCTCCCGACATTCGAGCAAACAATTCCAAAAATAGGATCCTCTAGGAAGATTATCATCTTTCGAGAAGTCCTGATTATTTTTGATATATTTTGCCTTAAGAAGTTTTACCCATCCCAATTGATCATTATTGATAAATCTCCATACCTGTTTGCCAATCAGAGCTTGATTCATTTCTTTCATTCTCTTTAACCCCAGGCCCCCCTGATCCTTGCTTGCACACACCTGATTCCATGCTACCAAAAAAATTCTCTTTATCTCCTCTAAACCTGACCACAAGAAGTTGGGTTGAATTAGCTCCAATGTAGCTCGGACCTTTGCAGGCATTCTAAATAGAGACATGCAGTAAATTGGAATGCTCTGTAAAGTAGTTTGAACTAATAAGGCTTTTCTTGCGGAGCTGAGAAGGCTGCCCTTCCACCCTGCTAACTTTTTGGAGATCCTGTCAATAACTGAGTTCCACAAAGTAGCCTTAATTCTTCCTTCGAACATAGGCATGCCTAGATAAGTTTTTGGTAGAAGCTCCTTTCCACAACCGAAGAGGTTAGCTATTCTTTCCTCCCTCCCACCAGGCGTGTTAAAGAAATAGATGCTACTCTTCTTATAGTTTATGTACTTGTCCCGTCTCGTCTCATACTTGGTTAGAATTCTCTTCAACTTCCTAGCTTGAGGCATCGAGGCTTTGGACACAATGATTGTATCATCCACAAACTGTTGGTGAGACACTGGCTCTGCTTGTTGATGCTTGGTTTAAAACCTTCCAATTGACCATCTGCCACCGCTGCTGAAATGTTCCTACCCAATGCTTCCGCTAAAATAATAAACAAGTATGGAGACAAAGGATCTCCTTGTCGCAACCCCCTTTCACTCTTAAAGTAACCGGAGGGTGAACCATTCACCATGAAAGAAAATATTGTAGTAGAGATACAACTAAAAATAAACTTAATCCACTGGGGACAGAAACCAAACTTACCCAAAATCTTGGTGAGGAACCGCCATGAGACTCGGTCGTAGGCTTTATTCATATCAAGCTTTAGTAACATACCTGCTTCCTTACTAGTCACCATTGAATGAATAACCTCATGAATTGTGATGATACCATCCAATATTTGTTGCCCTTTCACAAAGCCACCTTGGTTCATATCAATGATGAAAGGAAGGATAACCTTCAGCCTATTGGCGATTGTTTTTGTGAGAATCTTCATCAGTGTTACATAAACTGATAGGGCGAAAACTAGAAAATTCCATTGCTCCCACTAGTTTAGGGATGAGGACTAAAAAAGTAGCATTAACTCCTTCTGGGATTTCCATGTCCTTTTGAGCCTCAATTATAGCTTCCACTACATCATTGCCTAGGATATCCCAAAAATTTTGGAAGAAAGTTGCAGGGAAGCCATCCGGTCCTGGGGAGCTGTTACCATCCATGTCAAAAACCACCTTCTTGATTTCCTCCTTTGTGAAAGGACTAAGTAAGAATCCATTAAGATTATCAGTTACGAGGGGTGGAATGGCTGCCAATAGAGAGTCCTCTTCTTCAATAGTCGGATTTACATCTTCTAGCAACGATTTAAAGTACTCAACCGCTTCCCTCCTTATGTCTTCCATATCTTTGGTGTTAGACCCATCGGCCATCTTGATCTCCTTAATTTTGTTAGTACTCCTGTGGCGAAGAGTAGAGACATGGAAGAACTTTATATTTCTGTCACCCTCCTTTAACCAATGCAGTCTGGATTTTTGCCTCCAAAAGGTTTCTTCAAATCCTAGCATCGTGTGGTATTCGGCTAACAGCTCCCTCTCCTGGTTTCTCAGATCCTCTGTAAGATGCTCTGACTTCACCTTCTCCCGTAGTTCATTGATCTTGTCTTTTAGTTCTGCCTTTTTAACAAAAATATTGCCAAATGAAGTTTTGTTCCACTCTCTAATGTTAGCCTTCACATTCCTTAGTTTACATGCCACTTGGGCCAGTTTCGAACCATTATACTTTTTATCCCACAATTGGGCAACCAGATCCTTGAGATCCTGATGTTGGAACCACATAAGTTCGAATCGAAAGGGTCCGATGTATCTTTTTTAGAGTCCTCCCTCGTTTCCCACAGAATTGGGTTGTGATCAGACCCGATTCTTGGGAGTGCCGTTAATGAAGAGTCCCCAAACCTCTCCAGGCATTCTTGAGAAAGAAGAAACCTATCTAATCTTATCTGAATTTGGTTTTCCTTCAATATTTTGTTAGACCATGTATAGGAGAATCTACGCAGGTCCACATCCATCAGCTCATGTTGCTCAACAAAATCTCTAAACTCGTAGATATCAGTAGTTATTCTTTGAGAGCCCCCCAATTTATCTACAGGATTAAGGTAGCAATTGAAATCCCCCACCATAATCCAAGGGTAGTTGGGGACCGTCTCCCTCAATTCAGCTAGCTGACTCCAAAGAACCCTTCTTAGTCCCTGTCTAACTGGAGCATATACATTCGTTAAGATCCACTCTTCCTGCGTGGTTTTATCCACACATAAGAGACAAATAAACCAACTAGACATCAGAATCACTCTACTATCAATCACATTTTTGTTCCACATAACCAGTAACCCTCCTGCTGTTCCAGTGGCCTCTTGGCCTACTACTTTAGCTTCTCGCCAAGTCCTATTCTTAAAAGGAATAACTCTACTCTCCTCCATTTTAGTTTCTTGCAGTAAAATCATATCCGGTTTGTGTTCTTTTCTAAGAGCATACAAAGCTCTTATTTTTGCAGGATTACTCCCACGAATATTCCATGAAAGAATCTTCATTTATGGGCTTTGGATCCTCAAGCCTTCGCCCCAAAGAGCAATACTGCTTGAGTGCCATCAGCCACTCCTCGCTCTGCTTCTTTCTGCCTTAAGGCAGCATTGCTAGGTTTCCCTCTTCCTACCGAACCATATCCCCATACATCTGCTCTATGTTGAAGTTCCTTGGGATTCACTTGGCTTCTAGTAACCATCTTGGGTAGGTCAGTCTTGGTCTTTGGGGTAACAATCTGGATTTCCAGGTTAACTGGTCTTTTTGACAAGTGGAGATGATTCCGTGCTCTTAGCTTCTTTATTAGTAGATTCTTTTTCCCTCGCTTTGGGGTTACACCGATCTTGGTGGTTCACCTCTTCCTCCCGAGTATCCTTGCTCGTATTATTAGTTTCCTGCTCCTTCCTCTCGATTTTTCTCCTCTAAATCCTTCTCTTGAGTCTCCTCTACCTCAGATTCCACTTCTTGGATGTCCATCTGATCTCCCTTCAAATGATTTAATGCATCAAAACTATTCTCCATTGGGATGTTGATCTCCTTGGAATTTCTTCCCATAAATTCCTCTGCAGTACATGGGACCACTTCCACCGAGCCTCCATAGGCCTCCCGTATCACCCAATCAAACTTACTTGCCCCAGGGCGTTGATCTATGGGGTTTTTTCCTTTGTGATTTGGCTCGAGGCTTGCTGTATCATCTTAGGAGCAGGTTGAGCTTGAGGGTTCCCATCAAAGGGACCAGCTCCCCTGTGAGAGGGTTTCGGGGCATAGGAATTTTTGGGAGGAGGCTAAAACGTTGCCTCTTGCTTATAATAGGGCGAACAGGGTCTCTGATATTCGAATTTCGAGCTCCACGTCCTTGAGGCCCAGGTTGGGTAGGAATGGAGATCTGTGGGGGAGGGATATTATTTTGGGTTTGAGGATCAATATTTTGGAGTGGGGACTGGTTCTTGGAAATGCAGTGGATACCCTGGTGCCCTACCTTCCCACAAACACTACACTTAAAAGACATATTTTCATATTCAAAGACCTGAGTATGAAGGCCAAACATAGACCACAAAATAATGGATTTAGGGAGCTCTTTACTCAGATCCGCCAACACACACATGCGAGCAGACAGGAGTCTTGTTTTGCTCAAGGTTGCAGGATCAATAGCTATTAGTTCTCCAATCTCTGTAGCTATCCTAGCCAAGATTTGTTTGTTCCAGAAAAGCAGAGGTAATCCTGGCATCTTAACCCAAATAGGAGCCAAATCTAGCACCTGAGTCTGGGGGTTGAAATCGGGGGACCAACGCTTCAGATACAAGCCCCTTTTCCCAAAAAACCAAGGACCTCCTTGGAGAGTCCTTTCCATGTCCCGTTCACATTGAAATGTCACCAAAAGAAAACTCTTGGGTAAAGCCTTAATCATCATACCGACCCTTGGCTGCCATTTTTGGATGGCCCATCTCCTTATGACTTCCATGTCCGGCCTCACCCCCATAAATTTAGCCACCAGAGATGTTCTGCCCTCCATAGCCACATGCCGAGCTAAGGTATCTGGGACGTGCAACCTACCATTGACAGATTTTAGATTAAAACAAGAGTCGAATAATTTTTTCTTACCGCGAAGAGCATTAAGATATGAAGGTCTCCAGTTGCCAGGTTTCTCTTTGTCTCCTTCTTGGGTCTTCCTTTGATCCTGACGCATAGAGTCCTGGTCCCCCTCAGAGAAATCTTCAACCGCATCCGCCCAACGCCCTTGGACCGGTTCCAATAGAACTTCCTTGTCCACATCCTCCGCCTGGGGGCCTGCTATCTCACCAGAGCCCCCACCTACCGCGTCTACTGATCTACCCTCTGAAGTCCCACACCTAGGTTTTGATGCCCCTATACCTCTCGCTCCTCCTCCTTGCTGCTCCATCCGTCACAACTTGTTGCCTCCAAAATCTGCCATTTTTTTTTTTTTTTTTTAGGGCCAAAATTTTTGTGACCGCTATCGTGCACAGACTGCTAAATTGGTGGCTGCTACAGTTTGCAAGCTTCTATAGTGTCGGCTACTACAGTGGCGAATTTGATGGGAGACTCGCTGCTCCCCTCTCCGACCGATGGTGGTCGCTGCTCATCGCACTATTCTTATATATATATATATATATATATATATATATATATATATATATCATGATGGCATAGTTATATTATAATAATGATGATTATTATATACATAACTATTATAATAAAAAAATTAATAAGTTATATGTGGCTTTTATAGAGGGTTATTCCCATTATAGTTCAAAATTTGTATTTTTTGTTGGGCCAATTAAACCATATCCAACATGCCTTTTTATCACAAATATTTTTCATTTATTTTTCTATCAAATATATTCATCTTCCTCAAATTGCTATGTTTTCACAATTATATCCTTGACATCATTTCCATTAAGAGATAAAATATCACTTGGTTCAATGATTAATCCCTCTAAAATGTATCCTAGCCTCTACAAAGTTGTTAATTGAAGTCTTATATGATTATGAGGAGAATTTTCCCTTCATTATTTTGAAAAAAAACCTCCATAGGCTCTTCCCAAATTTCCTTTAGAAATTCCATCAAAATTAATTTTGATAAACGTAGATTTCTAAACATTTTCAGTTTACCCTAGATCGAAGTAGATCCTTTGTTTTAATACCATTATCATAGATGAACCTTTCATGTACATTCAAATCCTATAACCAAGTTACTACCACCTATTTTTCTACACTTAAGACTTCTCATGATGAGCATCATATCTGTAAATATTCTGCAAGAGAGGCAATAATATAATTCTAAACCTGGGCATTCTTTTAAGATTTATTTTTAAAATGCTATTATTATTTTAAGCCATAAATTCCAACAAATAATGGTAGTACCAATACTCCACATAATACATAATGCTTTATCTTTGAAATAATTAATCCAACTCTCATAAACTCTTTCAATGTTGATGGAGCTACCCAATATATATTAAAAAAATAATAATTAATCCCTATATAGTATGAGCAAAAGGATATTGAAGAAGTAAATGGTCTGATGTTTCTAAATCCTTCTCATATAAGGTACATGTAAAAGGTCCATGATATCCTCTTCTTTGTAGATTCTCTCCTGTAAAAATATTATTTTATATTACTAAACAAAGTAATGTTGAGGCCTTAGGAAGAGACTCTAGTGATCAAACATTCTTCCAAGAAAAATATTTTGGGGTAAAAAATTTTGATTGCTCTAAATTCTCATGTACCGACTTGACCGTGTATTCACCTTCCTTTGATAGATTCCAAACCAATTCATCCTTTCATGTAAAAATTGGTAAAAAAAAACTCTTGAAGGATCTTTTCAAGTTAATCTACAATTTATTTGAGCTTCTCTCCTTAAACAAAGTTACTAATAGAAATCCATGATCTAGATTTTTTGCTCATATTAATATAATATTTGACCTTTAGACCTTATAAGCTAGGCATGTCTGAGCTAATTGTTACCACTTTGAGTTAGATATAAGATGATAATGCTTCAACCAAATTTCATACCAAAATTTTACATAATTCTCCTCATTGAGTAACCATCTAATATGTTTCTTGATCAATTGCAAACTATCTAATATAAAATTCTATGTTGACAAGACTTTGGATAGGGATATTTTCCTAAATAGTTTCACTGGATCAATATAACCTATATATTTTGTAAGTACCATTTTTGCACAAATATTTTCTTGATATTTAAGTAATCTCCACACAAGCTTTACCCCTAAGGCCAAACTCATAAGTTTGCAATTCCACAAGCCTACTCCTCCAATATTCTTTCCTTTTTAAACCCTATCCCACTTAAAAAGAGGAATGCTAAATTTTTCCTTGCATCCTTTCAAAAGAATATATCTTTGAATTTTTTCCATTTCTAAAGCTATACCTACTAGCAATCTTGAAAGGGACATCATATAAATAGAGACAGATTACAATGTAGTCCTTATGAGTTGTAGCCTTCATACCATGTGTAAGAAGTTACCTTTCCAACCTATTAGACAAGCTTAATTCTATTCAAATAGGAGGTCCAAAGTTCCCTTTTATTTCCTTTATAAGATAAATGAATTACCCAAGTAGATTTATGGAAAGTTTTAAATTTTAAACCCTAAAATATCCATAATAATTTGCTATAAATCTAGGGAAATGTTAATGAAATATATCTTGGTTTTTTTAGTATTAACTAGCTATCTAATAGCCTTCTCACAACATGATAATATTGATTTAAACTCCATGGAATCACTAGTTGGGGAATGACCCAAAAGAAAAGTATTATCAACAAATTAGAGAAGAGATTTAAAGGGACCATTTTTTACAACCTGAATACCTTTGATTTTTTCTTCTAATTTTTTCCTTTGATAAATATCTCCCTCACACCTTCACAATAATAATGAATAAATAAGGAAATAGTGGATCACCTTCACAGGGTCTACTAGATGAATTAAAGTAACTAGTAATAGGTAAAAGTAGAATTTTTGGTAGTGCTAAAACAACATTTAATCCAATTACACCATCTATAATCAAAACCAAGATTTTTGATAATATCATGTAGAAAAATTTAGGAAACCCTATCATATGCTTTGTTCATATCTAATTTCATAAGCATACTTGGTTTTTTCATGGAATGAAGAGAATGTATTGCCTCTCGTGCAATGATCACACCATTAATATTTTATTTACCATGAACAAAACCACCTTGTTCCTATTTTATAACACAATCTAGAATATCTTTCAACCTATTTTCCATAATTTTTGAAATGATCTTATAAATCATATTATAAAGGCTTATTGGATAAAATTATTAAAATAGCTTATCTTATCTTTCCTATGAACAAATGTAATAAAGGTGACATTGATCTTACTTATTGTAGTCTTATTTTTCTAGGCCTCTTCAAAGATAACCAACATATAAATCTTTAATAAATCCTAAAATTTTGAAAGAAAAATGTAATAAATCCATTAGGGCTAGGTTCCTTGTTAGGATGGAAAGAGATAACTATTCCATGTATCTACTCCATAGATATATTATTCATCAAGCTTTCATCTTACCCCTATGTGATAATTTATGGTATATATTACAAGAACTTATCTTGTGCCTCCTTATCTTGCCTAGTATTTGATAAAATATTTTTGAAATAATTGTTTTATTCCTTATTTATATATTCTTCTTCCTCATTATTTCTTCCATCTAGAGTTAAAATATTTTTTATGTGATAGAAAAGAAAAAAAAAATTGTTGTAGCATGATTTTTTTTTGTATTTCTATCTCCTTCCTTGAGCCATTTATTCGTAATTTTTGAAACCAAATTGACCTTTTCTTTTTCAATGAAATACAATAATTAGAAAATGATTTTTTATTTCACATAAGAATCTTAATCCATTACATTGATTTTTACTCTCTTCGAAAATTTTGAGCTTGGATTCAATTTCTTTCTTTTCTTTAAAAGTGTTACCAAAATATTTGAAATTTTAGATCTTCATTTGCTTATATAAATATTTTATATTTTGAACAAACCTATGTGTTTTTTTTATTGATAACAGGTTTTGAAAGGTACACAAAACCTTTTTTACAAACCATAGAGAGGATCTCGTGAAGGTTCAACTCAATACGGTGTAAGCCAAAAAGAGGTCATCACTGATGGCCACAAGATTGAAACAAAGATAAACATAGTGGTTACGACCTGTAGGCAACACAAGAACAAAAAGGTTTAGACTGCAAACAAAAATGGACAAACCAACAAGGATCGAGCACACTACGTCATTCCGGGATGAAGTATTCATCATCATTGTCCTTGGGATCATCCTCCCTTGAGTGACTACCTTGTTGGACCTTCATTTAGTGAATAATTGTACTATATGTGTGAGTGTGTTGGAAGTATTATATTATTTGGTACTGCATAATTAATACAAGGACCATGTAGATAATTTAGTCTAAAGTGTGTTTAATATTTGAGTATATAGTAAGTGTGAGTTATGTAAGTGAGGTATCATGTTAATAGGTGTGATGTTGAGTTGTGCAAGAGTTTGTTATTTAGTATGTGCAATCATGAGAGTATTTGTTCATATGTGGTGTGTAAAAAATTATTATTATGTGATATTTTTTATATGAGAAATATGAAGTGTTATATCTCTAGTGTGTTTGAGAAGATGAAAAGTTTGTATGTGTAAAGGTCAACAATCTTGTGAATGTGAAGAGTCTCATATCCAATGTGTATATATTGAAGATAAAGCAATGTAATTGTGATCAAATAAGCATTGCATTTCATTGCATTGCTTAAGTAGATATTTCAATAATATATTCAGTGTGTTATTGTTCATTGATGTTATGGATTGAATCTTATTGGATTGCTAATAGTGATATCAAAGCCACATCGTGTATGCTTAGTGAGAGCCACATTGAGCATATGGTTTGAGAGAGATAACATTTAATAGAGACCATATTTGTAGAAGGAAGAATCACATTTGTAGAAGGTAAAGTCATGTTTGTAGAATACAGGGCCACATTTGTGGAGGATAGGCTAGATACAACCATATTTGTAGAATATGAGCTACAAGAAAGTACCCAAAGTAAGAAAGCATTGAGTCCAAGAATTATTGAAGACAAGAAAAATAAGAATCAAAAGTGTTGAAGAAAGCAATATGCTATAGAATACATTGGACATAGTCATTGAAATATTATTTGAGTTGGATGTTGGAGAAAGCAATCCTACAAAAGCATATTAGATCAATATAGGAGAACTCTGGAAAAGAGTGCATATAAATAGATGCTATATTGGTAGAAGATGAATGTAAAGGTTTGGACATCTAGTAGGAAGTTAGAGCAAAGTGTAAAAGATTGGATGAAATAGACATATTGGTTAAAAATCTAGTAACTCTCGAGTAAGTGTAATTATATCTAATAAGTGAAATATTCAAAAATGTGTAGATAAGAGATGTCGTAATTTGGAGGAGAAGCACCATATTCAAATTGCCTAAGGTATATTAATTTACCTCTAATTATTATTCAATGATTGCACAAGTAAAATGTGCATAGAAAATTTTAAATATTAACAAAAATATTAAAGAGGCATTTATTAAAGTAAAAGGAGAATTAAAAAAGAAAATAGTTTTATTTTGGAGGAAATTTATAATTGAAGGGAGTTATAAGAAGGAAATTACTTGAAGTAATAAATATTTGAAAATATTAATGAAGAGAGTTGTTAAAATGTTGAAGAATAAATATATTAAAAGAATATTAAAGAGTTGAAAAAATATTTTGAAATTTATTGTGAAAATTATTTAAAGAAATAATATTAAATTGAAAATTTTTTAATTTAGTGAAAAAACCCCTTGCGTGGCTGCCTTGGTCTGAGAAACTACAACCAGGGGGTTCTTAACCATCCAAATCACCCGGGAGTCGCGCTCGAACCTGACCGCACCAACATTATCAACTAGATTTTGGGTACCCGATGTAGGTTTGGTAGGGTGGAGATTCGAACCAAGGACCTCCCTTGGAGTATTGCCTGCCCTCTCCAATTCAACTACAACATGTGGGTTTAAATTGAAAATTGAAGAAAGGAAATTAGAGAAGAGAAAAATTATTTGAAGGAAGAATATTGAAGAAAGAAATTAATGATATTAAGTTGAAGATTTATATTTGAAAGAAGAATATTGAAGTTGAAGAAGGAAATTTTATTTGATTATTGAAATTTGAATTAATTTGAAGATTGAAGGAAAATGATAGTGTTAAAAATATTAAAGATTGAAGAAAAATAATCATTTGAAGAAAAAAATATATTGAAGGAACTTTAAATACTAATTTTGGAGATAAAAGGATTTTGATAATAAAATAAATTATAATTGAAGACTAAGTATAAGAAAGAAGAAATTTTGAATTATTAATCTAGGAGTAATAAGGTTTCAACAACAAAGGAAAATTGAGCGCAATCTGGGAGTAAGCGCAACAACAAGTACAAGCGTGAGCCAGGAGTAAGTGTAGCAGCAAGTACGAGCATGATCTAGGAGTAAGTGCAGCAACAAATGTGAGTAAGTGCAACTGAAAGTTAGTATGAATGAGTGCATCCAAAAGTGAGTGCAAGCACAATCTGGGAGTAGATGTAGCAGTGAGTGTGAGCACAAGTTGGGAGTGAGTGTACAAGCCCAGAGACAATGATATCAGAGAGGGAGTGTGAATCAAGAGAGTGTAAGCCAAGATTTAGTCATGGTAGAAGAGCAGTAGGTTCATTCAGAGTGCATCAATGCTTCAAACTCTTACCATGAATGTGTGGAACATTATTTTCAAAAAATTGTTGAATCCAAGGAACACCAAGAAAAATAAGAGATAAGAGAAATTATGATCCAAGAGGAAGTGCAAGTTGAGAGTGAGTGCAAGGTAGGAGAGAGTGTGAAACAAAAGGGAGTGCAAACTGAGATGGAATGCAAGCTAGGATTCAATCATGGTGAAAGAGCGACAGGTTCATCCGGAGTGCATCAATGATTCAAATCCTTACCATGAATGTGTGGAACATTGTTTCTAAAAAAAAATTGAAGTGAAGGAATGCCAAAAAAAATAAGAGATATAGGCAATTGTGATCTAGGAGGGAGTGCAATCCAGGAGCAAGTGTGAGGCAAGAGAGAGTGCAAGCTAGAAGTAAGAGTGAGTCGGGAGTGCAAACCAAGAGGGAGTGCAAGCCAAAAGTAAGTCCCATTAGCTATTATGGAAGGAAAGTCATTTTTGAAAGCCCTAATGGGAAGTTAGGATGCCCTATATAGAAATAAAAATTCCCTTTTTGTAAGTATGAAGGCCCAATATGGAGATAAATGAAAGAGAGAATACATAGAAATTTTAATCTAGGTAGCAGATGGTACACCAGAAGTAAGTATCAAGGATGAGATGATTGAGTATGATATAATGGTTCTTAAAAGTAGAGGGCGAATATGTAAGTTCCATAGATCATGATCAAGGTTTTTGGAGATTCAAAATTGGATCAAGTGGAAATGGATATTGAATTCAAATTATTTTATGACTTTTCTTCCTAAAGGTTTTTTCCTCATCATATTTTCTAGTTAAAAAATTAGGTATAAAATAATGGTTGGTGGCCCATGGTTTATGGGAAGAGATGCACTTTATTTGAGACCATGGAATGAAAAAGTTTTAGTTGAGAAAGAAACTATTAATAAGCTTCCAGTGTGGGTTAGGCTTTTTGGACTTCCATATCAGCTTATAAATAAGGATGTTTTAAAAAATATTAGAAAAACCCTAGGGGAATTCATCAAGGATGGACCTACAACTAAGGAGTGAAAGAATGCTATATATACTTGAATGTGTTTTGCTATGGATATTTCAAAATATTTGCCACAATCCATTAAGATTAAATTTGAATCAAGAGAATGGGATCAACAAGTAGATTATGAAAATATTGCATTTTGTTGCCACAATTATTTTGATATTGGACACATGGTAAGAGTTTACAAAGTAAAAATTATGAATAAAGAGACAAAAAATTCTAGCCATGAGATAAACTTCAATACGAAGCAAGGAAATCATTAAATAATAGAAGCAAGATGAGATCAAGGATATTCCACTCCAAAAGAAGAGGTAATTAAATCATATAGACAATATATCAATTGGCAAGTTTAGAAGGAATTAAAGGTTCAAAAGAAGATGTGGAGATAAAACCCAAAACAAAGAAAACAAAAAAGTTCAAGTTTATTCTAGGTAAATCATCTTCATTTTCCTCAAGTAGTATAGAATCCTCTTCAGGTAATAAAAGCGAAAGTGGTGAAGATGTTATCCCTTGCACTTTTAGGTTTCAATAGCAGAATAATTTAGAAATGAGGTTGGAGGAAACCCATAACAATTTAGGATTTTTAGGACAGAATAAGAAGGTAATTGCTACAGAAGAGCATCCTTGCACTTTAGGGTCTCCAGGGAAATATAAAGAAGAGTGTGCTTTTGAGGTTATTCCTTGCACTTCAGATCCTTTAGAACAAGGTAAACCTAAAGATGATAAGTCTTACTATGAGAAGTGTGAGAAGATTGAATATATTTATGAAGATGAAAGTATTGTTGAGAATGAAAAAAAAAGGAAGACCCAAGAGGCAAAAACAAAGAGAAAAAAAAACACAAAGAGATATTGATGTGGAAAAATAAAAGCAAATATCACAAGTGTTAACAAGAAGTGGGGCTAAACCCACAAATAAAATAAAAAAATTACAATGAAAATAATATCTTGGAATATTAGAGGAATGAATAAGAACCCTAAAAAAAGGTATTAAGAAATTGTGAGGTTGTTATAGATAAGATATTTTTGGATATAGAAGTTGGGCAACAAATATTTTAGCCATTTGTAGTGTTGAATTTCATCTTGATAGAATTTAAATTTTTTAAAGCATTTGATATAAAAGGAGTTGATTGTGGAAAATTAGCAGTTTGAGGAAGATGAAGAATATTTTTGATAGAAGGGTAAATGAAGAATATCTCCGATAGAAAGACAAATTTGGATATGCTTTAATTAACTTGTTAAAAATGCGAGAGCAATTTAATGTTTTGTTTTTGTAATGAGAGTGGCCCCCAATAAAAGCCATGCATAGACTATTAAAAAACAAAGGAAAATCATTATTTGAAGGAAATTAAAGTTGAATAATAATCAAAGACAAGACACACAACATGGAAATTGAGAAAATAAAGCAAACCAAACATTTAGTATGCATCACCAGAGGATATTACAGTAAAATAAAATTTGGTTAAAAATTTCTTACAATCCATCTCTCAAGGAGCTACTAAATATGAAAAATATTTGTTAGTAGAATTGAAGGGATGTTTACAATGCATTAACAAAGAAGCTAAAAATGGAGTGTTTTTAATATTTCAACACTCCATACATGGTCTTTTCAATGACACTAATGAATGTTACAAAAATTACATAACAATACCTATTAGTATATGGAAAATAATATACAAGGCAATAGTCACTCTAAATGTTCTTAAGACAAAAAGATAAGAAAATTTTGAAGAATTGAAGAACAAGCCTATGATGAAAGATGCATGTTGTGACACTAGTGATATTTATCAAAGGAAAAATAAAATTTGTGATTCAAAGTCTATAAAGGTCCATGAAAGTTGTAATACTTGTGATTTGAGACCCATGACAAAAGATCTTTTTCCTAGGACAAACATTGTATATGAAACAAGGGATTTAAATATTATGAGTAAAGACAAAGAAAATGCAAAAAATATTTCAAATGAAATAAAAAATGGTAATATGGATGGTGATGAAATGGAATACAAAGAAATAGGTTTGATAAATATGGGCAAGGTACGCTTAAATCAAACATCAAACATACAATTTTTTTTAAAGAAACACAAAAATAAAATAGCATTCATAGTATGAACATGTATAAGCGGTGTAGCAGGCATGGAAACAAGGCTAAAAATATTGGAATCTTCATTGTTGTGAAATTTGTGGAGTTAATAATCATTCTCAAAGACATTTTTGGAACAAAAGGAATAATAATAATAATATAATTGGATGGAAACGTGTAAAAGAAATATTGATAATAGTGCTAAATGGACTTCTCCAAAACATTATTTCCAAGAAAATTCTAGAAGTGGTTAGAGTTACTACCAATACTAGAGTCAAAGCTGAAAAGCCAATATCAAAATGAAGGACTGAAAGCACTTGAAGGAAAAGGACCTTCATACTAAATAATGTAAAATGGGAGGGATGTTGAAATTATTATATTATTTGGTTCCTTGCAAGATTAATGCAAGGATCATGTAAATAATTAGTCGAGTATGTTTAATATTTGAGTATATAGTAAGTGAGGTGTCATGTTAATAAGTGTGGAGTTATGAGTTGTGTAAGAGTTTATTATTTAGTATGTGCAATCATGAGAGTCTTTGTTCATATGTGGATATGTGGAGAAATTTATTATTATGTGATATTTCTCATATGAGAAATATGAAGTGTTATATCTCTTGTGTGTTTGAGGAGATGAAAAGTTTGTGTAAGTGTAAAGGTCAAGAGTCTTGTGAATGTGAAGAGTCTCATATCCAATGTGTATATATTGAAGACAAAGCATTGTAATTATGATCGAATAAAATTTGGATTTCATTATATTGCTTGAGTAAATATTTTAGTAATATATTCAGTGTGTTATTGTTCATTGATGTTATGGATTGAATCTTGTGAATATTTTGTGTTTATATATTGTGAGATCTTGTGGTAAGAATATTGGATTTTTAACAATATGATCCTTAAAAATTTACTTCATTCCACAAAAACATAACCATTTGGAAAAAATCAAAGTCTTGAAGCCACATAAACTAGAAGTAAAATGGCTTTAGATGACCATTATTGGGTAAATCATAAGTCAAAATAATGGGTTTGTGATTCAATCACTACACCAAAAAAGGGATTTAATGGCGGCTAAAATAAGGTGGTTTTTTAGGGCAATAAAAAACCGCCCTAATAGATCATAAGAGGGTAGTTTAAAATTGCCTTCTTAAGGTAACCATTATCTTAGGGTCACTCTAAGAGAGAAATTTAAAACTACCCTCTTAGGGCTAAGAGGGTGTTTAAAACCACCTTCTTAGGGTTAAGAGGGCGGTTTAAAATTGCCCTCTTAGGATTACCCTAGCTAAGAGGGTAGTTTAAAACTACCCTCTTAGGTTCACCCTAGCTAAGAAGGTAGTTTAAAACTACCATCTTAGGGTCACCCTAGCTAATAGGGCAGTTTAAAACCACCCTCTTATGTCACCCTAAGATGCATTTTAGAAGAAAACAACCATGAATTTGGCATGGAAAAACAAACCTTGAGAAACTGTCATGAGATGGGTATTGACTGCATCACCATCTATACCTTTAGCATAAAGAATTTTAAGTTCTCGCGAGAGGACGTGGATGCACTACTGTATTTTATGAAACACAAGTTGGAGGCCCTCCTCGACAAGGAGAGTCTGGTCAACCAGATGGGAATCCAAGTTTAGTTGCTTGGAAATCTGGAGATCCTATCCAAGAGGGTTCGCCACATAATGGAGAAAGTCATGGTATGTACTATGTCCAATAGCAAGACCATTTTGAATGTGTGTGTTGCATACACTTATATGGAGGAAATTATTCACACCATTTAGGGGGCTTGCAAGGGGGTTTTAGGGTTTGGATCCCATAAATAGAAAGACAATAGAAATGGAGGATATTGAGAGCTACTTGTACATGATTGGATGCTCAAATATTGATCTTCTTATTAGAATATCCAGTGATTCAAGGTTGAGTAATTTATTACTATGGAAGTTAGGGTTTTTTTATCTACATGCTTGCAAGGTTCTCTTGTCAAAATTTTCCTTCCAGCATTTGTTCATGGTGGTTTTGGGTTACCGGAGGGCTTGTTCCTATATTAACAGGAGGTAGAAGCACAAATATCTAATAGGTGTCTTCTCCTTTGTAACTCTAAATCCTAGCTCACTTGAGAATATGAAAAGTGCCCTAAACCCTAACCCTCTTAACAAAATGGGAAGTGGTTTGTATGTTTTTGGATAAAATAATCTTGAACGGTGGGAGTAAGTGATCTATGCGCATGCAATTGGTATTAAATTGTCATTCCATCATGAAGGTGGGTCCTTGTCTTGTTTGAAAAGTTTGATTCCATTGAAGGCACTTCATTTCATTATGTCCATGTGTTGGGGCAAAGATAAATGGGCCATTGCTCTTTTTCATATATCCTTGCAAAATTTTAATGTTCCTTTCCCATTCAGTTTTTAATTTGCTTTCCTAATTTTGATAGATTTGATATTCACCCATTGTTGTAGAAGTCAGTGTGGTGATAGTATATCATCAGACACTGTGGAGAGCAAATGCAGTAATGGCTACTTTTGGAAGCAGTTTTTTATGTTGATTGTTATCGCAAAATCCAAACTTTGAAATGGAAATTTTAATAAATGCTTAACTTTTGTGTTGATATTTTCCCTAATAAAATTAATGTTGTTTGCATTGATAGACCAAAGAAAATACCAACTGTGAAGTAATTAATAAACTAATAATTGATGTTGTTTTGATTGATAGACCAAAGTAAATACCAACTGTGAAGTAATTAAGAAACTAATACCACAACTATCACTTGGAAAAGAAATTTTCATGTAAAGAACCATGCTAATTATTTATCAATTGTTTTGTTTTTAATTTGCATTTTACTCAAATTGATTATATTTTTGGGTTTTGTATTTGCACTTCCCATAACATAATGAGATTTATAGGAAAAGTGAAATTTGGTATCATGGGGCATATTACTTTTTAGCATATTCATAATAATTGAATAGGGAAGTAGATGAATTTTTAAAAGTGTACATTACTCTTTAGTACATTTGTAAAGAACTGAATAGGGAAGCAAATGAATTTTGGAAGGATCTTTAGATTGAACTAGGTACGTGTTTAGTACTAAATAAGGAAAATACACTACAACTAGTCCATATTTTAAAAATATAATTTATGGAGTCAGTTGTTTCCAGTAGTATGTTGTTGTATTGTGGCCTAACAATAATTCTATGTTATGTATTTTCTTGTTTAGTTTCCAGCTTAAGTATTCTGAATGAAATGTGTTTACCCCAATTTTATTATATTTTTCCTATGATAGCATGCATCTCATGTCATCTTGATCTTGAGAGTTATAAAAAAAAACTAACGTATATGTTTTCCAAACTAGACTAGAAATTCTTCATTTCTCTATCATGAAATTTTTTTTTGTCTGCTTATTTGAATTTCTTCAAAAGCCATCCAATAATTCTTGGTGGTCCTATCTTGGATTCTTTGGGTTTAGCAATCCAAATAGGCATAAATTACTAGATTTATTTCTATGTATTGAGTGTCATTGGCCTTGTATGCTAGAAGAGTACCTGGAAGACACTACGTGTATCTTCCTTGGATTACCCAGTCATGATCCTCTCAATCCATACCACTCTCTAATAGCTATCATAATATCTTGCATTGGCTCCTTCATAGTGATCGATAACAATTCCAACCCTTTACTTCTTACACGAAATGGTGTTGGCCTTGAAATATAGGCATGGTCTCCATCAGCTTTATCATTGTCTTTGACAATGGCCCCCTCTCATACATGATGAGCCACACTATTTTTGTGCATTGCTATATTTTTTCTACATTTTATTGTACTTGCATTTGTACCTTATGAGGTGTTGTACCATGTAATGTAACATGTGATGACTTAATACTTTTGTAAATTTTAGTTGATACTTCAGAGCTTGGAGTTATGACCTTGGAGCTTTTATTTTAGCATATCAATGTTATTGTACTAGAGCATAATTTTAAGTGCTATTGACCTACTTTGGTCAAGTGTATGCACAAATATATTTTCTTTCCTTATATTTTTTCTTTCTTCCATATTTTGTTCAAGATGAGGGTAATTTCCAATAGAAAAGTCTGGACTTCCAAACCTACCATTGGAAATTAAAACCTGTAAGGGTGGAACTAAAATAAATATGGATCTCAAGTGACCTTATATGTTATGGCATGACTCTATTTATACAAAATATTTTAATCATCTTTGAGTGCTTCTTAAATTTTCAATAGCATTCAAGAACCAAAAAAGGGTAAAGCCCTGGTAGATTTAGATTTAAAGACCTCGTGCCACTATCCCTTGTCCTGTATTTAGAAGATAATGATAATTGCTAATAGAAAGTTTTAAAATTTGCATTAGGATTTATTTTTTTTCTTTTTTAAAATTTATATACATATATGGGATCACGTTTGTGTAGTTACTTATCCTCCTGTCAACTGCATCTATATTGGCACATGTATATATGGTCGTCTCCTTTAGATCATGCAGTTAAGGACAAAGTGTAGTATACTGGGGCACATATATGGATGAATGAGTAAAGATATTATTGGAAAATATATTAAAAAAATTAAAGAAGCTTTATTGATGTCCATGAGTGACCAAAGTAATGGGACTCAAACCAAAAATAGTGCTCCGATGAAAACTAAATTATAAGATGCAAAATATGAAAATACAAACTTTGATCTTGAATAGGCGAAATGTATCTCTATCAGAAGAATTAAATAGTACATATACATCTCAAAGTATAGAACATATACAATACATGCATACAAGCATGGAACAATGAGGGCTCAAACTGCTATAAATGATCAACTATCAAGAAGTGATCATGAGTGGAGATAATGAAAAAGCAGTTATTACTGGTCTATGTCCATTTGTGTTGAATCATTGTCAAGAAATGTGGATGAGTTATAGATAAAAATACCTTTGTTTTGGATATTTGAATAAAGTGACCTTATTGAATATTTGCATAAATAGTAGTACCTCCCATTGATTTCATAGCACACAGGGTAGATGAAGATAAAGTGCTCTATCCCATCCTCTTATATGAAGTAGAGGTTGCAAATCCTATCCTTAGAAATGTGATAGTCAACCTCAATCTTGAGTTGATGGGAGATGTCCTAACCTTATTGAGGGTAATACTGAAGCCATGGGAGCAGTGATGTCTTGTGTTATATTCTAGTAAATGCACACATAGATGCACACACCCAAGAGGGTGCCCCCAAGAATTTCATCTTCATAAATCTCTTCTATTTTTCCATATTGTTCATAATGAGAGTTATCTTCTAAATATTTATGCTACCATAAAGAATCTAAAATGCAAATATTAGCCTCATAAACATATTCTTTTTTATGTCCTCGTAAATTCATTATTCTTTATTTTTGTTGTAATTTTATTTGATCATTGATCACAAGATCAGTCATAAGTGGAGGATTTTTCTATTAAGAGATTGGAAGGTTCAATTTTTTTCAACACTCTTGATAATACCTTCATGTGTATATAACATCTTTAGAGAAAAAAATAACTCTTGTCTCTTGGTTTTCCATTAGCATAATGGGAGACAAAGAAGTCAAGCTCCATGCAATCGAAGATTCTGAGCCTAGCCATTCAAATGAAGCAAATAATAAGGTTGGAAAGTGATTTTATGAAGTATGGAAATGCCACAATGTAAGTTTTATTTTTATGAAACTTATTTCATTGCTATATCTTTATATATTTTTGCAAGTATATTATAGTTCATAATTTTTTTCTTGTTTATCATAAATTATAAAATTAGTTTTTAATATATAAGCAAACTCCTATATACATAGTAGTTACAGCACAACATCAAACTCTAATGACATCCTACATCCATTTTGGTATCTATATAGAGACTTTTGTATCTCTTAATTGTAAAATTTGGATTTTATGCTTTTATCCATTGCTAGGCTTAGTTCAATTGTCATAGTAATGCAGGCATATGGTGAATTTATGTTGACTGTAGAGGCACAAAAAGTGCCTACTATTTTCATGTTTGGAGACTCTTATGGTGACATAGGCAACAATGATTATATCCCCACAATCAATATTGCCAACTTTCCTCCTTATGGAAGAGATTTTGAACATGGCATTCCCACAGGAAGGGTATCCAATGGAAAACTCATGTCAGACTTCATTGCTAAGTTGACTATCTCAACACTAATTACTTTCTATGAATATGTATTCTATGTAGATAGATCAGTAGATCACTCTTTGATAGTACTATTATACACACTACACAGTACGAATTAAGCTCTTGTGAAGAGGGAAATGAATATGACTTTTAAGATTGATATCTATCAATCTCGCATAATACATTCTTCATCAAAGGATGTTTATCTTTCAATTACTTTTGATGCTTGAATATTATAGTTGTACAAATACAACCATATAAATTTGATGCCTTTAAATATATCAATACAAGTGCAATGTGTCTTTGATGAGTGAAAATATTTATTTCATATTTTTGTAAAAACATACATGTAGTTGTCTACAAACTCATGAAAATAACACTCATATGCTTCAAGGGTATGACCTACAAAAATTTCATGCTTTCTAAACATGGTGTTGGATAAGCTCCCTCCTCATATAATCTATATTGTTTGTAATGTATAATGCCTTGATTGTTTGAGAACAGAAAGTGGTGATAATTAGATATGGGCATACCTTCGCTAAGGAAATGGATGTCGAAGAACAAGATCAATACTATGGGGGCATTATGGGCCTCAACTTTGATGAGTTCCTTGGCTTACAACAACATAAGGCCCTCCATGAAACCCAACCTCTGACTTATACACTCAGGTATACTATCCCTATCATTTTTTACTCTTTTTTTATGATCTTTTATTTCTCTATCTCTAATTTAGGGTTATTGTTTGAAAATTTTGGATACATGCATAGGCAATAAGTCTAGCTACACTTTATGGAGCAGCTCTCCTCCACTTGTACGAGCAAAATATGAATAAATAGAACAACCACATAACACCGCATGCCTTAGCATGTATTCACATCTTATTTTAATTAGTATGTAACCACATGTGCTATTGTACTTTTGATGTATCGAATAGAAAAAGGCAATAAATGGTTGAATTGGATTATAAATATATAAATATTTTCTATGTAATTTCATTCGTTGTAGTATTTCCAAGGGAAAGTTAAAATTATTTTTAAAAAATTTTGGTTGGTTATATGAATGCTACACGGTAATGTGTTTTAATTTAGTTTTAATATTAAAATGATACAAGTTTTACTTAGAAATATGCCATAGGAAAACATGAGTAAACACCACATTTTGAAAATTAAAAAGTAAATCTGATGATTTTTACGGAGATTAAATTTTTATTTTAAATATAAAAGAAATATTTATTTGATTTTTAAATATTGTTGTTATACTGTATATGAGTTATTAAACTACATAAAAAATTAACATTCCAATATGCCAAGAAAACAAGTTTTATATTGCATCTACTTATTTTTTTATGTGAGGTCATAAGAGGGTGCTTTTAAAATGCCCTCTTAGACATAAAAGGGTGGTTTAAAACCACCCTCTCAGGGAAGTTCATGTCCTATGATGACGATTAAAACCTCCTCAAAAAATTGCCCTCTTGGGGGAGGCCCTACGAGGGTAGTTTAAAACTGTCCTCTTAGGGTCTAAGAAGGCAGTTTTAAACCACCCTCTTAGGGTCTACGAAGGTGGTTTTAAAACACCCTATTAGGGCCTCCCCTAAGAGGGTGGTTTTGGAGGTGGTTTTTAACCTTCATCATAGGATGCAAACTTTTTACAATGCTCTCATAGACGGTGGTTGAATAACCGCCCTTAAAGGTCTTTAAGGACAGTTAAAAACCGTCATTAAAGCCCTTTTTTGGTGTAGTGAATCATGCTCACAATAAAATATTTAAAGATATTGTATACTTTATTTTCAACCATATATTGGATAACTAGAATCTATCCAATCCTTTTGTTATATGAGTTTTTCCAATGCACCTAATATCCCATGTATATTAAAAACTTGAAGGACTAACATCCTACAAGCCATTTGAATTACCAAATGAAGAAAAATATTGCATTGATTTAAACCATATTGGAGTACCACCCTTATTTTATAAAGGAGATAGAATTGTGTTGAAATCAACCCCAAGAATCCATAGATCACAATTATAAATCATCATTGTCTTTGATAAAAATAATCTAATATCCTTCTAATATCTTCCACAAGGAGTAAATATAGTTGGAGCGTATACATTTATAATCCCAATTTTGATGTTAATATCTTCTTGTATAACTATTTTATATATATATATATATATATATATATATATATAATATTTAAAAGCTATGTTTTATTTGAAAACTAAAACATTTAATAAATTAAATTGATATTATTTATTCTTTAGAAGCCATAGAAGGTCTTTACCTTCATTTCTCTATGATGCACATATATATGTAAATAAAATTGAGGTGATTTTGAATTTTTCCATGACATCTATCATTAATTATTTTGTGTAAACATATCCATTAAATATGATATTATTTTTAATCCCTTTGAATGACTCTCATCATATGAGAATGATAGAGCTGTATTAAACAAAGGAAGGTAAGTACAAGTTTAAGTTTAGTTTGACGATAGATTTGAAATTGTAGTAAGGTTGAAATAAATAAGGGAATATTAGTTTGGTATATGGATGTAGTTTAACAATAGATTAGTCATCCTAGTGGGTTGAAGTGGATTGGTTATCATGCCAAAAAGTATTATCTTCTCCTTACTTTGTTGTTTGTATTGCTTGTCTACCCCCTAATAAAAGCTATATGTAACAAGTAAACCAAAAAATAGTTATTAACACGTTAACTTAAATGATAGTTAAATGAGTTATATGGGATTAAATTGGGTCTCATCCATATTATATTGCATATAGTGATATTATAACACCTTGGTAATTATGCATGTATTGTTTGGCGAGATTTGAACCTCAGTATCCTCCTTGAAATTTGAGGAGTCTAGTTGGTTGAACTAATGCCATTTGATAATAATAATTAATCAAGCTAATATTGAATGGTTAAAATATATTGTCATTATAGAAAATGTTAGAAGAGAGTTTTAATATGTGAGTAGAGGGTGTTTTGATTCTAAGTGACTTGTTAGTTTCATTATAAACTAAAATAAATGGTAGTTAAGTAAAATTTATTTCAATTAGAATGATGTATATAATAATATTATAGTTAAATGAATGTGCATAATCAATTAAATTTCTTGACTTTTAAGGACGAGAATAAGGTGTGAATCCTATCAAGAAGTACATGCATAATTTCCATGTTATTGTAATACCACTATGTGGTCATGATGTAATATAGTGAGACACGTTTCAATCTTGTATAACAAATTAAAAGTTAAAATATAATAATATTATAATAGTTATTAAGATCAAATGACATGATCAACCCATTGAATTCCTTAAGTTTCAAGGAGGAGACCCAAGTTCAAATCTTGCTAAGGAATATATGCATAATTACCAAGCTAATGTAATCCCACTATGTGGTCACCAAGTAATATATTGGGGTTTGTTTCAATCCCATATTGACTATTATGTGTACGTATGTGTGTGTTTATAAAGACAATAAAGTTACGTAGACTAAAAATATAAAGAATAATTCCTAATGAGGTTTAGAACAAGCAATGGATAATGAGTTCCATACTAGAAGCCAAGGTTTTAGTCTAAGAGAAAAACTTCATAGATCCATAAAAACACTTGGAGATAGGCGTAAATTTTATTGCAATACATTGACCCAAGGTTTAGTGGAAACCTGTTATAGTTTCAAACTCACCATCATGTTCTTTATGAGGGGTACCCCAATAATAACCTCAATATTTTAGATATTACAAGGTCTTAGGTTTAAGTCATATGTAGGATATGATTAATCATATTCAACCATTTTAAGTAATAAGTTTGAGATAAATAAAGGGGAGTGAGGATTTTCACATCATAATTCAAGGTTCCAATTCCATGGGTAGGACACCTTGCAAAGCACTAATGACACCTAGATATAACAAAAAAGCTCATGTCAATGTATGAGCTAAAGGCCAAGTATAACTATATTATAATACCATGTCCTAATATTGAATTTAAGATTTGATAAGTCTATCAAGACAGGATCGAATGGTATGAATCATGTTCCATATAGAATGATCAAATTCAAGTATTGACATGCATAAAAGTCTAGTGAAAAATTATGACAAAATAACATATTTATTTTATTTTTATATGTCATAATAAGGGTAAAATATTTTCTAAACTTGTATCATTGAAACTTTCTATAAAAACTATCTTTCAAATTAAAATAAGAGGATGCCTTTAATATTTATCTCTAATGGGGATAAGAGTTCTATAAATACTGCAATTGAAGTAGCTTGCTATGATTTGAAGGATAAATGGCACTATAAATTTTTTCCTAATAAGGCATCTACATCAATTATAAAAAAAATGAGAAAGACAAAGCTCTAGTCAATGATATCAACCATATTTATTCAATGGGAAAGAAATTGATTTTATGGCAACAAAGTAAGCATAATATAGGAATCCTAATGAAGAAAATGAACCTTGAAATAATAAATAAGAAAAAAGATCCCAAAAATCATAAAAGAATAAAACTACAGATTTAGGATTTTTTAATCTCAATTGGACAAGTATTGTACTCAATCATGGACTACTTATCAAAGAAAAATACCATCATTATGTATTCAAATATAGTATAATTACCATTAGATATGTGAAGGTAGTCATATACTGGTATTATCATTATACAAAGGAGGAGGGGTGAATATACATGTTTGACATAGAGGTCAACCCATATGATCCACAATTTGAAATCCTATGTAAAGGTATCTCTATTCTTAATGTCTTAGTAGATAGTGGTATCATTAATGTAATTACAAAATCTACCCTAGGTACATTAAGAATTGATATAAATCATATAAATAAAGAAAAAATCAAAGCTGAAAGGAATAGTTACTAATATAGCAATTTCAATCACAACAGTCATTTGTGCGGTATATTTTGAAGTCATGAAGGATAGCTTTATTGTCTATCCAATGGTATTAGTCATGCTTTGGTTAATAAAATCCCATGCTTGTAGTTATTGACATTATGGATACATGACCATTAGTTATAATTACATATAAGTAAGGATAAACATATTCCTTAACTTCAAAATTTGAGAGCAATAAAATAGAATATGAAAGGGAATGAAGATCCTTAGATTATGCTAGTACCAATAATATGGATACTAAGGGAAAATAAAGTGATATGGATGTATCCTTAGCCAACATTATTTGTAATGATCTATTTGATTGGCCATGGTGGGTTTTGAAGGAAGAATTAAAGGATTTACTATTGTAGTTTCACTTTGAAGATGTAATACAAAAGAAAGAAAAAGATGACCACTTTTAACTCTTTCATGAGTACATTCATGTATTCACTTTTAATTATAAACAATTTCAATATGATGTTTGTGTGAAATACTAGATAGAATTGGTTGATACTAGCAAGCCTATAAAATAAAATATCTTATTGTATGATTCAAGATTTTGCCAAGACAGTGAAGGAATAGATAGATAAGTTGCTTTATGTGGAATTATTTTTTATAATGGATAATTTAGAGTAAGTTTCTTTACTCATCATTGCTAAGAGAAGAATGGGAATCTTAAGGTATACATTTTTCGTCAAAATCTGTAAAAAAACTACAAAGAACGATCACTATCCACTCCTTTTCTTGTAATAGATCTTGGATGAAGTTGCAAGTTGAGAATTTTATCACTTTTAAGATGATTATAGTAGTCATAACTAGGTTTACATTGTATAAAAGGTCAAATTGAGAAAATATTCACCTCTTTATGGGGTACCTTTGGTTAGAGCTTAAGTTTAATAAAATTATTCTGGGTAATTTATTTTATGTATGATGCAATTATGATGGCATATGGCAATGATGATTTGTCATTTAATTATTAATATCATGAAAAAATATTTATTTTATGATTTCATTAACTTATGATTATAATATGTAATTGTATTTATAAGACAATTTAATTTTTTAATTTTTGGCAATAAGACTAACTAGAAAGACATGATTTGAGTATTTGATAGGAATTTTCATACACCAAAAAGCACGGGGAAGGGATCATAAGAGAGATGATTGTATATCCCATAACAACAACATATAAAAATGGAAAATCATGTATAAACCATATTATATTGTATTTATATAATAGAAACTAGGTTCCTTTACATTAAAGAATTTATGCATGCTTGTTGATTTTGAAATGAAAAATGATTCATTATTAAAAATAAAAATCTATTGTGTGTGGATTCCTTGCCAAGAAATAACTTTTTTAGTGTGATATGTGTTTGTAAGCTATATATGATTGTCGTAAAAACAATTCCCTTATGTAAATAAGAATCATGGGCCAAATGGAAGAAATTTTTAGAGTATATTACATTATTTGGTATATGCTAATGTACACCCATGGTACCTTCATGGTAAATTTATAAATAAGATATTAGGGTTGAGTCATAGTTTATAGTGTGAGTTATATTTTCCTTTATGTAAGTGTAAATGTGTAGGATATGCACGATTCATGTAAAGTTGTAATGCAGGAAATGCACAAGTGTCATGTGAGTTAGTGTGCAAGTGTAAGTTGAGTCTATGTGCACAAGTGTCTTAGGTTAGAGTGTGCAAGTTATGGAAGTGTAAGATTCATGTATAGGTGTGCATACAATATAGAGTCAAGTGTTCATCAAGTATGCAAGTGTCAAGTAGAGAATCCAAGAGTCATGAGACTTGGCATATGGAAAGGAATAGTCAAGTATCCAAAGAGTCATTCTACTATGGATATATACTCCATAGATTGAAGGAACATCATATCACATTACAGAGAAAAGAGAACATCACTATCATATTTGTAAGAGGAAAAGAAGTAATAAATATTACATACATTTTGAACAATCAATATTGTAAGTTGTTCTTCATGCATAGTACATGAATGATTTAGGCTATTTACATTCATATTATTGCTTATTATTGAATGTTATTTGATATATTATTAGCTTTGATATACATATTAATTTTCTCATATTATTCTACTCGTATCATTATCTTGACCTTATTATATCGTGACTACATTATATCCAATCCTATGATATTAAATTTGTGATATTTGTGGTAGTATTAAGGCTTAAAAATCCATTAGTTGTATAAGATCTATCACTAAAATCTATCTAGATTGATACAGTTTATTAGCCACTTACAAAAATTGATTTTGTCTAGTTTGATAAAGTTTATTAAGAGTATAGCCACTTTGAAGGCAGTGAGACTTAGAATATATTGAAGGTTGTAGTGACTAGATAGGCTAGGATATTTCCATTATTGAAGAATTAGTGAAGACTAGGACTCAACTATATCGGTTAAAAGGTGAATCAAATTTGATATAGTTGATAATTTAAGGACATAGCTAACCCTTAATGTTGATAGAATATTTAGGGAACATAGATATCCCTTGATAGTGATTTTAGAAAGTGGAGAATTAGGAAACATAGATATCCATTGATATTTACCTTAGAAAGTTGAGAATTTAGGGAACATAGATATCCCTTGACATTAATAGAATATATAATAAAATTCAGTCACATTGACATTAATAGAAGATACATGGACATTCAAAGTCACCTTGACATTGATAGAAATATCAAGGATATTCAAGTCATCTTGACATTGATAGAGGAATTAGGGATATTCAAGTCACCTTGACATTGATAGAGGAATCAACGACATCCAAGTCACCTTAATATTTATAGATATTAGGCAACATAAAGAAGATTTAGATCATAAAGAAATTGACCTTGATATTGAAGCCAAAAAATCTTAAGAGATAGAGTTGCAATAAAGATTAAGTTACAGAATTGTGAGAAGATTCCTACAAAGGATAGATAAGATTTTCAACTTTTAAGTGCAAAGAAAGAAGATTCAGGTCATAGAGAAATTAACCTTGGCATTGGTCCAATAAGGTAATAAAGAATAATTAGATAACAACAGCATAGTGAGAAGCATTCAGAGCTTCCTAAGAGGATACAGAAAGAAAGAGAGTATAAAAAAGAGATATTTAGAAGATTTAAATTTTAGAATAATTCTGAGAGGAAAATAGTGGAGAATAGATAGAGATCCTTCAAAGAAAGAGGTCCTTATACAAATATTATTAAAGAATAGATAGAGGTTCTAATAATGAATAGAGTAAATAGGCATTAAGAGAAGAGAAAATCCCTTTATGGAACATAAAAGAGGCTTTAATAAAGAGGTCTAATATATTATAGAAGAAGAGAAAGAAAGCTTCCATAGAAAAGAAAGAAGACATATATAGAGCATACAAAAGTAAAGAGGCTTGCAGAAAATAAAAGGAGCCCATGATATGAAAAGTAGAAAATTCCATGATAAGTAGAAAAGACCATGAGAGAAGGTGGTACAAGCTAAGAATGAAGGTCCATTTATTTCTTCAAATCCAGAGGAAGATCCCACGAGCCAACAGTCATCACTTGTAACACAACAAAGATATTAAGCAAGCTAACAAAATAATGCAAAAGCCAAGATCTATTTTTGTAGAGGTCAATAGTCTTAAGTGAATGTAGGGAAGGAAAAGACCATCTGGATAGTGTACGTGGACAAGGAAACATTCAATCATAGTAATAGGGTAGATTGTATCTACAAGGGATTTCACATAGCACAACATATAAGCAACAGAGAAGTTTTGAACATATAAATGCAATGTATAAGCATCTAAGAAGAAGTATTGAACATCTAAGCATAGTATCTAAGCAACTAATGCATCTAAGAATCTGAGAGGAAATACTAGAATGCCTAAGCATCATAGGAGGAAAACTGAGAAAAATAACTAAATCTCAAAATAAGGTATGGTAAACATCTAAGCACAAACCAAATCGTCTCAGTAACAATCTGAGTATAAAAGGAGAAAGACCAGAATGTCTAAGAGCAACTAACTCATCATAGAAACAATCAAAACTTGAAAGGAGAAACCAAAATATTTAAGCAAAAGCCTAATTATATAAGAGGTATTCTAAGTGTCAAGAGAAGTTTTGTAATGCCAAGGGAAAGTTTTGAGCATTGGTATAATGTAGTGTAATACCTAAGAAGAGTTTGTACATTGATGAGTGCCATAGGGTAAGGTATGAGTATGTTGTAATGCCTAAGAAGATCTTGTATGTTGAATAGTGTCATAGGGCAAGGTCTAATCATATTTTAATGCTAAATAAGAGCTTGAGCATTGAAGAGCACCAAAAAGAAAGAGTTGAGTAAGTTGTAACATCCAATGAGAGGATTGAGCATTGAAGAGCAAATTATGTAATGCATGATGGAGAAGAAATACCTCCATGCATGTGGAAGATTAGTTTCTAATGATATTATAAAATAACATTGAAGGTCTCACATGAGCAAGGTAGAATAGTGATCAGCCAAGACAAAGAGCAACAAGATCATGTGAAAAACTCTAGTGAGAAGTTAACATTATTTTAGGGTTTGAATTTGATAATTTAAAGTTTATATTAGGAGAGATAAGGTAGTTTTTGAAAATAGGAGAAATAAGGATTGTTTATGGTTATTTATTTTTAGGAGTGATAAGTTTATAAGTTAAGAGTTTTTTAAAGTTGAAGTTATTTAGATATGGAGTAATAAGGATGCCTACTTTATTTTTTGGTTAGTAGAATTATTAATGTATCTAGAAGGTTGGAGTAATAAGGTTTTCAACTAGGTTATTTAATTTTGTAAAGTTTTTCAAATTTGAGTTTTTTTTATATTCAATTTTATTTCATACTTAGAGAAAAATGAAAATTAAAATTATTGAAATTATTTACAAATTTATCTATTTGGGAAACAAATATTTTAACATCAAAATACTAGAAAAACATAAATTTGCAAATTTATTCATAGTTTCTAAAACTAGGGAGACAAGGTTTTCTACTCCATAGGAATTAAAATTAGAAACTTTAAATTATTTAAACCTAGGAGATATAAGGTTGTCTACTTAGAAAAAAAAAATGCATTTCGTGGAAGACATTATTTAAAATTCATTCAATGAAGATAGTAAAGAAATGATGCACAAACTTAAGTTTTATTCTCAAAATTTGATAGATAAATTTGATGGAAAGAAACAAATGACTAATGATTTAAAGGGGAAATTATATTTGTTTCTCAAGGATGCAAAAGAAGAAAACTTTACAACACTTATAATTTATCTTCATGAAAAAAATTTCAGAACATGGTGGAATTCACAACACCATTATACTTTCTATAGAAGAATTATTAATGATGTGTTTATCATTAATTAGTTTTGAGGTTTTCCAAGAAAAAAAGCAAGAAAAAAATGATACATATAATTTAAATGAAGCTTATGTTAGCTTCAACGAGGAATCACTGAAATCAAGATTGTATTATTGTGATGATTTACTAACTCAATGCTTAGAAGGTATATCATAAATGAAGGTGCAAAGATAGAGAATAAAAAATAAGAGAAGAAAGAAGATTAAAAGGAAATATGAATTCAAATACAAAGAGAAATCTCATATTTCAAGTTCAGATATTGATCGAAAATAAGTAGATTGAATATGAATATGAAGACCATGATTGAATACTAAAGCCTTCAATAACCAAATAATGTAATACAGGAGGGTGTTGGAGTATATTACATTATTTGATACATGCTAATGTACCCCTATGGTACCTTCATGGTACATTTGTAAATAATAGATTAGGTTTGAGTCATAGTTTAGAGTGTGAGTTATATTTCCCTTTATGTAAGTGTGAATGTAGAATATATGCACAAGTGTCATGTAAAGTTGTAATGTGCAGGAAATGCATAAGTGTCATGTGAGTTAGTGTGCAAGTGTAAGTTGAGTCTATGTGCACAAGTGTATTATATGTAAGAGATCAAATATGTAATGTAAATATGTGCACAAGTATCTTAGGTTAGAGTGTGCAAGTTATGGAAGTGTAAGAGTCATGTATAGGTGTGCATACAATATAGAGTCAAGTGTTCATCAAGTATGCAAGTGTCAAGTAGAGAATCCAAGAGTCATGAGACTTGGCATATGGAAAGGAATAGTCAAGTATCCAAAGAGTCATTCTACTATGAATATATACTCCATATATAAAATGAATATCATATCACATTACAAATAAAATGGAGCATCACTATCATATTTGTAAGAGGAAAATGAGTAATAAAGATTGAATACATTTTGAGAAATTAATATTGTAAGTTGTTCTACATGCATAGTACATGAATGATTCAAGCTATTTACATTCATATTGTTTCTTATTATTAATGTTATTTGATATATTATTAGCCTTGATATACATATTAATTTATTCATATTATTCTACTCATATAATTATCTTGACCTTATTATATTGTGGCTACATTATTTTTGATCCTGTGACACTTAACTTGTGATATTTGTGGTAGTATCTAATCTTAAAAAGCCATCAGAAATTCATAGGTTTAAATCACCTTTTTAATACCTTAGGTGGCATTACTTGAGTAAGGTATAAATCCTATTTTTTTAAAACAATAGAAAGAAAGTATTGGTCCTAGGTGATAGGACTCATTCCATAACATGGTAGAAGATTTAGAAATTTTTTATTTTTATTTTTAAATTCCTTACCTTACTTGGCAAGAATTAGCTTTGAGATGTCAAAACCCTAAATTCATGCTTACAAAATCCTTTCTTTTTTGGGAGTAACTATTTTCACTATGCAAGATCAAGTGAGAGAGGGAACTACCTATAAAGAGGGACATAATGTACCAATCCATTGAGGAAAAATGGTTGAATGATTTTATTCCATTTGTGACTCTCATTTCAAAGAGAAGGCACCAATTATTTGAGGATGTTCCATTCTAATAGGAATTATACCAATTTTAGGTTGAAAAAACATTGACTAAGTAACTATTTAAACTCAAATTTTATCAACAATTATAAAAAAATCGTTTGATCTATAATTGGGAGAATGATTCTTGTTTGGAATAATGAGGATTTGCATAAGGGTAAATCATAAAGTTGATCTACAATTTTTGTTGGATTTCAGTTCAGTCATTGAGTAAGTTATTATGGGTTTATTATTTGGTTTCCTTAAAACAATGGAGAAAATTATTGTTTTGTCTCTTACCCTTTTCCAAATCTCAATATTAAATGTGAAACCTTGGAAAATTTGCTTGCTTAATATTCTATTGGTTGGCTCACACTTTATGTAAATTGGAAAATGGGTTTCTCATATCAAAGAAAAGGATTTATATTTTCATGTAGTAATTTCATTTACATGCATACTTTCATCCTTATTGCATTATAGAAAAATAGGATTTACATGGAAATATTTAATTTCTTCCATTGAATATTATGGGCTCTATATGAATTTTGAAGAAATTACATGATTTTCTTATAATTTAGAATCTATAAGCATTATCATGCATGCTCATATTTTTAGAATGAATTTATAAACCCCCACTCATTTCTTGTTGAAAGAAAATAATTCTTGTCTCTATTTAATGTGTGTGTAAGATTGTATGAACCCTATGGAATAAGAGGCTTGTATGTTGTAAATTAGTGACAAATAGAAATTTTCATTTTCATTTTCATTGGGATTGTATTCAAATTAGGGTTAAGTATTTACTTGAGTTCTCAAATTTCAAATCCTTAAAATAAAAAAGGTATGTTCTTTTATAAAGAGTTTATTCAACTCAAAAACAAGGTATGTCACTCATTGATGTTGTAGTTCATGTAAACTATTATTGTAATATTGTCTTATATGAATGGTTATAATAAAACATAGAAGTGAACAAAGGACTAAGTTTTAACTAAGTCCATCCAATTTTTATTGAATTTTAATATATTTTTAGATAAATATAAATGATTTCATTCCTTGGTTAATGTATGTTAATTGAAATAATCTTGATTGTGTGTATCCCATAAATTGTTATATTATTATGACAAGACTATAATATTGGAAAATATCTTGTCAACATCTTGTAGCACTAAAGTAATTCGACACTACCTTGAGATTTTGTAAATTTTAAAGGAGCATACTATAGAAGAATCAAACAATTGATGCCTCACAAAATCTTTCAAAATTTTACCAAACATGGAATAGGTATTGATTTGCTTGCAAAAGTGGCCAATTAGATCTAAGGATCAAATCACTCATTTAAAGTTGTCCATATGCTTGCAAATTCAAGTGTTTCATTCATAAAAAGTGGGTGATTCCCTACTTGGATGGTCACAAGGGTAAAATTGAATGTATGGATCTTACGATGAACCTTCTAGAAAGCAATATTTTGGCATGTAGTAGTACACTAAGTAATTTTGAAAGCCTTATAAGCCTATTAGAAATATAATAAGAAGCACATAACATTTTTTGGTGCATCATTTTGCTAAAGATACCTCCAAATATTTACTTTTACTAAAGTTATTATTTCTCATCCCAAGTAAATTAGGGGTAAAATTTTTACTATAAATAGGGGCCTAGGGCCCTTATTGTGTTCATATTTTTACCATGAGAATATAGTTATACACTCTATAAAAACCACATTGTGCATTGACCTTATAATATTCTAAGAAATCAACAAGTTCTTGGATATTCCATCAATGGCATCACCCTCCTAGTTTACCAAGTGCATAATGATTGTGGCATAGCATTTTTAGACCATCATGTCATTTTCTTATCAATTTTATAATCTAATGAATGGGTGGGCATTGATGTTATTTGAATTCTCATGTGTTGATTGATCGCACTCTTTTTTTTCTATGATTTAAACTTGTATTTATTTGAATCACTTGCATCCTTAAACTTTCATGCATTTTTACTTTTGCATTTTATTTTTATGTTTTACTTTCAATGCAATTTAGTATAGGATAGTGTAGATGTATTCTATGAGGAATAGTATGGAGCCAACCTAAATTTATAGAATGGGAGAATCCATTGGCAATCCCTTCCAACTTTTTTAAAACTAGAATAGGAATGCAAATCTTAATTAGAAGTTAGAACAATTCCTTGGTTAAACATAGTTTAATGCTTGGTGTTTAAACCCTCATTAGATTTTACTTAATACCTTTATTTTTATATCAAATTGAATTCATTAGGGATAAAGTGATTGCCTCAAAATTGAGGAAAATATTTCTAATTATAGTTTCAATAAGTGACTCACTTTAAAACTGGAGGGATTCACTTTAAAATTAGATAAAATCACTCTATTTTTTAGCAAAGTACCTAAAAATTCACTAAATCAATTAAGCAAACAGTTTTTAAAATTGTAAGTGATTTGTTGCATTTTAGCAAGCAATTTGCTTTGAAAGTTATACACTTTTATAGGTCAAATCGAGAGTAACTTGCTAAGGCTAATGACTTATTTTTTAGTTTTAGTCTCAAATTAACTTTGAAAGTAATCATGTATGCAAATTAATCTCTTTAGAATAAACTCCTCTCTTAGTATCTAGGATAGAATATTTTTTCTAATAATAAATGGGAATGAAGCTTTGATAGGGTTTGCACATAGTATTGTCGCCATTGCATGTAGAAGCCTTAGTAATGTGGAATTGATGTAGATTGCAGGGCTTATGTTTGGCTTTATTTGTATCCAACACTATTCAAAAATTGCAAGTAATTTTTATTTTTTGTATCTTGTCATATAAACACCATAGATTAAAATTGATTTCTACCTGTACATGGCTACCGGTGAGAGCCCTTTAGGGGCCCTACCTCTACTTCCTTCTCCCAATTAGTCATTTATGAACACATTTAGGGAGAGACAAGAAGCTAAGGATGAATATTTGAGCAATAATGCCTTAAAATCCATCTTCTCTACTACTATATACAAGAAGCCAATGGATAAAGGTTTCTAGTCTATAGTTAATGGTTGTTTTCCCCAAGCTACCCACCATCCCAAACTTGTTACTAAAACAATTATGGTGGTTAAAAATATTAGTATAGGAGTAACCATGATCTAATATGTAAGTTTATTGGCATGATACCATCTATAGGGTTTATGACCTCCTAGATTTGAAATAATTGGGAGTCTTTAGGAGATATTTCAATAGTCCTCATTAGTAATGGATATTATATAGTGAGCTTCTCTTCTTGAGCAAATAGTTACAAAGCTTTGAATCAAGGAAGATAAGCTATGGATTAGAAAGTCTTTTTTTGCATCCCTAGAAGCTAGTATTTGATTCGAATGGAACCCACTATAATGGTTGTTTGGATTTTATTATATGCTTTATAAATAGAATATTAGGGTAAACCAATTTTTGAGAAATTGGGTAATTTCTTAGGATGGTTTCTAGGAGTATCCAAAGATACAATAATGGGATATTTAGTCATTTATGATTGTATTTATGTTGAAATGGATATTAATCACCCACTACCAACTAAAATAGAAATATATATGTGGGATTTAACTTGGGTCTAGTAAATAGACTATGGAGTAATCCCATTTCAGTGTAGAAATCATCATAAGCATGGATATATTGCTCGATTGTGCCTTAAGACTATCCAAAAGGAGCCCATCCTATAAAAGGCTAATGGTAATGATGATGAGATGCATGAGAGGAATGTAAAAGATCAACCCACAAACTCAAGCCTAAATACACCAAAAGAGAGTTTTGAAGCACCTAAGAGAAATAAAAAGGTAACTCAATCAAAGAAGAGAGAAACCTAAATAAGTATGAAATTCTTAGTAACCTAATGGATATGGAGAATGAGATAACTATAATGGGGGAACCACAAGAGAAAAATATACCCTCTAAAAATGTAGTAGTCTAGCAAAGGATAACTCAACCAGTGTTGGAGACCAATATCCAACCCATCCCAAACTATATTACCATAACAACTTGAAAGAACCTCAACCTTGCTATGGTCTTGGTTGATAGGGATGTATCAATGAAATATAGAGATAAACACATAGGTAAGTCTACCATTAGAATTTAGCAAGCAAAGAAACAATTAAAAAACTCCCAAGCTAAGAGTGTGGGATGAAAATCAAATCAAGATCAATTGGCAATGGAGGGTGACCAACTAGTAAACTAGGGAAGAGTAAAGCAGATTGAAATTTATTAGGTTCTAAATTCCCAATGATTGTACAATCATGGAATATTATAGGATTAAACAATAGGTCTCACAAAATTATTATTCAAAGTTTAATTGAAAGTCATCATTCATATTTAATTCTCCTTCAAGAGATTAAATCTTCAATTTTGATGATGGATAGAATAGCCAAGAAAATATGGAAATAGGCAGAGCATATGGTTGTAGAATCCTAGGGTGATTTAGGGGGTATTGTAACTTTGTGTAATCCTCTAAACTAGACAATAATTGATCATGTTGTAGGAATTGGGGTTCTAACATCTCTCTTCAAGAGTAAGAGTTTAGGAGAATTTTTTTTTATTTCAAAAATCTATGGTTCAAAAAATTTGGGAAGCAATGCCTCCAATGGGTAATTTTACAATAAAGTAGGATAACAAAGGAATATGTGAATTGGATAGTGGTTTATGACTTCAATAATAAGATTTTATCTAGGGATCATGAAGGGGATATTCCATATTTGGATCAAGGGGACAAGTTTATGATCGTTAAAGTAAATCAACTCAATTTTATTGATGTCCAATATGTGGGTATTTCTCATACTTGAACACACAAACAAGAAGGGTTGGAAAATAGGAAGGTAAATCCAGATAGATTCTTGGTGTCTAAAGAGGCTTTTATATTATGGTCACTTAGGTTAGGAATTTTAAATCGTATATAATTAGACCACTTTCCAATTCTCTTGGAATGGTATATAGGCCATAAATATTTCTCTAGACCATTTAAATTTGAGAATTTTTTGCTATAAAATGAGGATATTAGGAATAAAATTTTAGTTTTGTGGGAGGAGGGGCACCTTGCCCATGGGACAACATTATTTGGAGTCTTTAAACAACTCCAACATGTCAAATATCAACACAAAATCTAGAAAAGAAACAATAAATTAGACTTTTAGCTTCAAAAAGTTCCACTAGTTGTAAGTATTGAGGAGCTAGCCACACTCTTTTGGACTAAATAAACATAGAAGACTTGAAACAAGAATATGAGTTGGTCAAAAAAGTTAGAGAGTATAGACAAATAGGAGGAGATATATTGAAAACAAAGATCTAGAACTTCTTGGATGCTAGAGGAGGACCAAAATACTAAGTTCTTCTACCACTCGACCTCATCTAGAAGACACTCCAACATATTGCCCAGTATAAAACATTTTCATGGTAATGTGATGGATGCTATCCTAGGTATGCAACAAGCTACAAATTTCTACTTTGAATTTTTTTCTCTATTTTTGCCCATTATAGTCTTGCAGTGTAACAAGAGATACTTAATTGTATTCCATATATTATAATAGTTGAAAAAAACCAAGCCCTCTTCAAAACTATGGATATAGAGGATGTGAGACACATAGTTTTCAACATGAGAATTGGAAAGTCCCTAGTTCTGATGGGTTCCCAATTGAATTTTTCCATGATTTTTAGGATGACATAGGGGAGGATGTAATTAGGGCAATGGAATAATCTCGTGTAAATAAAAGCATGTTATAGGCTATGATCCACACGTTCCTTACTTTGATTCCTAAAGTGGTAAAGGCTTCCAACTGTGGAGAAATTTCAAAATTGCACTTTGTAATGTAGTCTATAAAATCATTACCAAATAGATGGTTGCAAGGCTCAAGAAGGTATAGGATAGTATTATCTCTTTAGAGCAAGGAATATTTGTGGAGGGTTTAAAAATTCTAGATGTATTAATCTTGGTACAAGAAGCAATTCACACATTGCATCAAAAAGGTCAAAGAGGCATGTTTATCAAATTAGACATGTCTAAGGCCTATGATAGAGTCCCTTGGCAGTTTTTGGATTGAATGTTAGAAAACAAATTGGTTTCTCTCAAGGCTGGAGAGAGTGGTTCATGATTTGTGTCTCTTCAACCTCATTCTCAATCCTCATAAATGGTATTACCTTAATTCCCTTTTAGACCTCCAGGGAAATTCAACAAGGAGATCCTATATCCTCGTACCTATATATTATACTTTCTAAAGGTTTGTGTAGATTTATTCAAAGGAATAAACAATAAAGACTTGTCTCTAGAGTGCAAGTGGGAGCGATGAATTTGACTCATTTACAATTTGTGGATGACACAGGGTTGCTTGGGGTGGGGAATGTTAGAGAGGCCAAAGCACTCAAATTTGCTTTAAATTTCTACCTAAAAGCATAAGCCAATAATTGAATGCAATCAAACCCTTGCTAGTGTTATTTTATACTAAAATCGGGATCCAAGATCAAATTCTAAACATCTTAGGTTTCTCTCAGGGCTCCCTCCCACTAGACTACCTGGGGATTCCACTCCATTATAAGAAGTTGAAGGTGGCATAATGGAAAATATTGATGGATAGAATTGGTAGAAAGGTTAATCATTGGAAACATTACTAGCTTTATTTTGGAGGAAGAGTGACCCTTCTTCAATTAGTGATCCAAGCAATTTCAGTTTACAAGTTCTCTATCCTTGTAGCTTTGAATGGAATCCTAAGGGAGTTGGACTTTCTCATGCAAAAATTCATTTGGTATGGCCCAAGGATGGGTAAGCGATGGTATCTATTAATTTGGGAAAAAATATTCTAACCTAAAGCAAGTGGACGTTTAGGAATTTGAAAAGCAACACTGAAAAACCAAGCTAGAGTAGGTAAGCTTTATTGGAGATGGATCTCTAATCAAGAAGCATTGTTTAGCAAAGTTATTACTAGTAAGTATTTGGATAACATTCACATGAGGAAGTAGGTCACATACCTATTAGTGGCAAAGGTTTTATTGTTTGGAAAGTGATGAAATCAAGAGAGAAAGTGGTAAAACCAAGACTATTTTGGAAAGTGGATAGAGGGGATAAAGTAAAATTTTTGATTGATTATTGGGACCAATACCCCCCCTTAATTTCAAACCTTCTAGAGATACAGTCCCTTCAATAGAGTCTAGAGTCTAGAGGTTGGATCGAGATAGTGTGCTATCTACATACAAGGTAGATTGGAATCTTCTCTCTTATGCAACTAAAATAGTGGGAAGAGTTATGAGTCCTAGTCTCTCAAAATGTGTTACCACTTTTAAAGAGGTAAATAAAGCAACACCACCTTACAAGAAATGAGGAAGATGATAAAATAGCTTAGTTTAATGGGAATTTAGGCATCTATACAATTTTATAAGGTTATAATGAATTTCTCCCTCCCCTATAGTGTGGTTATATGTTCCATGGGATAGACTATGGTTGGAAAAGGGCTTGCCAAAAATCAAATTCTTTGCCTAGCAGGTTATGCATTGGAGCTTATTCACCTATGATAACTTGCTAAAGAGGGGTTTGCATGACCCCTTTTAAATGTATCATGTGATTACCCAGGAGGAGATAATAGATCATTTACTCTTCTAGTGTGAATTTACCTTGAGTTGTGGAGCTGATGGGTTGATCTTTTCAAGGCCTATCTCAACCAGTTGTTAACACATACTAATATATGGAAGGTTATGAAATAAATAAGGTTAAAAAATAAATCAATTCAATTAGGTTGGTCTTTGGATCCAATATTTATTTGGTGGTATATATGGAAGGAAATAAATGCCAAAAATTTTAGAGGAATACACTCTAATAGAGCTAGTTTAGAAAAAAAATATTAAATAAGATTATAGAAATAGTAAAAGCTCTTGTGGGGGAGAAAAAAAAGTCAGCAGGGAGATAATATTTTCATGAGGTGAACTCATGGGGCTTGGCAATACCCACCCTTAGTCTAGGAAAAAATTAACATGGATAGAGCATCCAAGAATAACCCAGGGGTAGTAGGCATTGGTTTCATCAAAAGAGACTACAAGGGGAAGCTTCTTCATTGGGAATTGAAAGACCTAGGAGTAGAAACAAATAATGAAGCATAGTCTTTGGAAATCAGATAAGGCTCTCTCAATGCTTGAGAGAATGGATTCTGAAATATTATAGTGGAGTATGACACTTAAATTTTTGTGGGATTTCTAGATGATATTAGGAATTTTAGACTAAGTGTGTGGTAGATTAAGAATATAGTGAGTCAGATTAAAGCTATTTGGCAATAATTTGATGATGCCATTTCAGTTTATGTAGGCAAAGGAAAGAATGTACAAGATAATTTTTTGGCTAACAATAGAAGTGAGCATCTCGCTAGATATCAATTGAAATTTGATTAGAATAGGGATACTATAGATTGGATGGAGGTGAACGAATAGGTTTAATTACTAGCCAATAGTGATTTAGACAATGAAGTGTATGACAATGGGGTAGATGTTTTTGATGATTAGCTTTTGGTCTAGAATCATGTTGGTGCTTGTAGAATTCTTAGTCCTAATTTACGATAGCCCCCAAACTCATGGCAAGAGAGATGAAAATCTAGGTTCATAAAAATTGTAATCAGGATAGGAGTTTTTGCTTTTTGAATCACACTAAGAAATTTGTGATCCAAGGAGGTGTTAGAGTTAGTTTTATTAGAATATTAGAATTGGCTAAAAGTGGTAGGTCAATTATTGTAACTTTGAATCTTTCTTCTTAATATAATTTTTACCTTTTTCAAAAAACTTTGAAATTCACCATTTGTATAATTGATTTTTGCAAGTACTTTGTGAATGGTAACTCTGACACAAAATTCACAATTTTGAATTTTCTATAATGACAATGACCCCAATAACATCTAAGCACCATAATAATATGATTTTTATATCATGTGTGCATATATCATAGATAGAAAGCACTTAAGGTAAATTTTGAGTCATTCTCTTGAAATATCAAATCATCAAGCAATTCATTCAACTTTGTAAACGTTTCACTCCAAAAATAATTAAATCTCTCCAAATCAGATATGTCATATGATTCACTCTAAATATATGAAGCTATTTGTTGGAAAAGATAATTTTCTTCCTCCCTTATTCATGGGAATATGATTCACTCTAGTTTCAAGATGATTTGCTTCAAGCAATTCATTGGAACCTTTTGATAGTTCATAATTAGCAAGTGAATCACTCTATTTTTTAGTAAGGTGTTCTACATGTGAAATTCTTCCAATATTTTTTCTAGCAAATAAATCCAAATTTCAAGTGAATTGCTCCAATTATAAATCACTCCATAGGTAAAATTTTGAGCTTTTACAAAATTTAACCCCAAAACTTTGTATATGCAAGCACACACATGCAAGATTATCAATACACAATAAAATATAGAAAACAAGAAAAGAGTATGAATTAGTAGACATTTTTACATGCCATCAAAGAAACATGAAGGAAAAAAAAATTTGCCACATGGATGCATCTGAAGGATGAGTTTGAAGAGGTCCCAATGTATAACTTTTTCATTAAAAGGTAAAGTCCCCATAGACAACCCAGTTAGTCAAGGCTTCATGCTCCCATAAATTGGAAACTTAGGCCAACAAATGTGTTACTCATATACTCTATCTAATCAAACCTAGTCCAATACGACTCCATCCTTAACACATACCAAACCCCTTTATAGAATATCTATCGGTGTAAATAATCTCATAAACAACCCACTCTTTGTTATTCAATATCACATTGGAAACCCAACAGTTACTTATAATGTATAAAACATACCTTAAAAGAGATTCTTTGACCTAAATCCCACCTAGATCTAATTTGTAAAATGCATTCAACATCCTCTAGATTAGTCCATAGCCCCCAATATAGGATCTTTAAGGATAAACCTAAACCAAAACTATGAATATTACTCAAATTATAACAAGATATATGTAGTTATATATGTTCTTGTAAAACACCTAGGGGCTAACACGACCCCTAACTAGTCAAGCATAGTAGAATGTGCAAGGTCCATCTCCTTAAAATTAGCAAATCCTATAAATAGGTCTATGTTACCCTCCTATGTAATATAATATGCAACAACCTTTGAATCAATAGTGGGTTTACTTTAGTCTATCAACTCATAAACCCTCCACCTTATTATTATTTGTTTCTATATCCTCTATACCCGCCTCACAACTATGGAATGTATCCTTATCTTCTTCCTCATCAACTATATGGTAAAACTCCCCCTCAACAAAACAATCTAGAAGCACCTCCTACGATGCAAAACCAACTTCCATATTAGACCTACCAAGAACCATTAATATATGATAGCCTATTCCACTCATTCTTCTAGTAATTATGAAAGCATTATCTACCTTTGATGGGAATGTGAACAAGATAAACTAGATTATCTCACTAAACTATTAACACTCAAATCGATCCTTTGTATTTAGGAGGACATAATGGTGCATTTAATAATCTACTCTCTTTATTATAAAGCTACTTTATGGTATAGGAGATTACTATATATTTTAGTTACAAGTAGGGTATCAATCATATAACCATTTATGCATAGATTTGGTAGTAATGGAAATGGCTACTTTATTTTATTTCAAGTAGATACAATTCAAATATATCCTCAATAAAATATACACAATTTCAATACTAGATTCTTAATAACCTTGAATTTAATCCCATAAAATATTAGCCCAAATGAGGAACAAACATATCATATTGCATCAAAGGTTTAAAATATAATCTAAGCTTTAATCGTATGCAATGGTAAACATCAAACACTAGCCATAACTTTTTAAGAGGTGGCTAGAGGAAAATATGTTCCTATTTGAGTAGGAAAATTACCCCCCACTCGACTAATGGTTGATGCAACCCAAATTACCCAAAATATGTCCATGCCTATTCCTACACCTACCATGTTGTCTATTCCTAATCCTTAATCAAATTATTCCATTAATCCTTATACATCACCATATATCATTACCCACACTATATAAAGTACATCATTTGCTATAGTCTTCCAACTATAACTTCTAGTCCTCCTTGCCCCATCCAACTCAAACAATGGGTCAAACAATAATTTTTCAATGAGTAAAATGCTAGAAGTGATCAAAACATTGGTAAATTAGAATAATTCTACAAAGAAATAAAGGCAATAACCACAAAACTAGCAACCCCAAAAGACTCCATATCTTACAAAATATTAGGTGCCTTAGAAATATGTTAACCATGGAGTAATTAAAAATCATAATAGTGTGGTTAAAACTAATACAAAAGTATATCCAACATGTATTTTTCCTTGTAATTATAGGCATGATTTTGTAGAATTATTTGGAGCCTTTAGTCATTCTTAGACCATTTAGTATAATCAACAATTCTAGGATCAACAAGATGCCATGTTAGGTAAATTGGTCTTCATATCTAATAAATCCATGTACTAGCAATCACAAACTCAACAATCAATACCTACCCTACCTAACCCCAATAATTTCATCATATCCAACTTTAGTGCTATAGCAATTAACAAAGATTTAACAATTGAAGAAAATTCCATATGCACTAATTAGCAAGGCATTGAGAGTAGGGGAAAAAGGAAGCTTCCAAAGAGCAATTAACTAGGAAAAAAACTAAAAGTAATAAGGATGCAATGATACTTAGAAAAGATATATCACCCTTATATTTGAAATATAAATGGCCCATAATAGCACAAGAGAAAAAAACATAGAAAGGAATGTCATAGGTATGCCCTAGAAGGGAAATTGAGAGATAAAAACCTACAAATATGAGCTAATAGATAGAGAAAATGAGGTCATAATAGATAAAGTGATAGATAAATTTACTAAAATGGAAGTAAATAATAAAATATAATAACTCTAGAAAGAGGTCAAAGAGAAATTAAAATACCCTTCCCTCATGAGAGAAGGATGCACTATAACCATGAGTCAGTAGCAAAGGTTCATGACATGGGGTGAGAGTGCCTCTATAAAATTCAAATTCAACATAATAGAGAAAATAAAAATAATACCCACTAAATCTAGAAGTTTTATCCCAACCATAAGCGTAATATCTACTCAAGGAGGCTCTTAAAAGCAAGATATAAGTTATGGTAGGAGTAAGTAGCTAGGTATCAATATAAATGACTAGTATAATTTGATGGCAAAGCATCCAACAAATATTTAGGTAAACTTGTATGATATATTTAATGCCCCAAAAACCAAAACACTACATACACCTCCATTTTATGTAACACTCAAGATTAAAATGATATACTCAAAAGTTACATAGTTTATTTAGGAGTGGTAATGACAGTTATGGCTAAATTTGTTTGGAAAGATATGGGTTTAACTTACAACAAAATGGATATACATCCAATACAAATGGATTGAACAAATGTTAATGTAGTAGGGTTACTTAAATACCTGACCATGACTATAGCTAGACATCCAAATTTTGTAGTAGTACAAAAAGTGATAGTCATGGATCTACCTCTATAGTTTGGTATGTCATTATCTAGAGAGTGGACATGCAAGTTATTAGGGTATGGTTACCTATCAATGGATTATACTCATATGAACATATACAATGATAGGAAGGTGAACAAGATTGAAAATGAGCTACCTTGCAACTACCTTCTACATAAAACAGCTAATGAAAGTATAGTAAACAAGGATGAACTTCTATAATTCATAGAGGATGATGATGAATAGAACTTAAAACTTTATAAAGTAGAATATGAATAGAACTAAAAAATCAACATAATAATTGACATACTATAGGATGAAGAATATTTTTAGGTGAAATATGATAATACCAAATTGGACAACTATCTCATCACTAAAACACCTTCCAATATTGTAGACCTAACAAGTCAAGGGGAATATAAGACTTGGATAATGTACTTTGCAATTCATTGATCCATAGGGTGCACAAACTCATTTTTCTTTCATGTTACTTTTCAATTATACCAATAATATGGTAGAATATGAGGCACTAGTTTGAAGGAAAAAAGGGGATATTTCATATAATTATTCAAATTAATATAGCATACTAAGATAATATAATAGTAAATAGCAACTACTATCTCAGTCCAATTATAAATAAAATATAGTAATTAAGAACAAACTACACTAATACTATCCACAAATGTAAATGCTAGGGATAATTATGATATAGTGAAAATAATTACTTGAAACCTAAGGAATCAAGGACCATATCATTCAAAATATAAACATGATAAATAACTCATTCTTGTCCTATCCTCATTAGAACATAATCATAGTAAATAATAATGAGATATCACACCTAGGATGATCATAGAGGACTTGATATACCTTAGAAACTAGTCCTCAAATGACAATTAGATACCTTTGGCTAAAAATATTGGTAGAGCATCCCCTCCTCCTTTGTGGAAGGTAACAAACTAGTGGTCAATGGATTTGGTTGTTTTAATAACAAGAGAGAAAAATATCAAAAGAGGTATTTGATGTGGTGGCAACATAGGAAAAAAGCTTAAGAGTAGAGTTAGCAAGAGTATAAAACATTTTGTAATTATTTTTTTAATGTATGGTTCTGATATGGTGGTGTGAAGTGGTTATTTATAGAATATAACTTCCCTTTTGGAGACACAAACTAATTTTCTCCTTTTTTGGGGTCATAAAATCATAATCGTTAGTCTAAACAATGTTCCATTTGATCCCTAGGCATAAAAATATTCTAGAATCCCAACCATGTATCAAAAACCCTAGAATTATATAGACAACCAAGCTCCTCACTTAAAGTGGTAGTCTTGGAAATATCGATTTTAGGACATGCACTTTTGGGGATGCATGTAAAAACATCCCTTAATCATGACTTCATCCTTGGTTTTGGATTTTAGAGAAGTTAGGAGATCAAAACATCAAAAAATACGATAGAAAAGTAAAAAAAGGGTAAAGAAAGAGAACCAAAACCATTGGCCAACATGACCCATTGTCATCATATTCGAGGACTAATAAATTTAGTCTGATCATGCTATATATAGGAGGATGACACTATCCACTTACAAAGCTAGTTTTTAGTGTTCTTTTTTGGAATATGTATTTGCATCCCTTTCCTCCTCTATGGAATACAATTAATTGGTGGTTGATATATTTGGTTATACCTACAAGGATAAGAGAGAAAGAAAGTGAATAAGGTGTGTTATGCCTTAGCAATAGAGGTAAAATACATTGAGAGGAGCTATCAAGAGGATAAAGTGTTTTGTAACAATTTTTTGAATGTATGGCTATGATATGATGGTGTGAAATGTTTATTTATAGAAGATAATTTTAACTTTGGATTTGATGACTAATTTTCTCTCTTTTTAGGGTCATAAAATCATAATAATAAATCCAAATACATATTTTGAATCCTAGGTGTAAAAACATGCTATAAAAACATGCTAGAAGCCCAACCATGTATCAAAAAAACTAAAATTAATTCAAGGATCAAGCTCCTAATTTAAAGTGGTGATCTTGTAACCATTGATTTTAGGATGTGTGCTTTGGAGGGCACATGTCAAAATGACCCTTAATCATAGTTATATCCTTAATTTTAAGTTTTTGAAAATTTAAGAGGCAAAAATATCAAGAAATGAAATAAAAGTGATAAATGGACAAAGGAAACCAAAAACACCAACCAACATGGCTCTTTGTCATCCTATCCAAGGACTTAAAAAGTTAGACCACCTCGATCTCATATATAGGAGGATGAGACTCTTCACCACTTGTAACGTCAATTGTTAGTGATATTTATAAAAATACATATCACCACTCCTTAAGGACTATGGGTGGCATTATAGAAGAGAGGCACTTATGAGTTCTTAGAAATACCAAGAAAGAAAAAACAATATATCACATCCAAAGCAACAAAAAAAACTCTATGCTATGAAAAAAAAACAATTTTATACTTTTTTATTTTATTGTCTATTAAAAATGCAATTTTTTTCAAATAAATGACAAAAAATTCCAAAATATATAGTCAAAGATACAAATTTAGAGGAAAACATGTCTACTACTTACCTTAATGTGACCTTAGAAAATTTGGCTAGAAGAAATTGATTCTTACTTTCCCCATGCAATCCTAAATGAATATACTTGTAAAAATGACCAAAGTATTGAAAAATGCTATTTGGGTGCAAAATGACCAAAAAAAATTCATAGGTGAGTTTGGAGCATGCCAAAATTCCTAGAGGCACTATCCTTTTGCTATCATTATAAAACTTATCAAAAAGTTAATTTTGTGCAATAAAATATTCAAAAATATAAATAGGAAAGGTAAAAACTTGCATTTTAATTGTATTTTCACATGTTGAGTCATCCTAAGAGCACTATGCATCCATACAATATTTGATTTGAGTGTAGAGATAGTTTATGGTGAGAAGACATGATGGAGGTGTTGAAGAGGTAGTTTTTTAACCCTTCATTATTGTGTTCAATTTTAGGCTAATATGAACAAAAAGTAATAAAATGAATGATCACATACTTAGGATGGTTAGGAAGTATTTAGGATGACATAGGAATTACCAGTAGAAAGGCCACATCACCCAAGTGGTGGGGCCATATGAGGTGACTAAAAATAGCCTTCAAGATGCCCTAAAAATCTTACAACCTAAGGAAAACTATGATTACCACTTTTTAAAATTGGTGTTCATGACTAAATGGGGCATTTTAGGTAAATCATAAAAGATGATGAGTACTAACTAAAGTGATGATCACACAAAATGGAGACATCATGGTTTTTTATCCAAAAAGTAAGCAATCATGATCAAAATTTATGATTGCAACAAAATATTATGATCAAATTCATGTGCGAAAAGGGGGTATCCATGGGCTTGGTAATCTAGGGGTAAGGGGGTAGCCATGGGCTTGGCAAGCTAGGGGTAATTGTGGCCTTGATCAATGATTGTAGTCAAAGTTGAAAATCAAGATCAAACCCTTATTTTTTAATTAAGTGACATGTCTTGATAGGGAAAAGTTTGAGAATGGGGCTAAGGATGGCACAAGTTTAATTATAGCACCAAAAAAATAGCTAGATTAGAGAGGTAAGGTAAGACTATCTTTGGAGACACTAAGAGCCCTCTTAAATGTAGGAGTGGCTACAATAGGGGATGATTCCCTAGGTATGGGCAAAGATACATGAGGCTATCTTGTACCACATGGCTAAGATATCCTACATCAAGCCACATATGTCACTTTTTTAAGAGTTGGTGCTCTTTTAAAACACAACAACCAATAATTTGTATGGATGCCATCCCAGATGAGGTTATTGAGATGATAGTGATCCTAGAAGATGTATATTTTATGATAGGGCTTCTAAATTTGAGATACAATGTACACATCAACACCATAGAGGAGATTTATCTATAGATGGAAGAGTAGGAAATTGGGTAGAGGTGGTTGGATTGACAATGAACCATCATGCTAGATAAAATTAGGTCAGCCGCTACCATTTTATTCACACAATGTGTAGGCATGCTCCTACTATTTTCCTATGTGTTCTATCATGAGGGAACAAATAGGATTTTAGCATAATTGATATATCCTTTGTACTTATAAATGGAGGAGGACCACACTATAATAGTAATGGGGTTTTCTTTAGGAGGGTGCTTTTGGAATTTCTCTACTATAACTTGTACTACATTTAGGACTGATGATCTTACAATATCATCCTAGTCTTTTTATTATAGGTATGATTCTATGAGCATTTTTTTATGTATAGACCCCTAGGTTTACCCTAATAAGTACCACTAGGAAAAATTCAAACAAGGTATTGTGGCCAAATTATAGGGATAATACATCCATAGGTTCCACTATTGACATGAATTCCCTAGGGTCAAATCATCTGGACCCCTTACCACCACCTATGATAGAGTGGCTCATAAAATATTTGACAAATTGTAAGGGTGTGGTAGTTGATTGTTGTGCAATATTATTAGCCAAAGGTGGTAGAGGTGCACAAGACAAAGAGGATATAAGGATAGTTTGGACGCCTATCTAGATAAGGAGATCCCACTCCTATAGGCTTAATGTAAACTTTGTAAGAAGTGGGATACAAATAGGATGAGTGGAATACCACTAGCACAAGGTTGTTATAGACATAGGAGGGAGCCATAGGAAGGTCCTATAGCATAATGCCAAACAATACCTTGAGATACCATCACTATAGATCCATTTTGGATCACTATAACAAGTGCTACACCTATAGATTTTTGAATATATATGGGGAGGAAGAACCACCAATAGAGTAGGTCACACACTAGATGTGGTGGAGGAGAATACGAAATAAGAGGAGGCAAATGATGAGGGGGTTATTGAGTAGGAGGTGTCTAAGGAATCATAATTGAGAAGGGGGAGGTATCAGAGGAGGAGATGGAAATTAAGAAGTTATATGTTTGTGAGTTTGATGGACCTCCAGTCTCCATCCCCCAAGGAGGGTGATCCAACATAGTACCCAGATGACCTAAGTAAAAACTACTCCATTCCTAGCATAGTACTTTATAACTTCATGTGCATTTCCTTTTATTAGGGTTAGATCTAGGATTATATGATTTAATCATGATGATGCATCTAAATTTTTCTTGAGCTTATTTATAGATTGTATAGGATCACTCTAGGATGGGTCATAAAATTTCATATTTTACTACTACCTTCTCCATCACAAGTTGACCCATTAAAAATAATAATATATTTATACAATAAAGCATGGTAGCTTGGTACCATTTTTTATAGGCAATAAGGGGAGACCACATAGCCTACTGACTTTATGAGAGATATTTAGAGATATGGGTTTTATAGGAGATAGTTGAGGAGTGGGTGCTGCAGTGTCATGTGACTTAGGCTTAGCTAAATTTGGCATGGGACCAAGGAGATCTTATGGGATTCAAGATGTTAATATCATGATGCTCTTAGACACACACCTATCAAACCATGGTATAGCCTCCTAACACTCAATAAAAGGTATGCAAGGTCTAATTGTGTAACCATAGCTTATGAATTTTATGTAGTGCTATGGTCATTATTTGTAGCCACTTAAAAACCTATAGGATGTATATAATATTCTTTGGGTGATGGGGCTATCTACTCAGGACACAGGGTATCTTTAGGACAATGGAAATTAGAGTCCTATGTATCATATTGTACCACATGTACTAATTTTATATCTATCTATCTATTGTGTGTGTGTGTGTGTGTGTGTGTGTGTGTGTGTGTGTGTGTGTGTGTGTGTGTGTGTGTGTGTGTGTGTGTGTGTGATATTCATTTGTTGCATCATCTCCTTGTTCAAATGTGTATAAATTTAATGTGATTAATGTGTTTGTTGCATTCTTTTTATTTAGGATATATGCATGTGATTTTTATATCATTTTAAGACATGTCTATCTATGTGCTTGATATATGCTTAGGAATTATGTTACATTTATTGACATATCGATAATTGGATGACACATACTCAATATTTGTATAGCACTAAATGATGTGTCACATAAATATTTGATTGTATGAATTGAATAGCATTTAATATAATGAATTGTAATAAGAGAATACATATGATTTGTGTAGCATAAGTTATATGCTTTATGAAATATGAATGAGCTAGAGCATACAATATTTGAGTAGAATTTAGTGTAATCATCAAAGACTACCTCCTTCTAAGATTGGCCATACATGAGGTTGTGTATTAACCATACATGCAACTAAAGTAGGTAGGCTACATGCATTATCCAATAAGTGCTAAGCACCAACAAACACACTTGTCATTATAGTAGGATAAACTAGGATAACCCAACCTATAGCATGTACAAATGCAAGTATTTTACCCCCAATCCTAAAAGAAATACTTATATAGACATAGAAACACACTATGGTATTTAGTCATGTCCACCCACTGCTATAGGGTGTCTAAGAGAATTCCAAATTATGCTATAAATTGTACATAAGTATATGTTCCGAAATCCAACTTAGGCCTTACTATTGATGATGGATTTGTTTCTTGGAAATGCATGCCCACCATGATAAAAGGATATGGCATGGGTCGAACTAAGGAAGTTACTTTATGATACTTAAAGTAGGGCACTAACACAAGGAATAATTTGAAGACATCATGGTGCCCTTTATTGGCAGTAACAACACCATGATAAATACAAATAAAGTGTAAACAAACTTAATATAAATAAATACTAGTAAAAAATGAACAAAAAACACCAAGCAATAAGAAAAACAAGCCATGGTGATAGTTGAAGATCCATCTACATTTTTTTTTACATGTGAATAATGGTTTCAAGAATTTTTTTTGTCTAGAATCATGGAGTGCATGCAACAAAGCTAGGGTTTGCAAAGTGAAGCATAAAGAAAAAAACACAAGTGATAGTAATTTATTTTTTTGGAAAAATATTTTATTTGTTGGAGGAGGAACGAATTTGGGAGAAGACAAAAAACCCTAACATCGATTGATTTTTTCAGGAGAGATCATGAGTATCAGTTCATGTATGGTACTTTTTTAGCTTTAGCTTTAAAAATATTTCATTGACTAGGGCTTTAAAAATAGGGATATCTTCTTTAGGAAGTGATTTAGGGTAGTCTGTTGGTTGCAATGATGATTGCAACATCACTTTTCAAACAAGTAAGCAATAAGGCCTTCTCAATGTTTTCATACTGGTTTCCATTTGATGAGGAGAAGATGGATCATATGTGTCAAGCTATTAAAGTGAGGAAAGCACCCCATACAAAACCACTTTCTCGCTCTAAAAATGGTACCATTGTACCCAAGTTAGATAAGTCTCCTATGATTGAGGTAACTCTAACCTACATCTAGCAGCCTTTGCTCATGGTTTCTACCCAAGACCTTCCATGCAATTTTTTGGGAATATGGCCTAGTCCAATCACAATCCAGAAATAGATTAACACACATTGGGGGGTAAAGTCTCCTCTTATGAACTCATGATGATAGGTAGGGGATACTTTGTTGTTAAATTTACCTTTGTGGAGGACAAGAGCACTATCTTTCATGGAGGTCCTTTGTTTCTAGGATCTATCCCACTCTACATGATCCCATAGAGCATAATATTTGATTCTCAAGAGGAGGAGCCTAAAGAAGTTTTTGTTTGGATGAGGTTTCCATTTTTGCCACTACACCTATGGAACAAACCCTCAATGTAATTAATAGGGAATGCTATTGGAATATTCATTGACTAGGCTTATCCAAAGGCCAATAATGCTATATACACACGCATATGTGTGCAAGTCAATCTAAAAAAAGGGTTTGCATGAGCATATTAGAATAAAGGTGTTTGATTGGATACATAACCAAACATTGGACTATGAGCATATACCTTTTAAGTGTATAACATGCCATGAGCATGGTCATATCTCCCAAAACTTCTCAATTAAACAAGCACAAAAAATAAAAAAGGAAGAACTAGGATTCTGAAGTCAAAATGAGACCACGCTAATCAAGAAGCAAGAAACGATAACCTCAACCATGGGGTCAAAAATTCTTCTAGAACAGAAATAAATTTGCAAGTCTTAATGAAGGAGAAAAGGAATTCACCTCTCTAGATGTGATGGCTCTTAAATATAAAGAGAAGATACCTACAACTAAATATGACAAGTCACTAGAGATATTAGGAGATACACTAGAGAACATAATACCTGGAGAAGAAAATTATGGGAACTCAGAGGAAGAGGTAGAAGAAACACAAGTGGAGGAAATAGTGATTCTTGGGGGCTTGTTGACCATATGATCTACAACTAAGGGAAGAAAATTGAACCAACAACTCAAAAATGTGCAAGCACATAAAGACTTGCAATCCAAAACGTAGGTCAAAATTGAGGAGAGCTTCGTAAAATAGAAGAAGCAATCCAAAAAATGAAGATTATGTCATGGAACTATAGGGTACTGGGAAGTCCTCTAAAAAACTAACTCAAAGTTCTAATATAGGATAAAATGCCAACAATAGTTTGTATTTAGGAAATAAAAATAGTAGAGGCAACACTAACTATAGAATGGTAGAAGATATGGGTACAATCAAAACTGATAATTGTTGATTCTGTTGGAGCTTCAAGGGGACCTGCTTTGGATTGGGACCCACAATAATTATTTTGTAGCTTACAACGCATAATAATTGGACAGGCACAAAATTTATCTTACCAAATGGAACTAGTGTAGCAGTAATAAATTTTTATGGTCCATATCATCCTATATAGAAAAGAGAAGCTTGGTGAAACTTAGCACAATGGCTATAAAATGAGAAGTTTGACAACATAATACTAGGAGGGGATCTCAACATGTTTCTCTACCACTGGGAGAAGGTTGAGGGAATTTTAGCAAGGGATCCAAATAAAGATATGCTCAATCAAATTATGGAAGATGAAATCTTAGAAGACATTTGATTGACCAAAGGAAAGTACACTTGGAGCAATAGAAGAGAAATGGCAAACTATATTGCAAAAATATTAGATAGATTTTTGATCAGTGAAAATCTCCTAACACACTTTCCTCTCACTTCTAGTCACATAATTTAAATCTCTATCTCAGATCATAAGCCAATTCTATTGGTTAGCCATCCAAAGCCTACAACCCTAAAAAATTCCTTTTAAATACAACTTTGAATGGGTAGTAGAAGAATATTGAGTGAATTTGTGGAAAGAACTTGGAACCAACAAGTACAATCCACCAACCCCCAAGAAAAGTGGAAAAGTAAAATTCAAAAAATGAAGCACATGATAAAAATGGTTGGAAAAAAAAGTGAGAGTTAAACCAAACAAGAAGCAGTTGATGCAACAACTAGAGAAGCTAGAAACAAAAATTTGGGATCATTCTCCTCAACCATGGCAAGAAGATGCAATAAATGACCTGATTCATAAGCTCAATAAATTAAGCATTGAAGAAGAAACACATTGGAGGCTTAGATCCCAAATGGTTTGGCTAAGCAAGGGGGATAGAAACACCAAATATTTTCATCTAAAAACCATGCAATGCTACCAAAGGAACACAATCAAGGAGATAGATCATGAAGGAACCACTTATACATATTAGGAGAAAATTAAGGAACTTGCCAATCAATATTACTCAGCTCTGCTCTATAGAGAAAATGGTAACCCTCATTCCCAGGGAATACTATTGCAGTATATATCGACAATAGTAATTTTGGAAGACAAACAGGATCTCAGTCAGTCGATCACTATGGAGGAACTTAAGGAGATTATAGTAGTTCTACAAAAGGACAAAGCTCCTAGACCTAATGGATTCACAATAACTTTTACCAGCAATACTTACACATCATCAAAGAATATTTTCTATGCATGATTGAGGATGTTAGGGATAAAGTTAAGCTTCTTGGAGCCATCAACTCCAAATTTATAGCATTAATTCCTAAATAAAAATATGCCACTACTTTCTCTAGATTTAGACCATTTCTCTATGTAACTCTTCCTATAAAATTATTACCAAACAATTGGCCAATAGAATAAAGAAGAAAATTGAAAAACTAATATTAGAAGAGCAAGGGGAATTAATTCCTGGAAAAAATATATATATGATAATATCATAATAGCGCATGAAGCCCTCCATAGTAGTAGAAAATCAAAAAAGAAACAAATTGTTATAAAATTTGATATTGCAAACGCCTTTGATCGAGTTAATATATAATTTGTAGAATAGGTCCTATAAAAGTTTGGATTCCCACATCAAGTCATCAAGTGGATCGAAGCATGCATAAAAAACCCATGGATAGCCCCCTTAATAAATGGAGAACCAACAAATTTCTTTCAAGCTATAAGGAGAATTATACAAGGGTGTCCACTATCACCATACCTTTACATCATTTTAGCTAAGACTCTTGGAAGATTAATTAACCATATTTGAAGAGAAAGAAAAATAATAGGGATAGAGACTGCAACAGGATGCAAAGTTGTAACACATACCTAATTTATATATGATATCATTCTTCTAGGTGAATCCACCAAGAAAAATGTTAGACAATTCAAGCAATGCTTGGATTGGTTCACACAAGCTACCGAGGCTCATATAAACACTCAAAAGAGTTAGTTTTATACACAAAATATTGCAGTAATCAAAGTCAAACACTTTTGCACTATCCTATGATTTTGATCTGGCACAAAAATATACTTAAGATATCTATGAGTGCCCATGAGCTTCCACCTCAAAGCCTCAAACTACTGGATCCCAATATTGGAAAAGATGGTTAGGAGGATACAAAGTTATAGTAATAGTTGGCTCAGTCTTGCAGGAAGGATAGTATTGATCAAATCAGTGTTAGCTTCTCTTCCAGTCTACCAACTATTAGTATATCATGGTCCCAATTTTATTTTGCAAAAGGTAAATGAAATCATACGCAACTTCATATGGCAAGGAGGTAGGAAATCAGAAACAAAAAACTCCCATTTGGTCAATTGGGAGATGGTCATCAAAATTAAAATTCAAGGAGGACTGAGAATCAAAAAAAGGGAGATAGTTTCAAAAGCACTGGGAGCAAAACTTCTATGAAACATGCTTAAACACAATCGAGCATAGCATTGCATACTAGTCAACAAGTATATAAATAATCAAACAGGTATTCAAATGCTCAATTTGATAGACAAACTTCCTAGAGCCTTATTTGTTTGAAAATATATAGTGGCCACAAAGAGCATAATAGAGGATATAATTTCTTGGATCCTAGGAGATGGTAAGTCAATTAATCTATGGGAGGACCCGATCCTAGGAAATCCACAATTAATAGAGAGAACTCCTATCGAATTGTAGAATCACTTGGAAAGCCAAAGAATACTCAAATTAGGTGATTTGTTTTATTGGACCTTAGAAAATTTAAACTGGATATCCCCTCCCATTCCATATCAACTTCAAGGAGATTAGGATTATTTTAAGTCCCACATGGTGATCATTAGACATCTTCATCCCATGATGTCAGACAAAATTATTTGGGGTTGCATCAGCAATAATAGGGAATATTCAGTGCATCTAGGAGTCCAACATTAGCATATTGGCCTTGCCAATAAAAACTATCGATATTGTGGAAAACTAGAGCTTCACCTAAACTACAAGTATTTAGCTGGCTAGTCTCTCAAAATAAAATCTTAATACTGTATAATATGCAAAAGAGGATTATAGCAAGGCCTCATGTTTGTTACAAGTGCAGGCAGAACAGTGAAATATTTTTTCATATTTTTTTGAATGCCCAAAGGTAATTTCAATTTGGTTAGGAATAACCAAAATTCTTGGTATTTCCTACTCTGGAAGGTTAACCACAGACACATTTTTTACCAAGTGGGACAAATAATATAAAGGTAAATTGGTAGGTAAGCCTCTCCTAAAATATTTATGGAGATCTATACCATATTTTATCATTTGGTACATCTGGTTGGACAGAAACCAAAGGATTTTTAAAGGAAAAAGGTAAGGACAATAAAACTCTAATACAAAGGATAAAAGAAGAATTAGTCCTTAATGTCAAATCTATTTTTTGTTAATAGTAGTATGAATAATATCTATCACCCATAGAAAGAATAATTATCTACCAACTTAAGCTCTAAGCTTTCTTGATACACGGAGGATGCAGACCAAACAATTATTTGCTTAACATATGTTTTTTAGCACTCTTCTTTTATGGTTCCTCCAAGTCCAACCTTGATCAAGCAGTGGCAAGGGAACTAATTCTTATAGGAACCCATGATATCCTACTCAAATACATTATCATATTGGGAAAAACATCTAACAACATGGCAGAGGCTATATTGGATGTGAAATCGACTTAAAATTGGTGGTAAAGCAAGGAATCACTCAGGTCATAGTTTACAGAGATTCTAAACTGATAATAACAACTCTTGCCAAAAATAAATATTTTAGATTTTTACAATTGAATATTATTCAAGATATTATTAGACAATTAGGCAGGATAATTGGAAAAATATCCTATCAACACATAAGGCAAAAATTCAACAAAGAAGCTGACACACTAACAAATCAGGTAATAAATATATCCCCTGGTTATTTTTGCCAAATCATCAAGAATTAGAAGGGCAGGGGTGATATGCGAGGATTATGAGGACTCCAATAATGAGGTCCTCTTTTATCTTCATGTTCTATTTTTTAGAATGTTCTATTCACTTTGATCTCTCTGATTAGAGAGTTTTGTACCTTTTTTTAAGTAAATAAATCTTTTCCTTATAAAAAAAATAAGAAAAACACTTAGCAAAGGTAAATAAATGCAATAAATAAATATAAATAAGATATAATAGATATGAACAACTATAATAAAAAATACCATCACTTTAATAGGTGGTCATGGTCATGAAAGAGAAAACCTCTCAAAATGCAAATTAGTAAGCACAAACTGAAAAAGACAAAAAACTTGGATGACTAAGATCACCACTTAATGAGGCGATCATGGTCATGAGATTAATATGCACTATAAAATACATAAAGATATACCAAACCTAATAATGTATAGTATTGGTGTACACAAACACATAGTCAAAGTGGTCAAAACTAAAATAATACATCAAAGTTGGTAGGCAAACCAAGAAAAAACAAATATTGTACAAGTGGGTCTAAAGGGTACTACACATAGAAGTTCTTGACATGCATAAAATTTATGGGTTCATTCAAATAAACTCATCTATTTTTTATAATTTCATTGCCTCAAACCCAAACAACTCTTTAATAATATATGGACCAAGCCATTTGCATATAAACTTGTCCTTGCACTCCTTGTACACATTATAGAGCTTGAGGACAAGGTCCTTAACTTTGAAATTATGATGATATAACTTATTATTATATTTATTAGCAACATAAATCTTATAGTATCTATTATACTCAAGAGCACATGAATGCATTTGATCAAGAGTAGTAAGTTTAACAAGGTGCACCTCTTAATACACCTGATTGTACTTATCATGACTCAAAAAATTCTCTAAAGAAACATACAAAAATATAATTATTTCAAGAGGTAAACATAGAGCAAAGAAAAAGAGGGTATCCATATAGATGTTTAAACACTAGTGTGGTATGCCCACAATACAGGATATAACTCTAAGGGCCAATTTTTCTTTGATTCTTTAACTATATTTACCAAAATTTTATTGGTAGACTTAGCTTGATCATTCCCTTGTGGGTAGTAACACACAAAAAAAATATTTTGAATCCTTGACACAGGCCTGCATATTGGCCAACAACAACCTAAATAAAAAGGTCCAAACAATATCAGAGAAGGTTGGATGGATGCCTGACGTCAGAATAACAAAAATGCAGTCTGAGCAATACCCACGCAAGGGTTGCTTCAGATAAGTAACTATCTGAAAAACCTATAAAGGATCTATGAAAAAAACCTGTGTAGAGGAAGCTCACAAAAGATCCATAAAACTATAATAGACAATGTGGACCAGGGCATAGGTAGCGACTCATGATCAACAACAACACCCTTCCACTTGAAAATCTTCAAATAATTTTGGAAACCCTAAAGCTCAAGTTCCTAATTATGACGATCTCTTTGCACCACTCGCTCTTTCACTAGTAGTTATGTCACCTCAGCCATCAGCTTAACAGTAACTCTAAAATAAAGGTTACACACAACATAACTATTATTCTATGAAATAACAAAGGCTTCAATGATATCTTGCTCAACCCCTTTGAAATTTCTTAGAAACATAATGAGATCATGAGCTTCCAGAAAGGTGTGAGATAGGGGATCAAGCTGAAGGGTAGGTGGCTCAAGAAGGGCCATATTGATAAGATAATTTTAGATACAATGAGATTTCTCTAATTTGTCAATGACATAGCTTCTACCCCTTTTGTAAAATATTTTATGGCTATGATGATAAATGTATGTCCATATGAGGACACTGGAGATGTAGCTCATACAAGGTCAAAGCCACAAGTGGAAAAATATTGAGGGGACATGATTGGATGAAGAACCAAAGTAGGGGTATGAATTTCATCTTTGTGAAACCAACACTTGTCATAAGATTTATTGAAATTAGCTTTCATTATTAGCCAAAGTAACCCTTTTTTAATAACTTGTAATATATAGAATGACCACTAAAGTGACCTCTATAGTCACCACTACAAACATCAAATAGGGATTTTGATACCTTAGATTTTGTAAGGCATCATAAGAGAACCCCATCAATAATATGGTAGTACAAAACCCACTGATAACAACATATCTAAACGCCCTCTTATGAATACAAGCTCATTTCTTAGCATTATTCAAGAATGGGTAGGATTGATTATTGAGGAAGCGTAAAATGTTTCTATACCAAGGATAATAAATATGTATTGTAAATAAATAGTATTTACCTTGATTGTATACATATCCATCGAGCCATCAATGACTAAAATTACAAGTTGATCATGAACTTTGCCCATAAAATTTGTTTTAGTAATATTTTCATGTGGTATGAATTTACTAGCCAATATGGCTAGAGATCCATCCTCAATATTTTTTCCCTTTGGAAATACCTAATGGAAAATAATAAAAAACATTGATCAAATTCATAGCCACTTTGTGGTAAGGGAGCAAATGGGGAGCTTTGATAATATATTCACTAGCAATCTTATGAACCATAATTTGAGAATCAAATAACATTTTGATATGTTTAAAATTAGTATGTTGGGTAGTCAAGAGACCTAAGATTAAATCCTCATAATCTACAATAATATTAGTAATTGAAGCAGAGTTGCATTAAACAAGCACATACAATCCAGAAAAGATAGATAAAATGCCAAATGAGCCAAATATTTCTTGCATTCTATTCCCCCAAAGACAGATTTTATAGAGACTAACTGATTACAAATTCGAAATCCCCCCTTTTGACCATGTTTTCTCCTTTCCCACCTAAAACTATGAGTTTGAAATTTGAAATTTGGGAGCAAACTTGCCAAGGTCATAACTTTGTGCTCGTTGACTCGATTGACTATTACAACATGTTTTCAGAAAGGGCACAAGATGAACTAAGCAATTCAAGCCTTGGCTATTTAAGCCAATGTTTGCGTCTAATTGAAAATCCTCAAATTCGACCTCTAAGACCTTCAAAAATCACCTGCAAGTTTTACTAGTTTTTCTAGCAGGAAATTTTCACTAGTTTTTGATAGGGTAGGAAACATTAAAAATTACATATCTCCCAAACTGCTCTGGATATTGGAACGATTCTTTCATAACTAGGTCTAAATTTCTATCCTCTACACAACTAAATAAATTTAGCAAATATTTAAATCAATTACAAATTTTGGGTGATGCAATATTACTCTTACACCACTGGATGCTCCTACATCAGTAATGCTAGGAAAATTTAAGCAAAATGCCATAGGAATAGGAAGTTCATTCAAATACTTGAGAAAGATACTAGATCCTACCACAAACTCATTTTTTGCTCCGTCAAAGTGAAATATTCAAGTATCAGGGTGGAGGACTTTGTGAGATTATTGGAAAGAGGAAGAAAATATGGCAAAGTAATGAGCATATGATATGATCATTATGTCCTTATCATGCAATACCTTATTTAAGGGTTGTTGTACTAGGTTATAATCTACTACCAATTGATAACAATCACAAAATATTTAAAAAAAAAATTGTGTAACAATATGGAGATCAAATTCTTGCATCATTGTGATTCATTTTCCATATTGAGTATCACTAGGTATGTAAGGATTTTGTAGTAGGTGTCTCAAATTTTTAGTTTCAATGATGAAATAATTTATTTTATACAACACATAATTCCTTAATTTCTCACATGCAAAGATATAACTAGGCATTTTTCCATGTAAGTGTATCAAGTTTTTGTCAGAGGTATTGTTCTGCTAATATAGTACACAACATACTTATTATTATCATCTTATTGAGTAATGATATCTTCCAAGGAAACATGAGTAACTAAGGTGTACAATATAAATGGCACGTTTGGGTTGTGTGGGTGAAGAGTTGGGGGCTATAAATAAAATTTCTTGAATTCAAGTCCTTGTTGCAACTTGAAATCAACATCATTCTTGAGCAAGTGGCTTAAAGGATAATCTTTAAAAGGTAATTTAAAAATGAAATGCCTAATGGCTCCAAGTTTTCCCAGGAATATTTGATATCTTAAATAGGTTTAGGGGAAGGAATAACATCAATGGGTTTGATCTTATCTTGATCAGTATTTATGCCCCTATTTGACACCATAAATCCTAGTAGTAGCCACTAAAAAATACTTCTTGGGATTAAGTCAAACCTTGTAATTATGTAATCAAAATGTTAGTTGGGTCATCAACCCACTTTTTAGACTTACCCAATAGGTCATCTACATATGATTCCATTAGCTTTCTCATCAAGTCATGAAAGACTTATCATAGCCTATTGATGGGTAGCACCAACATTTTTATCCTATAAGGCATTATAATATAACAAAATGTACCCATAGATGTAGTAAAAGTTGTTTTAGTCTGATCCTCAAGGGTAATATAGATTTGGTTATACCCTAAATAGTCATCGATAAGGGATAACATTTCCTATCCTACACTATAATTGATGATAACATAAAAAAATGGTAGAGAAAAATTATCCTTGTGACAAGCTAGGTTGATGTTTTTATATTATAGTGAATCCACATAACATTATTCTCTTTATTCTTGATAGAAACAATGTTAGATACCCAACCCAAATATTAAACAAGTATTATAAAATGGGCATCTAACAATTTTTGGATTTAAATTTTTCATAAGTCTTGTATGAGAAGAGAGAATTTTCTTTGCTTTTGTCAAATGGAAGTAGCATCTTCATACGTAACAATGCTATGGACAACCAAATCCTCATACATTTTAGGCATATTAGAATATTCCCAAGAAAATAAATCAGTGTACTTAAGAAAGGTAGTATAGATGGCTTGCTCTTTAGTAGATAGGCTAGCCCCAATTTTGACTATTCATGGTTGCTCAAGGGTGCCCATGTTAACATTGATAGTAGGTTCAACACTCATGGCATTGTCTTCTTCAAAATGGTTTGGAGTAGAGGAAATATTCTATAATTTAGGACTAATCTCAACCTAGAAAATATAATCAAACCACTTATGCCTCCCCTAGTTAGGTTTGAGCACTTAAAAAACCCTCTCTTATGATATTCTCAGGGAAATATTTCCTCTCTAGCGTATAAGAATTCTAGTATGGATTCACCATTGGGAAAGGATGGAAGAAAGAGAACATTATTAGTAATATAGATTATTGATTCTTTTGCATGCCCCTTGCCTCTAATCCTAGAGAGTATGTGAGCATGAGAATGGGTATTAAGGAATATAGAGATGTATTTATTAGGATATAGTCTTATAAAATTTCATTAAAGACTCAATGATAACCCTAGTTTTCAATTCAATAGAGAATTTAGCTTTTATTCTATGTATTTCGAAAAAATATGGTGAAGGATAAATAAAATTTTCAAGCCACTTGTTAGATAGTCTATCTAAGTAAGAAAATATGTATAGTTTTAGAAATAGGGTAATAGGGACAATAGGGATCACATGAATAGTCTCTATTTTTCAAAAATTAGAGGAAGTTAGGATTGCCACATTAATAGGTAATCATGGTTTCCAATAAATTTCATTAGAAATATCTAACAATCTAGGTATATCAAGATTTTTATAGGAAAAATAGTCATTATGGACTAAGAAAACAACAAGAACAGGCCTAGAAATAGTCAAAACATTAATGCTAACTGAGATTATCGCTCTAAGTAGTAGTCTTAGTATTTTTAGATCAAATTTAATATAACTTTATCCAATAGTGGATTTTGAATCAAGACAAGTTAAAACAATCTAGACACTAATGCTTTTAAAAATAGAGCAACTAATTGGTTTATCTCCATAACAATTTTGAAACTAATAAATTTTAGCCTTTGCTAAATCCCTAGGCAAGGAGAAAAATCCTATTTCATATAGCCTATACAAAGGTTTTGATCTAGAGATAACAAAAACATGAGTTTTTCTATGCCTATATAACCTATCATTGTATTTATTACATTTAGCATTCTTATGCATGTAATAGGCAAACAAATTACTATTATTAATTTCACAAAAAATTATATCAAGTTGAGCATGATCATCTTAAATATTAAATTCCATTGGGTCTTATTGATTAATTACCTATAACCACATCATAAATAGGATTAGTAGAAGAAGCATTATCAATTTCAATATTAAATGCTTTTTTAAAAATTGTCTATGCTAGATGTTAATTATTTTAATTTGGTAGCATCCTCATGGACTTTATGTAACTTGGTCAACCATTGGTAAAACAAAATAGGATCTTCTCTCTATTTAGGATTCAACAATGATGGCAATTTATCATCTATCTCTTGAGTAAGGAGAGTAATGACATCCATGTAAAATTGATTATCTTTAGATTCATACATATCTTGAAGGTATTTCAAGTGGAATTTCATATTCCTCTTGTGTAATTTCCTTCTAGAAGTCCACTAAGGCTCATATTCATAAATGGCAATTTTATGTATTTTATCCATATAAAGAATAAAACAATGACTTCAATAATTAGGTCCCCAAGGATCTAAGTCTCCTTCTATAGTGAAAAATTTATATCATAGGTGTACTTAACCACTTCATAAGTGTTGGAAATTTGAGTTAATTTGAGGAATTTTATGTTTTCATTGATGTCACATGGATCATTGATATCACATGGATCACATTTGGTTTTGGTAGCCAAAGTATTTCATAAATAAGCATTTATGATATTTTGGAGAGCATGGATATATACAGGGTTTTTGTGAAAACCAAGGCAAGCAAAATAAAAGGTTTTATTTAAAACCATGGATGACAGATTTGAAATGGGTTTTTCTTAAAACCTAGTTTGGTTTTTTGTTTCATCGAAAAAGGACCTCTGGTGATAAATTTATTGAAGTTTGAAATTTGAGTTTAAATTTTGATTTTTTTTAAATTTAAATTTAAATTTAAAACCTTTTAAAAAGGTTTTCCCTCCTCCCTTTTGTGCGCCGATGACGTCATCCAAGCCCTTGAGAATAAGGACAAAACATGGTGAATAAAGATGTTAAAACCATCGATGTCATTTTTCATAAAGATGAGTTACTATATAAATAAGGTGCTTTCGAAGGTGTTAGAAAAGTGAGTGTGGAACGATTAAAGAGGGTCATGTATATCATATCGTTCGAAGACCCTACGAAGACATAAGAGCCAGACGCGGTAAATGAAACACACAAAATTCAAGGGTGAGTGTTTGAAGAGTTTTCGTTTGGTGGCTGCATGCTAATCGAAAACAAGGACAAAAGTTGCATAGAGGATTTACACGATATTCGAGGTACGCAGATGAAAGTTGGAGTTTGTGTTTTGCGTGACACACGGGTGTCGAGGTCCTAGCACCGGTCGGGTATTAGAGAGGGAGTACGTGCTTCCTTAGAAGCAAGGAGGCATGTAGCCCGAGTGGTAACAAAGGTATGGTCACCGGCACCAGGCTAACGAAGGTTGCAAGATCGAATCACATTTTGTTTAAGTATGTGACAAATCTGATTTTGGAATACGACATGGTTGACTTTTAAAAAGGTATGCTCCATTTATCTATGCCTATCATTGTGTAATTTGGAAGGTGGTTGTATTGTGAAACATAAAGGTTGTATTAAAGTTTAAGGGAGATATAAGGTGTATGGTTTTTGGTTAGATTGGTTAAATATATATTTTGAGTAATAAGGTATAGTTTTGGGAGTTATAAGGGATTGCTTAAGGTTTGCCCTTCAAATAACTATATTGTGGTATTAGGGGATACAAGGATTTATTGTTCAAAGGAACTTAAACCTTATTGTATGATATTTTATTAATGTTGGAGGAATAAGGTGATGATGGCTGGTTGATTTTTATTGGAAGGCAAGTTTAAATGCACTTTTAGAAAAGAAGATATTTCTGGTATTTTCCTTTTATAAAAGTATATCATATTATATATCGTTGGAAAGCTTATTTCGAGGGCTATTTGACTAACTCATTTAGAAGGAGAAATAAGGTGTATATAGAGAGATATTTCTATTTTTGTAAAGGGGTTGAAAAGTGAAGATTGTTGTGCTCTTTTTCAAAGTGTGTTGAGTGTGGCAGATTTCCAAAGGGGTTCTTCACTTCATAAAAAGGTATGGGCACATTCTCCTATTGATTGATTATGGTGGTTGATTTCTGAAATATCATTGGAGAGAAAAGGATTGTTTGTGGTTTCCTTTTCGAAAATAGATGGTTGAATGCTTCAAGGTTTTTTGGTTTGAGAGTTGTGTTTAAACCTTGTTTATAAGCATTGTTGTTGAAGCCCATTGATTGTGAGATGCACTTGAACTTAAGCTAGAGAAGAACATGAGTATCATTGTTATGTGAGACTTGTGATTGAGCATTTTTGGAAACATTGTGAGGTGGTTGATACATGCTTGGACTAGGGTTTGTGAGAAAGGATTTATCCTTGAGGAGTTTTATTGAGTTGATATTGGGATTTGAGCTTAGAACATATTGAGTCTCTAACAATTCTCTTTATGCTTCTATGAGATTGACTTGAGTTGAATTGAGATTAATTTGAGTTGAGTTGAGTTGTGATTGATATTAGAACATATTGAGTCTCTAACAATTCTCTTTATGCTTCTATGAAGTTGAGTTGAGTTGAGATGGGATATGTGGTCATCGTTGTCATTCATTAAAGAGTGCACCTTGCCATTCATTGTTGAGTTCATCTGAGCCTGCCTGACGTTGGGAGTCCAATTTGAGTACTACTTGAGCATGATTGATTGAGCCTTTGAGAAGGCATTTGGGACAGATTTGAGAAAGTTTTGTGGACATATTTATGCACAGTTTTGGGCAAGTTCTTGGTGAGCTTGCTAGAGCAGATTTGGGCAAGTTCTTGGTGAGCTTGCTAGAGCAGATTTGGGCAAGTTCTTGGTGAGCTTGCTAGAGCAGATTTTGGGCAAGTTCTTGGTGAGCTTGTTGGAGTAGATTTGGGTCAAGTTCTTTGTGAGCTTGCTTGAGCAGATTTGGACAAGTTCTGTGTGAGCTTTTTAAGCAGGTTCTGTGTGAGCCTATTGAGCAGGTTCTTAGTGAGCCTATTGACAGATCTTTGGAGGTGACAGAGTACAGAGGATAGAGTCTCAGTGGATAGAGATCCAATAGCCATCATAGTTGAAGATAGATCTAAGTGAGGAGTCTTCAAGTGGAGAGAGGTCCACCAATCAGTGCAGAGAGAGACAGAGTCTTCTAGAAGATCACATAGCCAGAGTAGAAGGGGAAAGAGTTCTCCTATGGAAGAGATCCACAAACTTGAGATTAGGGGATTAGCATCTCCTTTGGATAGAGATCCATAAAAATTGTAATTGGGAGTGATTCCCAAAGAGATTGATTGAGAAAGTTTTAGTAAAATATTTTCTCCGTGGAGTAGCCCACATTGGGTGAACCACGTTAAATATTTGTGTCTCAATTATGTATGGTGACTTGTGCTCTTGCTTACTACTGCTATCTAAGTTATTAATGCACACTACTATATTTGGTTATTGCAATTAAGGACATTAATTGATATTGGTTTGGAAAGAAAGTAAAAAGTGGTCTTATACTATTCACCCCCCTCTTAGTATAAGCTTGTGTTCTTCAATTGGTATCAGAGCGGGTTCCTTCAGAAAGGCTAACAGCTTGAGGGAAGATTCTACAAGAACACACATGGCAAAGAAAGGCAAAAGAAGAACCATGAGATCTAAGAAGAAAAATGAATCCGATCTTGAAGCTCTAAGAAGGGAAGAAGAAAAATTAGTAAGATGTCTTGAGTGTGGTAAGCTTGGTCACAGGGCATTTTATTGTCCACAAAATGGGTATAGCAACAATAGAGAGGAAATGGAACTTGATTGGATTTTCAAAGATATTGTTGCTCAAAAGGCAGCATTCAAGGTTTCAAAAGAAGAATATTTTGCTTGTGGTCAACTCGATCATGTCTCAGTCTACTACAATGGCTTTAGTGATAGTGAAGATGAAATGGAACTCAAGAAAGACATGCACAATCAAAATAGTGAAGATGAATGCAAGAATAAAAAAGAAAAGGAAAACATGTATGAACAAGGTAGGCATGACAAGAAGAGCTTGTATATGGAAGAAGCAATCAGTGCTTCTAGCAACAATAATGAAAGTCTCTCAGTTAGTGAAAAATAAGAAGCTCCTATTGAAGATCAAAAGTAGGAATCTCAAGTAAGAATTTATCATGAAGAGAAAAACAGGCACAATTATGATCATGAAGAAAAGAAAGTGTCAGAACAAGCTTTTGAAGAAATGAAAAGAGAAAACTCAAGACTAAAGGCTCAAGCACAAGAGGATGAGAAGATGAAGGTAAAGCTCCTACAAGATCTCATTGATCTAAAAATCACGGTTGAAGAGGCAAAGAAAATTGAAGAAGATATGCTTGAACAATTAAAGGTAAGGAAGCAAGAATGTGAAAGATTAGAACATGAAGTTGTTTCCTTAAGGTTGGAAGTGAAAGACTCCAAGGATAAGTTGCACAAGTTTTGGAAAGGTTTCAAAGCACCAAAGGTCCCATATTTCAGGTTTGGGGAATCACACTCAAAAGGAAAGGAAGTTCTAAAATATGAAAGCAAGGAAGCACCTAAGATTTGTGAGGAAAGTTCCAAAGCTCCTATGGCTCCAAATATTTAGTTTGGGTCTTGTTTTGAGATAGGTGAATCAAGTTCAAAAGGAAAATAAATCCTTGAAGAGAAAGGCAAGGAAGAAGGAAGAAAGAATATTTGGATATCTACAAAGAAGGTTCAAGAATGCAATGCACAAGTTGAAGATGATCATAAGGATAATGGTCAAGAAAGTATGAGGAACCAGGGAACAACGGGTTCGGGGGGGGCGGGGGTCCATGGATCAAAGAAATTTGATTTTTCTAGAAGAAACTTCAAAGGAAGAAGGTATGGTTTTCAGGGACATTGCTTCTCATGCAACAGGATTGGTCATAGAGCTTTTCAATGCAAAGGAAATGAGCAACATGGTTTTGGTTTTAGAGCTTCACAATACAAGGTTTAGGAAAGGAATGGATATGGAAATTATTTCAAGAAAGAATTCAGGACATGGGCACCATCCAAAGGCTACAATATCAAGTGTTTTAATTGCAATAACTTTGGGCATATTTCAAGATGGTGTAGGACTCAATTCCAAATAGGTTCAAGGCAAGAAGGTCAAACAAGTTCAAGGCAAGAAGGTCAAACAAGTTCAAGACAAGAAGATCAAGTAATTCATCAAGAGAAGGATATCATAAAAACATGGAAGGAAGTTGATAGAGGAAAGAATCAATGTAATATGGGAGTAAAGGTACTCCCACCCCAAAATTAATCACCTCAAGAGAGAAGGTGGTGAGGGGGCTATGCTTAAGAGTCATATTTTGTTTTAGCCCCATAGGTGTCCCTTTTGCCATTGATGTCAAAGGGGGAGAGATTTTAGTAAGGGGGATAGCATTGAGTTAGGGGGAGCAGCCCCCATAAGAGGTACTGAATTAGGGGGAGCAACTTTGATTCTCAGAGATGGTTTTTGGAGTGATTATAGTTTTTGCATTAGAGGTGTTGCCATCAATGACAAAGGGGGAGATTGTTGGAAATTTGAGGTAATATGAGGTATTTTATTTTGTCATTGATGTCACATGGATCACATTTGGTTTTTGTAGCAAAAGTATTTCATAAATAAGCATTTATGATATTTTGGAGAGCATGGATATATACAGGGTTTGTGTGAAAACCAAGGCAAGCAAAATAAAAGGTTTTATTTAAAACCATGGATAGCATATTTGAACTGGGTTTTTCTTAAAACCTAAGTTGGCTTTTCATTTCATCGAAAAAGGACCTTCGGTGATAAAGTTATTGAAGTTTGAAATTTGGGTTTAAATTTTGATTTTATTAAAATTTAAATTTAAATTTAAAACCTTTTAAAAAGGTTTTCCCTCCTTCCTTTTGGTGTCACCGACATCATCGAAGCCCTTGAGAATAAGGACAAAACATGGTGAATAAATATGTTAAAACTGTCGACGTCGTTTTTCATAAAGATGAGTTTCTATATAAATAAGGTGCTTTCGAAGGTGTTAGAAAAGTGAGTGTGGAACGATTAAAGAGGATCATGTATATCATATCGTTCGAAGACCCTACGAAGACATAAGAGCCAGACACGGTAAATGAAACACAAAAAATTCAAGGGTGAGTGTTTGAAGAGTTTTGTGGCGGCTGCACGCCAATCGAAAACAATGAAAAAATTTATGCAGAGGATTTACACGATATTCAAGGTACGCAAATGAAAGTTGGAGTTTGTGTTTTGCGTGACACACAGGTGTCGATGTCCTAGCACCAGTCGGGTATTAGAGAGGGAGTACATGCTTCCTTAGAATAAAGGAGGTATGTAGCCCAAGTGGTAACAAAGGTATGGTCACAGGCACCAGGCTAACGAAGGTTGCAAGATCGAATCACATTTTGTTTAAGTATGTGACAAATCTGATTTCGGAATACGACATGGTTGACTTTTAAAAAGGTATGCTCCATTTATCTATGCCTATCATTGTGTAATTTGGAAAGTGGTTGTATTGTGAAACATAAAGGTTGTATTAAAGTTTAAAGGAGATATAAGGGGTATGGTTTTAGTTAGATTGGTTAAATATATATTTTGAGTAATAAAGTATAGTTTTGGGAGTTATAAGGGATTGCTTAAGGTTTGCCCTTCAATTAATTATATTGTGGTATTAGGGGATATAAGGATTTATTGTTCAAAGAAACTTAAATTTTATTGTATGATATTATATTAATGTTGGAGGAATAAGGTGATGATGGCTGGTTGATTTTTATTGGAAGACAAGTTTAAATGCACTTTTAGAAAAGAAGATATTTCTGGTATTTTTATTTTATAAAATTATTTCATATTATATATCTTTGGAAAGCTTATTTCAAGGGCTATTTGACTAACTAATTTAGAAGGATAAATAAGGTGTATTTAGAGAGATATTTTAATTTTTTTAAAGGGGTTGAAAAGTGAATATTGTTGTGCTCTTTTTCAAAGTGTGTTGAGTGTGGCATATTTCCAAAGGGGTTCTTCACTTCATTAAAAGGTATGGGCACATTATACTATTGATTGATTATGGTGGTTGATTTATGAAATATCATTGGAGAGAAAAGGATTATTTTGTGGTTTTATTTTCAAAAATAGATGGTTGAATTCTTCAAGGTTTTCTGGTTTGAGAGTTGTGTTTAAACCTTGTTTATAAGCATTGTTGTTGAAGCCCATTGATTGTGATATGGACTTCAGCTTAAGCTAGAGAAGAACATGAGTATCATTGTTATGCGAGACTTGTGATTGAGCATTGTTGGAAACATTGTGAGGTGGTTGATACATGCTTGGACTAGGGTTTGTGAGAAAGGATTGATCCTTGAGGAGTTTGATTGAGTTGAGATTGGGATTTGATCTTAGAACATATTGAGTCTCTAACAATTCTCTTTATGCTTCTATGAGATTGAATTGAGTTAAGTTGATATTGATTTGAGTTGAGTTGAGTTGAGATTGAGATTAGAACATAGTGAGTCTCTAACAATTTTCTTTATGCTTCTATGAAGTTAATTTGAGTTGAGATCATTGTGGATCATTGATATCATCATCATAGAGTACCTTACCATTCATTGTTGAGTTCATCATAGACTTGTGGTTGAGATTTGAGTGCTACTTGAGCATGATTGATTGAGCCTTTGAGAAGGCATTTGTGGATAGTTTTGAGAAATATTTATGGACAGTTTTGGGCAAGTTCTTGATGAGCTTGCTAGAGAAAATTTAGGTAAGTTCTTGGTGAGCTTGCTAGAGCAGATTTGGAAAAGTTCTATGTGAGCTTGTTATTCAGTTTTGGACAAGTTCTGTGTGAGCTTGTTATTCAGATTTGGGCAAGTTCTTGGTGAGCTTGCTTGAGTAGATTTGACAAGTTTTGTGTGAGATTGTTAAGCAGGTTCTATGTGAGCCTATTGAGCAGGTTCTTAGTGAGCCTATTGATAGAGCTTTGGAGGTTATAGAGTACAAAGGATAGAGTCTTAGTGGATAGAGATCCAACAACAACACAGTTGAAGACAAATCTGAGTGAGGAGTCTTCAAGTGGAGAGAGGTCCACCAGTCAGTGTAGTAGAGAGATAGAGTATTCTATAAGATCAAATAGCCAGAGTAGAAGGGGAAAGAGTTCTCCTATGGAAGATATCCACAAACTTGATATTAGGGGATTAGCATCTCCTTTGGACAAATATCCATAAACTTTGCAATTGGCAGTGATTCCCAAAGAGATTGATTGAGAATTTTTTAGTAAAATATTTTCTCCGTGGAGTACCTCACATTGGGGGAACCACATTAAATATTGTCTCAATTATGTGTGGTGACTTGTTATCTTGCTTACTATTGCTATCTGAGTTATTAATGCACACTGCTATATTTGGTTATTGCAATTAAGAAAATTAATCGATATTGGTTTGAAAATAAAGTAAAAAGTGGTCTTATACTGTTCACACCTCCCTCTCATTATAAGCTTGTGTTCTTCAATAACTATAATAATATTTGTCTCTCATCCTACTAGTCCAAGGTATACCTAATAGAATGTTATAGTTGTTTTGAAAATAAAATACCATAAAATTAAATCTTACTTCTCTAGGCCTAGCTAAAATTGACAACCAAATACAAACCATAGGATCTTGAGGTTTACTATTATAAAAATAGAAACAACTTATAATGGAGAGGACATTTTATCTAGAGATATATAGTTTATCTATCAAGAACAATGACATAACACAAGTACCACTCCTTCATCAACCAAATCCCTTTGGATCATCATATTATTATAAACAACTATTATCATCAATGGTTGGTCATAAGCCTATGCCAAATAATCAATACCAATTATGTTTTTTCAAAGAAAAATTTATGACCAAATTAAGGCTAGTATGTGTGTCTATGCAAAGGATATCTCTATGTGACTGAATATAATACACTTCGTAAGACCCTAGAATGATGGGAATAGTGTTAGCAATTCTTGGTCTGAGCATCTCCATCTCATCCAATAAGTCTCCTCACATTTTTGTTGATAGGGGTATTCCCTAAATAATTCTAAGTATGGGACCTTGTAAAGGTTTATACACAACTTTTCAATAATGTCCTATGCTTTTTTTTTCTCATGACTATTTTTAGCAGTGATTCCTTAGGCTAGATGACAACATGTTGTTCTATTATGGATGTCAAGATTGCTGCTTTAAGTGGTAATCACAGTCTTTTAGAATTTTTAGGATTGACAAGTTCTATAGATTGGGTTGAGGTTTTCTCAAGAATGATTCCTATATTTTTGAATGCTTTTGTATTTGCAATAGGCTCCCAAATTACCAATGGAGGTTTCAAAATCTTATCAATTATGGCAAGATTAACCATTTCCTAAATAGGTTCTTTTCCTTTATCCTTATTTTCCTTTTATTCCTTAAAATGTTGCTTCATTTTGTATTGAGGTGCACTCTTATAGCAACAAATTATTGTTCTAAGGAAGCAATTATTTCTCTTTGTACCTCTACAATATTGACATGGTGAGACACATTCGATTGACTATAGATAAATTCTCCATTTGGGCTAGGCTAGGCAAATACTTGGTTAACTTGAGAGGCATTTGATAAATTATAGATCTTGAATTTTAATTTTGGGAGCAACTACCATTTTCATTTTGATAATTTTGACCCACTTCTTGGTTTTCTTTATTAGAATTGTATCCTTGATTTTGATATTTTTGTTGGCCACCCTAATTAAACCCCAAACCTTGATTTTGATTCACTTATTGTTATTAATTAGGAGATTTTTGTTCATGGTTGGATAATTAGGTGTTATAGATACCTAAAATATGATTACAAGGGTCATAAAACCTCTTCTATAGACTCTTTTCCCTTTCATGAAATAAATAGAGATTATCATTGTTGACTTGATCAATAATAAAATTAGGACCAAAGGCTTGTCTAAGGTGGAATTTTTGTAAATCCATGCAATTAGAATTATCATGACTAGAGGTTCCATGCCAAAATTAAAATTTATTGGTATCATTCCATAGAGGTGCTTCAAACCAATAATTAAAATGGTAGTTTTTAAGCTTATATGGTAAACATATTTTGAGAATATCTTCATGTATCCATTGAGGCATCATATTTTTAGATTTTAGACCACCTCTAGATTCTGTTAAAATATTCATGGGAGATTCAACTATCTCTAACTCATGAAAGGTATCTTGGATAAGTATATTACAAATCCCATATAACATTTTTGTTATGGTTTTTAGTTTTCAAGGATTTTTGGCCTTCCTTATTTTCTCGGTGCTCAAGGATTTTATTATAATGAATAAATTTATCAAGGGAATGCAAACCAAAAGTATTATGTTCCTAGATATTATCTTGAAAAATGGTCTAATCTTGTTTGCAAACATTACAATCATAGACTCTTCAATTAAATTGAAATTCACATGATATTTAAGTCTTTACCATCTTTTGTGGAAATTAGTAACAAATATGTTAAGGCCATATTTTACGTTTACAAAAACATCCATTGCTTCCATTGTAGTCATGTCATAATCAAATTCTTGTTTTAGCATTTTGACAAAAGTGTCGAGGGATTCAATAGAGTGTTTTGGTAAGGATGCAAATCAAACAATAACATTTCCTACCAAATCTGTAGTCATCTATTTTAGCGAGGATTTTTCAGTATGAAACCAGTCCCTATATTATACCATTAACTTATATATAAATATTTGGGCTTTATTAGTCCCATAATAAAATAATTTAGGCATATTCTCAAACAAATCAATAGCTCTTGCATCAAGGGCTAGATTTTGAATCTTATAATTTATCAAGGTTGGATTAGTTTATGTAGGTAAATCTTCCCCAGGGTTAGCTAGGGGAGCTGGAGGTGAAGGATCATTGGGGTTCAAAATGAAAGGATGAATAATAGCTTATACTACAGGTATTATGTTAGCAATCAATATTTGAGTTATATTGATTATCAAATATTTTATTTTCTTGTTTTTTTTCCTCCTAAAATCCTCCATATATATCTTCTAGAAGCCTCTATTTAATTTTTATTATCACACATATGACTAGATAATTAGTAAGCCAAATATTCCCTAAGGGTTATCAAGTATGTAGATAATTTGTATTATGAGTATTAGTTGTGTGTTGGACTTCAAATACTAGCATTCTATGTGTGTGTCAATCTTGTAAAATCATCATATTTTGGGGCAATTTCAATCTTGGAGTAAGGGGTGGTTTTGGTTCATCATGGAACTCATCATAAAGGACTAATTTCAAGGATCCTAATGCTTTTGGCACCATACAAAAAATACATAAGGTTCTTCAAAGTCAACATTAGGGTATTTTTCTTCTTCATAAAGTTCACTATCATGGGGAAGCAAAAAAGGATGGATGGTATAGTTTTTAAGGGCAATATAAGGAGGAAGATACTTTTCTATTTCTTATAAATTCTAGAATATGTTTCTTATTAGACTTAGTAGTCACTCCAATGCCCTTTGAAGAAGCTAAGGAGCCATAAGGGTATGTAGAAAACCTACTCAAGAGCAACTAATGTTTTGTTAGGGGTTATTACATCATATACCATGTGATAAGTCAAGTGGTATAACCATCCCTCACTGCATGTAGTATAGAAAAAGGTAGTTGCAAGTTTGTTTGAGGGTTTTTTATGGTTAAAATAGCCATCCTATGTACTTAAATACCCTTCATTTCTATAATACAATAACTTGAAGCATTAATATCTAACATGTGGTATAAAATCAAGTAGAAGGAATAAATAATTCTCCTTATAATCCTCATATGAGGTTAGACACAAATCCAAAGTGCACTTTTTTTGAGAAAAATTCAAGTCTAAGATAATAAATTTCAAGGGTAAACTAACCACGTATAATATTATGACCATGAAGGAAACTTCCATAGCACATTCAAGAAGTTTTAGGGTGAAAAACCCCTGCTATATGCAAAAATAATTTTAAATAATCAATAAAATGGTTTCAATCCTTGTTAAGACCAAAGGTTATAAAGCCTTCAAGAAATAACCAAGATAAGCTTAAATGGAAAGAAAGAATTATTATTTGAAAAGGCAATAAAATGAAGTTATTGAAAGCTCCATAAAAATATCATAATAAAATAAATCTATTGTAAGTGTCATTACAAGAAGAGGAATCCATTAAAATCTCCCTATTATTGAAGAAGTTTTTTATATAGATATTACAAGCTCGAAGAGCTCACAAAGAGTATAACCAAAAGGTAAAAGGAGAAGTGCAAGAAGTCTTGAAAGGAAACCAATACCATTCTAGTTCAAAGTGTTAAAAGTAACAATAGGAACAACCAATTGAAGAATAAAAGGAAATATCCATAATATTTCTTGAATAAAGAACATAGTTGAGAAAATTAGAATAGGTAAAAAATCGACAAGGCAAAAGAATCGACAAAAAAATGGTAAAAAATTGACAAAAAATTAGAAAAAAAACTCGAAAGTAGAAAAAAAGGAGGAAAACTGAAAAAATATGTTATTTATTCCATTTCCTCTACCCATGCTATCATGGCAATTTTTTTTGACAAAATATTAGGGTTTTATCGACAAGGGCAAGAATCAGAAAAAATCAAGAAAAATGGAGATTTTTCGCAGATTTTCTCAACTATGATAAATACTATATAAGCATTCAAAAAGTAATTTTAGAAGCAAGAGAAGGAAATTTCCCAAAGCTTAAATTAAGCTAATGATAAACCAATTACCATTTTATCTCCACCAAGGCAAAGGATGAGCATTCTAAAATTAGAACAAAGCAAGAGTTGCATGAGTTAAACCTTATATGAAAGGGTTAAAAATCAAGTGTACAAAGAGGACAAAAGATTCAATTAGGAGTGACAAATATAGCATTCAAACATTATAGAGTATAAAAACAAGTTTGAAAAGGTACAAAAATATTTTATAGGTAATTTATTTACCTAAGTTTGGATAAGTTTTAATAAGGTAGAGTATTGAAATAAATCTCATGTAGAAAAAATTGTATCATGAGAGGAGTCTCATGTTGAATACAAAAGAAAGAATTGCCTTGAGAGAGAAGTATCATGCCAAATGTAGAAGAAAAAAATGTCTCAAGAGAGAAGTATCATGCTAAACATAGAAGAAAGAATTGCATCAAGAGGGAAGTCTCATGATAAATGTAGAAGAAAAGAATTACATTGAGAAAGAAGTCTCATATCTCACTCAAAAAAAGGAAGAGCCTCATGAGAGAGATCTCACATTAAAATAAATAGAATGAAAGCAAGAATACAACCAAGAATTGACTCAACTTTGTAGAAAGCACTAGCAAATTGATGCTAGAAAAAATACAAAATGGGTTAGAATGAAATACATTCACTCAAGAAAGCATTTTCTCGAGCAAAGGAAGATAGAAAATTGTTCCTCATAAAATAAGAACATTGCACGAGGAGAAATATACTCAAAAATTATGATGAATAAATTTCAATTAAATTTTCTAGTACAAGAGAAAAACATAGACAAGTGTGCATCCAAAGGACAAAAAATTCTTACCTAGGCACCCAAACATCAAAACATATTGATGAAACCATTTAGAAAAGAGATTTAATATTATAATATTGATTACTAGTGGTATAGAAAGGCATTGTATAAAGCAATTCAATATTTCATCTAGGACATAACTCCATAGGGTTTAATAGTTAATATTTTAAGCAAAATGGATGTAAAACCTAGGTGCAGTCAAGCATTGTAGGAAGAGGGTTGCTCGTATTCCACTTGCTATACTCAAGAGGACATGAGGATAGAATAAAGCAAAAAGGTTGCAAAACCTAGGTGCAGTCAAGTGTTGTAGGAAGAGGGTTGTTTGCACCCCACTTGCTCTACTCAAGAGGACATGATGATTGAATAGAGAAAAAGAGGTACAAATTCTAGGTGCTGTCAAGCATTTTAGAAAGAGGGTTGGTCGTAGCCCACTCATTGTACTTAGGAGGATGTTAGTCACTCTTCATTCTACGAGAAAGCCTCTTCTAAGAAGGATATTAGTTGCTCTTTAGTCTATGAGAAAGCCTCTTCAGTTAGAATAAATTCTACGAACTTAGGGGTAAAATATGAGGCTCGAAGGAGCTCAAAGGATACATTAAACTTTGGTGGTCTAGTAAATTCCACGTAACTCTGCTACCAAAAAAAATTCTATTTTATTTTTTAATTTAGAATATAGAGATAGGGTAATCTATTATAGATACAATTGGTTTTTTGGACAAAGGGGTGTCTATATATGACCTTGGACTCTCGGTTTCAACCCTCTTATAGAAGAAGTTGATGGCTTCCTAGTTTGGGTGAATCTATATGCTCTCTCTATGGAGTTTTGGGGAGAGAAGCTATTTTTCAAAATAGGTAATGCCATTGGTGTATTCTAGTATATGTATGCCCAAATAGAGGAAAATTTATCCAATAAAATTAATATGAGTAAAGCAAGATTGGTTGTTTGGATGGATGTTTTAGTTCCTTGGCCTCAATCCATTACTATCTCCTTAAGCAAAGGGGAATAGATCCAAAATATTGAATATGAAAACTTCTCCCTGAGATGTTATGGCTATCAATAATATGGTCACTTGAAGAAGATATGCTCACTCATTTTATCATGCTTCGATTTCTCCTTAGTGGAGGAGAATACATTGCATGTGAATGATCCTAAACCTTCAAATGTCCTAGTTCATAAGGAATAAGATCATCCTCTAGCTGCACCAATTATCCAACAAGAATCAAGTGAGGAATAGAAGACTCAACCTCTAAAGGATAATTCAAATTAAATCATTGATAAAATACAAATGGTTACTAAAGATCATCTAGTCGGTTCCATGGAAAATATTAGCACCTCAGATAGCTTTCTTGAAGCTAATTATAAAATAATCAATGACAATTAATATTCTAAAAATGAAGATCATACAAAATGTGTTACAACTAGATATTACCTTAGGATCTTGAAGTGAAAAAATCCATTCTCAAATCTTACCACTCTAAATGAGAAAGAACCTATGCTACAAAAGAAAAACAATCAAAAGACACATTAGCTGTGAACTTTGTAATAGCCCCAATGGTTCTAGACTATTTTTTTTGTTATGATTGGGTGATCGGTACAATTTTATTTAGTTTATGTTTTGGAAGTGGTCTACTAATCTATCATTTTTTGGAATTTTTATCGATATGCAATATTCTAAGGTTCAATTGTAGTAGTAAGTGGATGATAGTATTTTATAATGATGTTGTGGAATATTGTACTATCTTACACAAATAATTGTATAAGTTTAGGGACCCTAAAACCCCTTTTTGTCATAATAAGAAAAATTTAATATTTTTTATAGTACTAACAAGGACATTGCAATGGAAAAAGGCATTTGTTTCTCCTAGCGGAGACCCAAGTTCAATTCACGGGGAGGGTGGCCCCCAATGTGCCCCCAACTTTTCAACCTATTAAAAAAATATTTCATCTAGGATGTATTGTTCAAGAAAGAAGGCAACATTTTAACTTGCTTGTCTATATATGTAAACCATTGACTTATCATAAAATATTTCATGATTAAGGTGTTACTAAAACTTTTTTCACCAAAATATTAGCTAAGACATTGTCAAAGGAAATAACATGTGCAAAAGGAAAAATAATTTGTGTTGGATTGTCATCAAGACAATCAAAGAAGTTGAAAACTTGATCTCACATCTATAGTGAGAAGAAGAAAAATAAAAACAAAGGTGCAAAGTATTTTAAATTCCATTTTTATTAAAATGAGCATATTACAAAAAAATAGACTACTTCTTTAAATATTTAAACTGAAGGAAAAAATATAATTTGAAATGAGGGAAGAAATATCATTTCACCTACATATTGGTGAAAAAATTCCCTTGAGATTTGAAACATCAATTGAATTCCAAGTATAATCTTAGATATACTTGTTGAAAATATATTTTTAAGGTAGATTAAGCAAAAAATAATAATTCAAATTTTGTGAAAGATTATTATGGCTAGTGGAGCACCAAGTTTTTATTGCCAAATTCCCAATTGTTAAGGGAACATAATTATGTTGCCTTAAAGACCAAAATCATGACACAACTTGAGTTTAAGGAAGTATGGAAAGTAGTATATGGAAGCACTTCCTATCTTAATATTGCAAGAGAAGATCAAACAAAGTTTAACAAGATAGACAGAAATGCAAGACTAATAATCATATTCAAAGTAGTAGATGATGTCTAAGCATATATTTGAGATATAACCAAAACCAAAGAAACATGGAAGAAGTTGAAAATATTATCTAAAGCCAAGAATTAGAATTATATTATATTCCTCCAAAGCCAACTCTAATTTATGAATATGAAGAGTGGAGAAAATCTAGAATCATTCATGAGGAGAATTATAGAGTTGTGATCATAATTGCAAGAATTAGGAACTCAAGTTTTTGATGAAATGTTAGTTCCTACTATTTTGAGATCACTCTTATAAAAGTATAATGTTTTATGACTACATTAAATATTATTGAGCAAACACAAAGCTTTGAGAAGTTGATGAACCTACTTAAAAAAATTAGAGGCCTCGTATACTATAAAAGAAAAATAGTTACTAGTTACAAGTTAAAGAGGGAAGCAACCATTTAGAAGAGGTATGAGACCTCCATAGTGGTTCCAACAAAGAAACATTTTTTAGAGATTGGAAAATCAAAGAAATGATTCTCAAATGAGTACTTTCAACATGCAAAAGACATGTGAACATTATGGCAAAAATAGACATACCATGAGCAAATTTTGGCATATCCCATTATAAATATATCACCTTCACAAGAGATGAACCATCAGCAAAAAATTCATCTTCAAAACAACAAAATCAAAGTTGGAGAAAGGCACATCAATGTAATGTAGCCGAAGAGAATCAAGTCAAATAAGCAAAATAATAAGTTCAAGAAGAATAAGAACATGTGTTTGTTGCAAAAACACACTTGAAATAGCATATTAATGTTTGGTATAACCCCAAATTTATGATAGGTTGAGAAACTTGGAAGCATCAAAATCATCATACAAGAAAATTTCCAATGGTTGATCACTTCAAGAAAAGGAACCAATAGGAGGTATCACTAATTGGATATAAAAGGAAATATTATAGGCATAAGCCATGGGATAACCCTAAGGCAAGGAAGTTCAATACATTATGGAATGAAGATAGTGTGTTCAAAGTTAATTTTTTATACTCACTTTCCCAAGTATAAAGAAAAGAATCTAATGGATGAATGACCTATTGTGAATAAATATTTAAAAAGACATGGAATAGCTTACAAATAATATTTTTTTGAAATAAAATTACATATTTTTTCAAATTAAACAAGATATCCATACATTATTATCAAATCCCAATATATCATAAGACTATTATCAAGAAGTGTATTAGCACTACAAGCAATCAAGATACTAAATGATGAGATGTATTGTGATATCATCAAGATTGACAACATAATTCATGATAAAGGGAAATGTTTTAGACAATGACAATAGCTATTGGTCCCTAATGGCTCTACTCTAAAAACTAAAGAACAATTTATAGGTTGCTATATTTTAGTTCAAGGAAAATCTATAGCAATTATGGGATCATTCAAAGGACTAAAACAAGTGTGTAGAATTTCTAGAGATTGCATTCAAAATATACATCCCATTTATCATATCACATAACTTATGATAAAAGGAGAACTTGGAAAGAATATAGGACTTGATCATAATAAAAAATGGAGAAAGAGAATGTAGCAGAGAAAGACATACACAACTTTCATTCCACCATAGATAAGATAAAAATCATTAAACAAGCAATTCAACAAGTAACATTGAATGCATGATAAAACATGTTTCACTTGAAGATATTGAAGAAACACACTTCAACTACTGAATTTTACAAGCATTGAATAAATATTTTTAATAAATGTATTTGGAGTGCATAAATGGTAGAACCCAACACTCCTAAGTAATGAAATTATAGATTCTACATTTAGGAGGGAATTTCTCTCTCAAGTTTCAACATCACCCTAGACATTATTCTTCGGTAATAAAAAAAATAAAGCTTTTGAGTATGATGTAATAAGTGGGTATGTGAGGCTATAGGAAGGGGATCAAAACACAATATTCTTCTATAAATATCTTCTAGCCCATAGATCGAACAACTTCATACCCTTCTTGAGAACATAATTAGGAGATACTATCCACACATGGGAAGGTATGAGGCTATTGTAGTAAACTATTTTTTTAGTCTATTCATAGTAGAACCTCTAGATATGGAAGCCTAAAAATAAGTGTTATAGGATATATCTACACTAATAAAATAGGAGGACAATTTAGTTTTAACTACACCAATAACTACCAAAGAGTTACAATATGTGGTTTTCAAAATGTAGAAAGGCAAGACTCTTAGGATATATGGATTCCCCATTGCATTCTACCAAGAATCTTGGGATATCCTACGTGATGACTTTCTAGATGTGGTTGAGGAAGTAAGCTAAAGATGTGCTAAATGAAATCAAAAAATCATATATGAAATTTATCCCAAATGCACAAGATGCAGGCCAAATTACCAATTTTAGACCAATAGCTTTATGTAATGTCTTGCTCGAAATAATCACCAAGGTAATGGCAAAGAGGCTCAAACTACTTTTGCATAATATTATCTCACTAGAACAAGGTGGTCTTGTGGAAAGTAGATAGATAGTGGATGATATAGTTTTGGTTCAAGAGGATATTCAATCCATGGAAGCACAAAAATCCCCATCCATGTTCATTAGATTAGACTTATCCAAAGCATATGATAGGGTGGATTGGGCTTTCCTCCTCAAATTAATGGGTCAATTTGGCTTCTCACAAGAATGGACAAATTGGATCAAGGGATGTATTTCATTAGTGTCCTATTTAGTTTTTATCAATGGCTACCCTTCACAATTTTTCACTACATCTAGAGGTATTAGATAGGGAGATCCTCTTTCCCCATATTTATTCATTTTGTTTGAATTCTTGGGAAGGACAATGACCAAATGTAGGGAAAACCAAACATTAGTAGGAATCACTATTACAAATAGAGCCAAACTAATCACTCATCTCCAATTTTTTAATGATTTTACCCTATTAGGGAAATCAACAATGAAGGAATCCTCAAGCATCAAACATATTATAAGTTTTTTCTCAAGAGCCATATGGCAATAGATCAATGAGGAAAATTCTAAAGTCATTTTCTTCCACTGCTCACCCATATATGAGATTATGGTTCTTGAAAAAATAAGATACCATAAGGTCTCACTTCCCATCACCTACTTAGGAATTCCTCTTTAAATAGGGAGACAAAATAAGGATGATTGGATTTGGCTAGTGGACAGAGCAAAAATAAAAATAGAAAATGGACAAATATATGGCTATCATCAAGGGGAAGAATAACCCTAGTTAAATCAGTCCTTCAATATATACATTTTTATGTCTCCATAGTTTGGGACATTCCCAAGGTACTACTAAGAGAGTTAGATCAAATAAATCATCAATTCCTCTAGAGGGTTACTAAGGAGGAAAGGAAAAGGACACTGGTGCATTGGAAAACTTTATGCCTTCACAAACATGAAGGGGGACTAGGATTCAAATCAACATTTAAAAACAAGGCACTACGAACTAAGTTGTATTGGAGGATGTTGACCAATACCAATGCACTATGGGTCCAAAATTTGAGAGCCAAATATGAATACAATAAATTTTTGGAAGTCATTATTTGACATCAACTACCTAGTAGAGGATCCTCCATCTTAGCAATTTTGAGGATAGGAAAGGAGCTGATAAAGAAGGAGCTATTTTGGCTAATTTACAATGGTCAACATGTAAACTTTGGATAGACTCTTGGTATGGGCACCAACCTTTGGTGGCTCAATTTCTAGAGTGGAGATCTTTCATGGAATAGCTACACAGATCAAATTGGATAAAAGTAGCAAAATATTATAGGTACGAAACTAGAAATTTTGAAGTTGGGAGAAACTGGGTCCCCATAGCCAAATGGCCAATTCAAATCCTAGAGAGGCAAAATATTGATATCCAACAAATTCTACAAATGAGATCACTTTCTTGATCTCAAGTGGAGGATCCCTTGGATGGGGAAACATGAGTCAAGGGGAGTATACAGTAGCAAATGGATATGCAATTCTATTCCAAAGAGTTCCAAAGAGCTCCTAACCCACTTTAAGACTTATTCAAATAAATATGGGCATAGAACTTATGGCCTAAGGTGAGATTCTTCATTTGGATTCTTCTACATAAAAGGGTACTAAAAAAGGAACAACTTATGAAAAGAGGCTACCATGGTCCTTTTAGGTGTGAGATGTGTGGGGAGAACCTTGAAACACTCTACCACTTATTTATTGAATGTACTGTAGCCTCAAAGTTATGGAAGATGATGGTTATCTTACTTGGTATTAATTGGTCTAGCTTTACCACCCTAGAGCATATGTGGAGGGAATGGACTACACAGGATGGAGTAGACCAATATGTTAGAAAGATAGTATGGGTAGGAACTACTCTCTTACTTTAGAACATATGGAAGGAAAGGAACAATTACATATTCAAACAAGATTCTATGGACATCCACTATATTTGGAAAAAGATAATAGCCAACATATCAAAGACAACCCAACATACACTGAAGTATCCTTAAGAACCCCACCAACAATTGGAACAGATCATGAGCAGATTAAAAATTATTTCTAAGGTTGTTAATCAACATATGGCAATCATAAGGCACTCAAAATTAGTCAAAAATGGAAAGTGGTAGCCTCCCCTAGAGGATTAGAAAAAAATTTAACATAGATGGAGCATCATGGGGGAATCCAATAAAAGCTAGTGTGATAGGGATAGGAAGAAAATCGAATGGGACCTTAGTTTTTACCTTTTAGAGGATCTTGGAATTCTTTCCAAAAACCTAGCAAAGGTTTGTGTCATCCTTAGAGGGCTTCAAGAGGTAGTTAAGGTAGGCTAGAAGAAGGTCCAGATAGAATCTGACTCACAAGTCATGATCAACCATATGAAGAATCCAAGGTAGAATAGGAAGCTTGATTTGAGACTAGGGAGAATCATAGAGAAGATTCATATGGTTTTGACAAGATTTTTTCTATGGAATATAATAACATACCTAGATAAAAAAATAAAGTTGTGGTTGTGATGGCCAACTAGGCTTTAGATAAAGACAACCTCATTTGTTATGGCTATCCCACTAGATGGTGGGGCAATACAGACTAGGGAATATCTCTCTATCCTATATATTAATGGTACCAGTATTAGATGTATTTAGTGTTGTAATTCAATGTATTAATTTTTTCCTTTTATACATGGGTTACTATAGTAGATTAGTTGATAGAGAATGTAATATTACATCTTCTGCTAAATCTTGGATCAGAAGCCTGTGTTCATGGAAAGACAGTCGATGTATCTCTTATATTTGAATTATGTAATATAAATTCTTTTTTACCGAAAAAATAAAAAATGGGGTATGTGAGGATTTATTGTGTCATAGACCATGTAAGGAGTCAAGAGGTATAACCACCCCTCACAAGGTACATACATGTAGTATAGTACAAGGTAGTTGTAAGTTTTTTTAAGGGTTTGTTATGATTTAAATAGGCATCCCATGTACTTAAATACCTTTCATTTCTATAATAAAATAACTTGAAGCATAAATATTTAATATAGTTTACCAAACATTATACCCTTAAGCAAGAAAACTACCAAAAACCCTCCAAACAAAAAAAAAAAATTAATTATTTGGGGCAAATTTAAGAGAGGAAAATTGTAGCAATTTTATTCAACACATAGCAAAAAGTAATAGCTAACAAAAAACCTACAACTACTAACCTACTAAATCCTATGGGTTAAAAATGGAAAGAAAAATCTCAAAATGTAAACTTTATGTTGAGTTCACCAAAATATTTGTGGGAAAAGGAGATATCTCATATAATTATTAATAGTAAATTAATAGTAAAGAATTAAAAACTATCTCAATTTAAGCATAAATAAAATGGATAATTCAAGAACAAAATACACTAAGATTATCCACAAAATGCAAATTCTAGGGCTACTCATAATGTAGTAAAAATGTCTAAATTTTGGTAATAATTTTTTATGAGCGAAAAAAAAAAGAACTTTAGATGGCAGGAGCAGGAACGCGAGCAGACGCAGGCGCAAGATCAAAAGTAGGAGTGGGAGTGGGTGCGACCTCTGGGTCTAGTCTTGCAGGTTCTGTTATGGGATCCGGGTCAGGCATGGTCCTGGGCAGCCAGATGGCTAGGGTGGGGACGGGATATTGGGCGCTGGGCCTCATGAAAGTGTTTATGCGAGTGCAGGTCTTGGGAAAAAACCACCTAAAAAAGTTCAGGGTTCTACCCCAAGGGGTCCCAACCCCTCTTTCCATCAGATCCTATCCGGTACCAGCACCCAACCCTGGGCCCTGGGCTCAGGGATTTCTCTCAAAGGGATGCACATATCCATTCAAGATGATGTCTAATCGACCTTTGTGTCAGGGTCCTCCTTTTTCCTGGTTGGGAAATTCATAGGGGGGCACCCAAACATGGAAACCATCCGTCGCTGGGTGGCTTCCAAATTGAAAATCTTAGGGCACATGCAGCTTATAGCCTTAACCAAGGATTTCTTCCTCATCAAGCTCAACAATAATGATTATTCCAGCAGGATCCTCACATGCAGTTCCTGGTTCCTAGGGTGCAAAATCCTCTTCCTTAGGCATTACAGAGCTGACTTTAATCCTAGCATCCAAAGCATTAACTTCACCCTGATATGGGTTCATCTCTCGGAGCTCCCCTTCCATTTGTGGTAAGAGAACGTCCTAAGGCTCATTGTGCAAGTTGTCGGTGAGCTTGTTGTCTTTGATCCTGCTACCAAGGCAGGCTCACACATGGTCCATGCCAAGTTTTGTGTCAGTGCGAACCTTAAATTCGAACTCCCTTCATCTTTCTCCATTTCTTCGAGATCCTTCTTCTAGCACCAAGCCCTGATTTATGAAAATAAACCCACCTTCTACCCTCTATGTAGCACTCAGGGGTACCTTCCCCATCAATGCCTCACTTCCAAGAAGGTTGAAGAACCCCACCCTGAGGATCCCCTTATCTGATCTGATAGGGTCCCCTCCCGAGAGCCCCTCGTAGTGAACGCAAATCCTAGGAATGGCAGGAAAAAGAAATAAAAATTATTGTCATAGGGGAAAACTAGGTGGACCCTAATATAATGGTCATTCAGCTTCGGGTATGTAACTTTGAACCTCTTCTCGATAGTCTTTCAGAGCCTCTGAGGTGTGCAGAGGAAATCCCCTCCTAGGTCATTATAGCTTCTGGTCATCCTTGCTCTCAGGCAGCCCCGCAAGCTGACTCTACCCCCACTTGCTTTGAGGAAGCCCCCTCCCAGACCTACGTTTTATGCCTCCCCAACTCCCTATCATCCCCTCTAGTTTACCCCTCCCCCTCATCCCTAGCGGGTGGGGTGTCCTCCACCCCCCACCCTCATTTTCCCCTGCTTGATCCCCTTCCCCCCTCCCTTTGTTCCCTCCTTCTCAACCTCCCTTAGAGTGCAGCTCCAAGAGGTCTACGGATGATGATGTTGGAAGTTCCCAATCTAATCCTGAAGAGTTTAGCCCTAAGAGGACCCGTAGCAGGAAGTTTTCCACCAAATTTGGCAGCAAAAAGAAGAGAGGGTGCCCCACCCTCGGTGACCAGCGCATTAAGTTCATGGAGGATGATATAGCTAGCGGCTCCCGGGAAACCCTCCTCGATGACTTTGTGAGCTTATCGAAAGTAGACTCCCTAAGATCCAAACCCCTCGCCCAGCATGGGAAGGGAGGCAAGAGACTCCCCAAGGGTTTCAAATGAATCTCATCACCTGGAATGTTAGGGGGCTCAATGGTTCCCCTAAGAAACAGATCCTTGCCTAGCTTTGCAAGGACCACAACCCGTTTATCCTCCTCCTTTAGGAGACAAAATTTGACGAAGCATCCTCCTTGAGGTTTGCTAAATTTATCTGGAGAAACAGTGATTTTCTATCCACCCCCACTTTTGGCACTACTAGGGGCTTGCTGTGTCTGTGGGACCTGCACTCCTTCGAGGGGAGACTCATCTTGTCATCCCCTAGAATCACCAACATCTTGATTCACTGTTTGAAGTCAGGGCAGTCTTGGATTCTTTCCAATATTTATGCACCCAACATCCTGAATGGTAGATCTGCATTGTGGAACAAAATCAGCACCATGAGGGAGCCATTTGCTCCTCTCCCCTGGATTCTTGTGGGTGACTTCAACAATCCCCTCTTCCCCTCTGACAAGAGTGGGGGATTAGTGGCACCAACCAAAATCATGGAAGATTTTTGGGCCTTCGCTGATACCAATGAGCTCATGGACGTCCACCTGAAAGGGGCTAAGTACACTTGGACGAACAGAAGAGCAGGACCCCACCTCATCTAGGTCAGATTGGATAGAGTGTTCCTGTCCAGGGAAGCCATCCCCCTATTCGTCGATGCCACCCTACTGGCCCTTCCTAAATTTGGATCGGATCACAGTACCCTCCTCTTTGAAGCTGGTAAGCATCCTCCCCATAAGTTCCCCTTTCATTTGGAGTCCATGTGGCTGCATCACCCCGATTTTAGGGCCCAGGTTGGTCATTTATGGGCCTCCCTAGTCATAGGATGCCCTACTGAGCAAATATATCTAAAATGAAGACTTCTCAAATATAAGCTCAAGGAATGTCTAAGGTGTAGACCAATTGGTTCATCCAAACCCCATAAGGGGGGCAGAGGTCCAAGGTTCAAATCTCGGGCCTCGTCGAACTGAACGCTTGTTCCTTTCCTGGTGCTTTCAGCGGTGTAAAAGGTTTAAAATGATTGTGGCATGGTGGTTATAGGGGTAGAATGCACGAAGATCTGTGTGGTGACTTCTGGGCCGGACAGCGCAGAATACTGTGGCGGCCATAAAAAGCTGGAAAGTCTACCCAGATTCGTGGCGGCTACCGATTCCACCATGTAAATTCAAAAAAAAAAAAATATAAGCTCAAGGTATGGAATAGGGAGGTGTTTGGTAACATCTTCGAAAGCAAAGAAACACTCAAGAAAAAACTAGAAGACCTTGATCTTAGGTTCCAAGAAGGCTTCCAAGACCCGAGGGCTAAAGAAGAGGAGCTCTTAGTCCTAGCCAAGTACCATAATGTCTTAGCTAGGGAAGAAACCTTATGGAGGTAGAAGTCGAGGGCCCTATGCCTACACGATGGCGAAACCAATACTAAGTTCTTTCACACCTCGAATCTCAAAAATAGGAGCTCAAAAAGAATCCTTGAGCTCATTTGCAATGATAGCAGGGTAACCAAATATGAAGAGGACATCAGAGCCAAAGCCATCAGCTTCTTTTAGGAGCTCCTTGGTGACAACCCTCAGTTGTCTCCCTTGGCAACGGAGACCCTATTGGAGCACATTCCATCTTCCATCTCAGTACAGACAAATGAGATGCTCCTTCGGCCCCTTTCGAATGAATAAATAAGCATAGCTATGTTTTCCATGAAAGCAGATGTCACCCCAGACCTGAATGGGTTTCCCCCCAATTTTTCTAGTCCTTCTAGGACCTCATTGACCAGGAAGTGTGTGTGGCCATTTGAGACCTCCAGTTCACCATCTCCATCCCCAGAGGCATCAATTCCACCTTCATCGCCCTGATCCCTAGGTCCTAGGCAGCCAGATCCCTTTTCGACTTTTTCCCCATCAATCTGTTTAATGTCCTCTATAAAATTTTGACCAAGTCCCTGACAACTAGACTTAAAGGAATCCTTCCCCTTATCATTGTCCCCTGCTAGGGGAGCTCTGTCAAAGGAAGGCTTATCATAGATGGGGTCATCATCATTCATGAGGTCCTTCATTTCACCCTCCTATCCAAGAAGTCTTCCTTCTTTCTCAAGCTTGACATAAATAAAGCCTTTGACAGAGTAAACTGGGAGTTCCTCACTAAGGTTCTCCTCAATTTTAGGTTCCAGCCCTCCTGGGTCAACCTTGTCAAAAACTACGTGTCTTCCCCGTGGTTCTCTGTCTTGATTAATGGATCCTCGCCAGGCTTCTTCCCCAGTTCTAGAGGCCCTCGCAAAGGTGACACCCTATCCCCGATTATTTTAATTATCCTGGTTGAAGTCCTAGGCCACACCATATTGACCACTACTTCCTGCGAGCTCATATCTGGCATCAGGCCAGCTTCGGGGCTGCCCCTAGTGTCCCACCAACAGTTCATGGATGATACCATTATCACCACTACCGCTTCGGTCTCCTAAACCAAGGTTATCAAGTAGATCTTGAGTTTGTATGAAGATGCGGTCGAGTAGAAGATCAATCTTCAAAAAATCAAAATCTACTTCATTCACACCCCCCTAGCAAGGCAAGCCCAAATTGGGTGGATTCTAGGTTGTACCCCTAACACCCTCCCCTCCACCTATCTTGGGCTACCCATATTCATGGGGGCTTCCTCCAAGGCCCTGTGGAGTGGGTTGATTGAGCGGGTACAGAGGAAATTGGACTCTTGGAAGGGTCACCACCTCTCCTAGGCGAGCAGAGCCACTCTCTCGTCTGTAGTTCTCCAAAGCATTCTGGTGTACTTCATGTCTGTGTTCAGAATCCCAGCCTCCATTGCAGCCCACATCAAGCAAATTCAAAAACATTTTTTGTGGTTTGGCATCAAAGATAAGAAGAGAATCCCCTTGGTCTCCTGGCCCCTGGTTTGCCAGCCAAAAGGCGAGGGATGTATTGGGCTTAGGTAGGTTCCCCTATGAACAAAGCCCTCCTGGAAAAGCATGCTTGGAAGGTGTTCACGAATGCCCTAGATGAATGGGTTAGTATTGTGCATAGAAGATATCTCCATCAGCACCTGTTCCTCAATGACTTCTAGCCTAGAGATGGATCGACCTTCTGGAAATCCCTGGCCCTCACAAAAAACATTATCCGAAAAGGGACCAGATGGATCCTTGGTGACGGGGCCAAGATAAATTTATGAGATGACAGATGGATCCAAGACGAGACCCTGAGTTCTAAAAGTGACCTTTGAACCCTTAAACTAGCCCTGGTGGCCTCCAAAGGTTCCAAAGCATCGGACTACATGGTCAGGTACCAGGGCAGAGCCACCTGGGGGCCCATATTGAAACCCCATCACCTGCTATAAGCTTCCAGGCTCCAACGCCTCCTTGATACTACCATCATTCCTTCTAGCGAGGGGGAGGACAAATATGTCTGGCATGGCACCAGTAGCGGTTACTTCTCAATCAAATCTGCCTATGCCATCCAAAGAGACCCAGCTGAGGCTCTCTTCTCAGTCAAGCAGGTGTGGGTCAAGAAGCTGATCCCCAATATTAGTTACTTCATTTGGACAGCCATCCATAATAATATCGTAACCATTGAGAACATGCCCAGGAGGGGCTTTCAAATCTTGAATACCTTTGTTGCGCTGCCTAGGATTCAACCAATCATATTTTCCTTAGATGCCCTTTCTCCTCTGAAGCCCTTAGTCACCTCCTCACCCTGGCTTCTGTCCTCCCCATCGAGGCTACTGGCTCCCCCGCTGCCTCCCCTGATTCCTTTAAATCTAGGGAGGACATTCCCAGTGACCATGAAGATTACCCTCCTCCTAGAGAGCACAGGCCTACCCAAAAATGAAGGACGTCATCCTAGGCCCCTGGTGGCACTTCGACCCCTAGCGCAAGCACTTTTCATAGGGGCCCAACCCCCGGTGACAGCAGGTCCTCTGCCAGGCTCAAGAGGCCCAGTGTCGAGGCCACATAAACCATTGATAGCAGCTTAGATTATGAGAACAAGCTCTGGATCTTCATGACTAGTATTCTTCTCAACATGATGATCAACTCACTCATGTCAGTAGCATATGTAGCTACTGTAGTCGTCAATGCCTTCAAAGAGCTTCGATGCAGGCTGGTGAATGGTCCCGATGGTGATAGGAAGTAGCTCCAAGGTGCGGGACCTCAGATTGGGGCAGCCCCGGTGGTTCACCTTGTGTTGCAGTGTGGGCGAGGGTGGCGCTTGGTATTTTTGGGCCCAGGACCTCTGGTCTGGTCTGGGTTGTTTGTTTTTTTGCCAGTGGTTTCTGTCTAGCCCGCATACATTTTCTTTAGGTCTGGATGTAGGGGTCTCTGCATCCCTATTTTGTTTTAGTGGGAATGGGGTTATTTTTGTCTGGTTTGATGGCAAGGGGTCGAGTTTTGAGGCCTGGGTTTTTGTTCTAGGGGTACACCCCTGGGCTATCATGTTTTTTTGTTGGTCAAAGCTGTGACATCTATTGTAAACAAGGTTTTGGGATCCTTCAAAAACCCGTTGTATATAAATCTGCTACTTACCCAAAAAAATAATGTAGTAAAAATAATTAATTAGCACCTAGGGCATCAAGGACCATATCATTCAAAATATAAACATGATACATAGCTTAGTCTTGCCCTATCCTACTTGCAATGTCACCATCATAAATAAGGACAGTGTTGGATAATATTACATTATTTGGTACATGCTAATGTACTCCCATGGTACCTTCATGATATATTTGTAAATAGTATATTAGGGTTGATTTTATAGTCTAGAGTGTGATTAATATTTCTCCTTTTATGTAAGTGTGAATGTGCAGGAAATGCACAAGTGTCATGTACTTACATTATTTTATCAAGTGTCATATTATTTTACTCATATTATTATCTTGATCTTTAATATTGTGGCTATTTTATATTTGGGAACCTATGTAATATTGTTAACATAGCCTGTGATATATAGTAGTATCAAGGTTTAAAAAACCAATAGATAAATTGCACCTAGGATGTTCATAAAGGGTTTTATCCACCTTGGAAATAGATCTTCATATAGCAATCAATGACCTTTGGTTACAAATCTTGGTAAAGCATCCCATCATCTATAGAACGTAGCAAACCAATTGTTGATGAATTTGGTTGTACCTCCAAGGATAAGAGAGAGAAAGAGAGAAATAAGTGTGTGATATAGTAGCAATAGATGCAAAAGAGCTTGAGAGTAAAGTTAGAAAGAGTATAAAACATTTTTTTATTAATGTTGTGAATGTATGGTTATGATATGGTGTTGTGAAGTGGGTATTTATAGTAGAATACTTCCCTTTGGAGCTAACAATATATTTGTTCTCATTTTGCGGCCATAAAATCATAATCGATGGTCAAAACAATGTGTCATTTGAAATCTAGGTGTAAAAGCATTCTAGAATCCCAATTGTATATCAAAAACCCTAAATTTAATAAGATGACCAAGCTCCCTCGTTAAATTGGTAGTCTTGGCATGATTAATTTTAGGACACATGCTTTGGAGGGCACATGTCAAAACATCCTTTAGTCATATCTCTATCCTTAATTTTGTGTTTTAGAAAATTTAGGAGGCCAAACATCAAAAAATATGATGGAAAAGTGATAAATGGGTGAAGAAAGGGAACCAAACCCACCAAAAAACATGGCTCAATAATACATTATATAATGAAATGCCCTTATGCCTATCTAATACATCATACAATGTCAACCTTGGCCATGAATCAGATTACAATTTCAACATTGCAAGTTCTTATTATCAATGGTTGAAGTTATTCATCATGCAAGATCAAGATAGAATATCTTCTATGCAATAAATTATAATGGGGGTTGATTGCTAAGACACCCATAGCTGCTTATTTATAAGAAAACAAATAACTCATTTAATAAAATATATATGAATGGCATAGAGTGGTTGCCTTGTACATGCATAAGAATTTTGAGAATCATATCATCAATAATATGCATCCCTCATAAAATTTAGAAGTATTTTAAGCAATTATTTAACAAAGTTAATGCCATATAAGTTTTTCATGTGGAGTTCAAGCATACTACCTTGAAGATGGCCAATTTGGATCTATTTTTACTTAAATAATTTCAAGAAGTCATAGTAGGACATATATGCTACCAAGGGGACCATTAAAGGTCATCAATTATCTTAACATACCACTCAATAATATTTTAGAATAATATGACTAGGTAGCCACATTATTTTATATAATTTGGATGTTCTTTTTTATAAAAACCTATTGCTTTATTAGATACTACTATAATTTATTTTATTCATCACAAATCATAGTTGAAAAGTCTTAATGAAAGTGCTTCCTCTATTTAGACACATCCATGTTAGAACTCAATGCTTCGATGATTGTATTATGAGAGTAATAGGTATTTAAATACATAGAGTGTCTATTTTAGGCATAACAAACTCTTACACAACTTGCAACTACCTATATCCTATACTACATACACACACCTTGTGAGGGGTGATTATACAACTTGATTTATCACATGGACTATGATATAATAAATTCTAACATTCCCCCCTTATTTTTTTTGGTAAGTTAAAAATTTAATTATCAAAAGGGGGCATTTGAAAGGCACCCCAAAACCTTGTACAATAGAGATATAATAAGGAACCCAAGAGGAAACCTAAAAGGAACAAAACAAAGAGGCATAAAGCCTGCTACAACAAAAAGAAGCCAACCTCGAATAGAAAGGAACAAAAAGAAACAGTCCTACAGCTCGTAGGACAAAACCAGACCAAAACCTTCAGACCGAAGGAATGAGACAAAGACAACAACAGGTAGAATCACATCCTCGCTTAGAGAGGAACATCAGTATGCATAGGAGAAGTAGCAATGGTTTCCAACGTGGTATCCTTTGCTTCATCCTTCGGTGCATCCTTAGGAACATCCTTTAGTACATCAATACATGCTTCCTTTGCAATCTCCACCACGTCCTCATCTTTGTCGTCACCCTTGGCATCAGAGGGACCCTCAGCAACAAAAAAGGTAAGAATGTCCTCGAACGAATCACAGAAGAATAGGATACTGAGAGCTTGGCATTGTTCCTTCAGACTTGAAATTTCTTTCCTATGGCCAAATGGGTTGTTTCCAGATGATTAATTGTGGCATAGGTTGCCTATACTGCAATTTTATGAAGGTATTTCTCTACAATATCAGGCGAATTGGAATGATCCTTTGTGGATTTAACAGACGTGGAAGGAGGGGTTTTAGAAATTTCTTTAAGCTTGAGCCTCTGGGAACATCTAACAGGCGTACTCTCAACCTTGACCTTTTTTCTGACGTTGAAATAAGGAAGAGGTTTATCATTTTTCTCCTTCCTCTTGGGTCTAGAAAATCTAGGACTGGGAGTTGAGGAAGAATTTTCTTCATCAGAATCTGGGATAGGGATGTTGCCTTTGGGGAATTTCAAAAGGAGAAATTTGTACAAGACTTTAAAAATCCCTTGATGACAAGGCAAACCCTCCTCCTTTTTCCTGGAGGCGGTTATGGTGTAATCAATGGACCAAACATTCCCCCCCCTTATTACTTCATAGTAAAAGCTCTATTTTTAGCTTATGACCAAAAAATTAATTTCTAATATGATGCTAGAATCTATATATTTAAGAGATAAATCCCCCATTAATATATACTTTCTACAATAATACTTAGGAGTTCATGGTTCCACTAATCATGCACTCCATTTATTATAAATAATCATTTAATACTTTCTAGTGCATATTCAATCCATGCATTATGTGTTTCCTCCTATGTTTTCAAGTGAAGTATGTGCTACCATGCACCCAATGTTGATCATTGAATTGATTGGTTATCAATTTTTGTCTTGTATGTGATGATAAGAAGGTTGTATAAGGATTTTTTTGATGCTTTCTCCATTTTTCAATTCTTTCATTGTGATCAAATCCTAGATTCCTTGCAAGTTCTTTTATCATAAGTTCTTTGATATGCTAAATGGGATGTATTTTGAATGTAATATTTAGAAATTCTACATACTTGTCTCATCCATTTGAATTATCCCATATCTACCATAGTTGTTCCTTGAAAAAAATGTAACAATCCATCAAGTGCTCTATAGTCTTTTGCGTTGAACCATTGGGGCCCAACAACTACTAACATTGTCTAGCATATCTCCCTTTATCTCATATTATATTGCCAATATTGATGGTATCACAATGCATCTTATAATGGAGTATCTTGGTTTATTGTAGTGTTGGTACACTCGTTGATGAGATCTTTATGAGATCTTGGGCTTTGATAATAATGTATGGATCTCTTGTTCAATTTGCAAAATATATTATCTTCTCTAAACAAGATAGAGCTTCCAATCTATATCATGCTTAGTCAAATATTCTTCACAATAGGTCATTCATCCTACAAATATTTTTCTCTATATTGTAGAAAAATAATTAACTTTGAATGTATTGTCTTCATTCCAAAATTTAATGAACTTATTGGTCTCATAGGTGTCCCATGGTTTGTGCTTGTAACAATTTCCTTTGTAACTTGGTAGAGTTCTCTCCTGTTGGTTCCTTGGGTTGGAGTGATAAACTAATGCAATATTTCTTGTATAACAATTTGGATGGATCCAAGTTTCTTGACTTGTCATATGTTTGGTTGCTTTGGAGTTGTACCAAAAAAAATTGTATTGTCTGAGTTGTGCTTGTGAAATAAACATATTCTCTTCTTCTTTAACTTGGTTTTCCTCAGTTACATTATTTTGATGTGCCTTTCTCCAATTTTGATTTTGCTTGTCTAAATACAACTTCACTTTTTTTTGGTTCATTTCTCATGAAGGATATCCATATTTGAATGGATTATGCCAACATTCCTTCATAATGTGGTCATTTCTACCATAATGTTCACACATACTTTCTGTGTTAAAAGTATTTCTTTGATATTAATTTCTTTGATTTTGATATCTTAAAAATTGTTTCTCTATTGGAAGCACTATGGAGGTCTCATGCCTCTTCAATTGGCTACTTCCTCATTTGATTTGTAAGTAATTATTGTTCTTCATCTACTATATGTGAGGCCTCTTCTTTTTGAAGTAGGTTCACTAGATTTTGAAATCTTGGTGTTTGCTCAATAATATTTAATATCGTCACAAAAATATTGTACTTTAATGGAAGATATCTTAAAATAATTGGAATAATAGTTTCACCCGATATCTTTTCTCCTAATGTTTGTAGTGATGCTTTTAGTTTTGCAATTATCTTCATAAAAGATTCCAGTTTCTCTCCACTCTTCATCTTCAAACAATGGAGCTTGCTCTAGAGGAATAAAATTTAATTTTGATTTTTTGCTTCAAGTACTATTTTTAACTTCTCCCATATACGTTGGTCATGGTTGAATCCTGAATATATGCTTGGACTTCATCTACTACTCTAAACATAATGATTAATCTTATATTTTTTTCTACCTTGTCAAACTTTATTTGCTCTTCATTTGCTTCTTCAAGATGAGGAATGGCCCTGTCTACAATTTCTCATACTTCCTGAAATTCAAGTTGTGTTCTGAGTTTGATTTTCTAGGTAGTATAATAATTTCCCCTCAACAATTGGGAATTATGAAACAAAAATTTTGGTTCTCCACTAGCCATAATAAACTTTCAAAAAAATATATATTTTATTTTCATATAATCAACCTTGAAAAATACTTTCTGATAAGTATATATAAGCCTATACTCAAATTTTAATTAAATATTGAAATCACAAGAAAATTATCTTGCTAGATAAAAGAAATATGAAGATGAAAAATTTCCTTCCTTTTTATTTAAAAAAGAATAATCCCTTTTAATAAATATATTTGTTCTTTCTATTTTGTTTTTAATCAAATAAATTCTCAAATTTATGTGTCTTTGTTCTTCTTCTTCCTAGTATAAATTTGGGATTTTAAATACTCAAGTCTTTTTTATTTTCTCCTTGATCTTGGTGAAAATTAAATTAAAGCAAGATTTTGACTTTTGTCAATTTTGCACCTATTATTTATTTTGGAAATTGTACCAGCTAATTTTTAGTGTGTTTAGAACCTTTAGAAACACCTTTAAGCAAATATTTGTCATCATCCCCATGAGTGTGGTCTACCGAAAAGGATGCCACTTGCATTATCGATGATGTGACTCGGGTTCAATCCCCATGGTGGATGTGTATAAGAAGTATTACTCAATAAAAAAATATATTTGTCATCAAATATTTTGAGGTGTCCTTCCTTGATGTCTATGAATGAGTAGTGAAAGTCATGAAATTGTCTTCTTCCTTGAGCAATATATTCTTAGTGAAAATTCTTTGAACATGTGCATGTAACTCCTTGGTTTTGATAGTGGAAACTTTGTAAGACTTCACTCTTCTTTCCTTTTGCTTGGAGTTTGTCTCAACTAGTTATGGAGGCCTTTGTTGGGCTAGAGACTTTCTGCAACTTGCTTTAAGTGCTTTTCTTCTAGATGAGCAATTTGTTTTTTACTATTGCCATTCAAGTGAGTGCCTTCTATATCCAAGTGATAATTTTTAGCATCCGAATGATTGCTTTTCATCCTTCGGGTAAGTGCTTCTTCATTTGAGTGCTTTGTTGAGGGCTTTCCTTTTTTCTTTGACTCCAATATTTCCCCTTTGTTGTAAATATATATTGTACGATGTTTTTATCTCATGGGGTGCTTGAGATATGAGAAATTGTTGTTTTTTAATGATTATTTTGAACTCATATTTATTGCATGAGTACTGGTCTTTTTGTCTTCATCCCAAAGTGGTTCTAAAACACAATGATGTTCTTATCCCATGTGAAAATGAATGTTGTCTTTAAATCCTTATGAACAAGTATATGTCTATTATGTTTGGACATATGCTTTTGTCTTGTTCAATATTTTGAGTGTCATATGTATTGATTACTCTTCTTTTCTCATTCTCGTATCATCTTTGGTTGAAATATTCAGGGTAAAGTTTCTTTCCTTGGTAAAATCTACCAGATTCATTTTATTATTATGGGAATATTTTGAATACTTCAAGTCAAGATATTTTCCTGCTTGGTGGAACTTTTAATTCCTCTCTTTCTTTTGTTGATTAGTGCATTTCTTTGCAACTTTCAAGGATATTTAATGGCTTCCTTGTTGCTAGTTACCTTCTTTCAATATTCTACGAAACTTCAATGGCTTATTTTTGTACCTTTTGAAGAAGATATTGATTATGCAGGGGATACTTGTGCCCCATTTTCCTTCTTGCTGAAGTTGGATTTGTTGTTACTTGCAAGCTTATGACCTTTAGAAGGGATTGAGACCCTTTTTAATGCTTGTAGGATTTTGCCTTTCTGATCTTTGGTAGAGGTTTTTCACCCTAAGACCTTTTAATCTATCATGGAATTTTCCTTCATGGATATTATTACCTCTCTTTTGAGATGTATCTTTAAACAATCTTATACAAAGCAGTTTTACCCTTGAAATTTCTTTTCAAAAATAGAGTACTATTTTTAGCTTTTTTGTGTCAAAACTAGAGGAGGATTAGAAAGAAAGTTTTTCCTTCAACCTGCTTTGTGTAGACACCAAAATCCAACACCCACAAAATCAAATTTCACCACCCTACCACAAAATCTTGCATAACAAAATTATATTGACACTTGGAAATCCAGGCTTTCCACCTCCCATTTTCCTCCAATAACCTAAGGGACCTATAAAGGCACCCTTACCCCACCAAACAAAAGGAGCTAAATTTTTACACCGCCAAGCTACTAAAATTATACGAGACCTTTGAGCAAACCTCGAGTGACAACACTTACCAGATATTAGAGGCTCGTGTTTCGAAGCAATCTATCCTTCATCCAAAATTACTGGTCCACGATTTCATAGTCATAATCGTGCGTTCATGGTTTCACAACCACGTGCACATAGTTTTTAGTCCATCGCCACGCACTTGTGTTTTCATAGAACCGAGAGCACAACATTGCACAATCAATAAAATTTGTTTTGCAAGACTTTTTATTTTATGTTCTTCTGTTGTTTCCTTTACATGATTATCTACTTAGGGTTTAGGTTTTAGCATCAGTTTAATACTTGGATTTACAGGTGTTGTTGATCCCTTTGCTGGTTCTTATGTGTGCAGGTAACAGGTATTTTGGAGATAGTCGTTGGATCTAGAGTGGTCCCACATTAGATACCAAAGCCCACTCACCTTTTTGAAGTTGTAGCTGAGGAATCAAAGAACGCCATATTTTTTTGAAGACCTGGAAGACCCCATTCATAAGGACATTGTATCATACAGAGAGAGGGATTATTGTAACATTGCTCCCAAGCCACTTGGGGAAATTCAAAAATTGTAACAATTGTATCAAAAAGAGATCAATACAAAAGCGATTTTTGTCAATACTTTGTCTCTATGTGCATTTTTATTTCGTGTTCAATTCTTTGGTTACATTTGTAAACCATAGCTTCTAATGATAATTATTTAAAAAATAATAATTGTTAAAAAATAATAATTTTTATTGATTGGATTGGTGAATTGAGTGAAAGTTATTATGAAGCATGGAAAAATAATAAATAATAACAAGACATTCAATTCAAGAAAATAATCATTAGTAACATGTAAAATAGTTTGGTTGTAACCAACTCTCCTATGAATCATTAAAAAAACATGTAACACTAAAATTTAGATAAAGTTATTAAATGGTATAAACTCAATTGGTTAAATTCCTTGATTTTCAAGGAGACCTAAGTTCAAATATTTCAACAAATGCATTTATAATTGCAAGTTATTAATATCACTATTTGGTCATGATGTAACATAAGTGAGATTAAATTCAAATATTTTCAAGTAATACATGGATAATTGTCAAATGACAATGTCATTATTTAATCATGATATAACTTAGATGGGGTCTTTTTTAACCCCATATAATCAATTTGAACCTTGGTCTCCTCCTTGAAAGTCAAGGAATTTATCTATTTGCACTAATGTCATTTGATGTAAAATGTTAAGATTCATCCATGGAATTTAAACCTTAGTTTTAGTCTGTAATATGAAATTACCACTTCTAAGCTTAGTTATCAAATTCGAGTTCATATTCGAGTTCGACATTCTTCAAGTTCGAAATAAATTCGACATGTTCAAAAAATTCGAAATAAAATTTGACATAAAATTCGTGTATATATATATTTTAAGTCCGATGCAAAGCAATGTACTAACAAGCCATCGATGCAAGGCCTAATTCAATCCTAAATAATTGATTAGCAATTTTGATATATTTATAAAAAAATGGTTATATGAAAATTGTATTTCATTAATGTTAAATCTATTTTGTACAAAAATGGTATCAACTCAAATGATTAAGAATGTGAGTTCCAATGGGTAAAACTAGGTTTATTAGTATATTATGATAAAGTAGTTATGACATAATGCAAGGCCTAATTCAATCCTAAATAATTGATTAGAAATTTTGATATATTTATAAAAAAAAAAGGATTATATGAAAATTGTATTTCATTCATGTTAAATCTATTATATTTTATAGCTACATAAAGACCTCACAATTAAGCATAATAATATTAAATATATATAAGTTTTTTTTCTTTTTTTTGTTAGTGCAAGAAACCCCTATGCCCAACGCTAAGGGTTGGGTATCCCCATCCCACCATGACATCTCATTAGAGGGAGAGGTAAGTTTATCGATAGGGAATATAACACACACCCACCCCCTCACACACTCACTCACATCCCCCAATGCTAAGGGTTGGGTATCCCCATCCCACCATGACATCTCATAAGAGGTAGATGTGAGTTTATGCCCAACGCTAAGGGTTGGGTATCCCCATCCCACCATGACATCTCATTAGAAGGAGAGGTGATTTTATCGCCAGGGAATTTAACACACACCCACCTCCTCACACACTCACTCACATCCCCCAACGCTAAGGGTTGGGTATCCCCATCCCCCCATGACATATCATAAGAGGTAGATGTGAGTTTATCGATAGGGAATTTAACACACACCCACTCCCTCACACTCACCCACATCCCGATTTGAACCTTGGATCTCAAAATTTTAGACTTGCTTCCAATAACCAAATATCCATCTATGTAAGTTGTTAGGATTATTTTTACCAACATGGCAATTGTTAGTTGCAATTAAATGATATTAACTCAAGTGATTAAGAAAATAGTAGGTAGACCTAGGTTTTTTGACCTATCATAGTAACATAATAATGATATAATATAAATCAGACATGTTTTGATGTTAGATGATCGATAAAAAATTGATAAATATAAAAAGGTTATATAAGAATTTTATTTCATTAATTTTGTGTATTTGATGATATTTGGCTTTAATACATGTGATAATGTTTGCACGCCTAGGGAGGATGGGTGGCTCATTTCCATTCCTTCTAATACCAGTTGGTTCACACGCCTGAGGAGGATGGGTGACTCATTTTCATTCCTACTAATACCGATTGGTAGCATATGGGGGGTGAGGGGCATTCACCTCGTGAGCATACTCTTTCCATTCCTTCTAATACTTATTGGTAACATATGGAGGGTGAGGGACATTCACCTCGTGAACATACCCCCATGATTGACATGATTTAATGCATGCTTTTTGGTGATGAATTTAATCTTGTTTTTTTTGTTTTGAGTAACCACTTCCTAACTCAACTTGAGTTAGTGTGACTACCTATATGGGTGTGCCTATCCACCCATTTTTTTTGGTTGTAAAGACTATTTTTAAATTAATTAAAAGCTAGGCCTTTACATTAAAAAAAAAAAAGTAAGGTGTTGAAAGGGTTTTCCTTTCCCTTTTACATTAATTTAGTCACATTGAGCTATTTGGTGCTAAACCTTGGTGTGGGCTACATCAACCATTGAACCAAAGATATGTTAAAATTCATTTGTTATAATTGTTTAAATTATTTATTAATTTTTTAGTTGGAGAATAAGGGGTTGTACTCGAGTTCCCCACCCTTGAAAAATCACAACTCTCTTCTTTATAACTTAATATTTTACAAATAGATTCACTTCTCATCTCAATTGATATGATATATCTAGAAACTTGCGTCATTTTACATAAAATGTTTGAATTCTTGATTTTCATTATTTTTATTTTTTGTGTGAATACAAATATTTCAAAATTCAACATCCTTCTTGATATTTTTATATAGGAGCCTTCATAATACCAAAACTTCATCTCTACTATTTATGCATTGCATCTTAGTAGAGTAATATTTCTAAAACATTGCACTATCATAGTTTGCTTTACCAAATCTAGATTGCTAGTTTCCTTCATGAAGTACAAGTGCAACCACAAAAAGTATATTAAATAGTACATATGAAAACAGACTAATTTTTTTTCTTGTTTTTGAAATAATACTTCTTATACACATCCACCATGGGGATTGAACCCGAGTCACATCATTGATAATGCAAGTGACATCCTTGCTGGTAGAACACACTCATGGGGATTAAAACAGATTAATATTATAAAATAAAGCAAATATTACCAATGGAAAACATTAAAGTAAATTGTAATCATTATTTGATTCATGCAGTCAACATTTTCTTGTCAGCTTTAGCTACACTTGCTACTTCCTCTAACCATGGAAAAGAGAATTTAACTTCATGATCCTCAATTAAAACCCCTCTATTGGCTAGCCTATTTACACATTTTTTCCTTCCCTTAACATATGTTTAAACCTAATTTCATCGAACTCTTTAGCAAGATCTTGAATTTCCACAATTATCTCTTTTATGTTCCATGGAACCTTTGCTTTCCTCAAAATTGCATTTATTACTATGAATGAATCACCTTCCATCCATACTCTATTGCATTTTAATTGTTTGCATAGTTTTAACCCTTCTAAAGTTGCCCAAGCTTCAACTTCATTATTTGTCTTAAATCCACTATTGAAAGTGTAATGAGACAAAATCTTTCCTCTATTATTTCTAATTATTCCTCCTATTGGTCTTGGATTTCTTTTAGATGTTCCATCAAAATTTAATTTTACTATTCACGTGTGTGTGGTCTATCAACAAGGATGTCACTTGCATTATCAATGATGAGACCTGGGTTCAACCCCACGATAGACGTGTATACGAAGTATTGATCAAAAATCAAAAATCAATTTAACCAATTCCACATTTGGTGGTTTCCACTTTATATTATTTTTCTTCTTTTTGTTTCTCTTATACCCATCATAATTTCATTTGATGATTTGACTTTGCCTATCAAGGCTCTCTACTTCTAAATTAGGAATTAGGTGAGTTGATAGGGTTAGATTAGACTCCTCTATGGCTAAACATATATTCTTTTTCATTACCTCTAAACTGCTTTCATTTTATTTAAATATTATTCTATTCCTTTCTAGCCATACGGTCCAAAGTATTGTATCTTTTGATATATCCTAAATTATCTATAAACTTCACTTTTATAAATTCTCTACCATTTCTTTAACTATTCTTCAATTCTACCATTCATCACCATGCGTTTACCAAATATATTAAGAATCCATTGGCGTATTTTCGAGACCATTGAACAAAATCTCAAGAGATGGTGAGGGGCTATGAAAACCCATTTTCATAAGGTTATCCTAAGATAAAATTCTTCTATAACCTATTATCCAAACAAACATTTTGACTTTAAGAATGCTTGGGATATCCCAAATATCTCTCCATATTCTTATAATATTCCTATTTTGTTGGTGCTTTGCATTATAACGTATTAGCCAAACAAACATTTTGACTTTAAAAATGCTTGGGATATCTTAAATATCTCTCCATATTCTTATAATATTCCTATTTTGTTGGTGCTTTGCATTATATTCATTTCTTGTTGTGTATTCTCCCGAGTTAAATTATTTATAATTAGATCACATGTTGCTTTTTTTTTTAAGGGGTCATGGGGGCCACCCTCCTTGTGAATTGAACTTGAGTCTCTCCTAATAGAACCCAATACCTTTTACCGTCGGGATGTGATGAGTAAATACATATAGTAAAGTTATTGTAATAGTGTAATATAAGTGGTCTTAGGACAATGTAATGGCTAGGGCTTTGGCTCTTCTTCGAGAGGTCCAAGGTCCAAACCACGATGTGTGTTAATACCGATGTGTGTTAATCCCCTATTGATAAGCTTAGTTATATCTCTACAAGAGATCATGGTTGGGATGGGAATGCTAAGCATTGGTCATCAAAGTTCTCACACTATCCAAATCGGAAAAAATAATAATGTAATATAAGTAGAGGTTTCTCACACAAATTTAAAAAAAAAAATAATATAAGTAAAATATACATCAATATTATATAATTATTAAAAATATATTTTTTGTTAAATGTAAGTAAAGATGTAATAATTTATAATTTTTGTTTTGGAGAGCTAGGGTTTTGACGGCCAAGATGATGGCGGGCGGGAAAGCTTCTGCGGGAGAGCACGGGAACGCCAACAGACTGAACCAAGGGCACAGCAGGGCGAAGGGAGGGCAGTCAAAGATCGAGGGCGCTAAGGAGTCCTCTCCAACCGAAGAGGATGTAGGTCATGACAAGGATCCACCAGACAAATGGGGAGGTGGACCTCAGAAGTCGTACGCTCAGGCAGCGGCTTCAGAAACCCTTAGCGGTCTGCTCTCCAAGGAGTTGTTTCCTGTCGGGGACGAGTTGGACATCCCGGAAAAAATTCTTTCAAGCTTTGTGGAATTCAAAAAATTTACCCTCATCGGTAAGTTTATTGGTGGCCGTCCCGACATGGAGACCATTCGTAAGTGGGCGGCAGGTAAATGGCTAACCTCTGGTCACATGGAGTTGGCGGCCTTATCCCGAGGTTTTTTCGCGATTAGACTGAATAACAAGGAGGACTACTGTAAAATCCTGGCTGGTGGTCCTTGGTTCCTAGGTCGCAGAAGTCTCTTTCTAAGGAAGTGGGGTATGGACTTCAACCCCGAGACCCAAAATATCAACATTGCTCCAATATGGGTTAGACTCCCGAGTCTCCCCCTCTTCTGTTGGCATGAAAATGTAATCAGAGGAATTGCACGCTCCATTGGTGAGTTGGTTACCATTGACCCTCCCACCAAAGCTCGAACCAGATTTGTTCAAGCTCGGTTACGCATTCTGGCGGATTTGGAGGCTGACCTTCCATCATCCATCACTCTCCGGTCTGGAGATATCATTCTTCACAAGCAAGCCATTGTGTATGAGAATAGACCGGCTTTCTGCCCCCAGTGCAGTTCTCAAGGGCACCTCCAGTCCAACTGTCCTCTTCAAAATCCAGGGATGAAGAAACAGGATTCCAACAACCCCTTAGAACACGGTGAAGGTCATACAAAGCACCCTGCTGCAAAAGGGCATGAATCTCCAGGCCCGTATGGGGACCATCCCGAATCCTCCCACCTAGTGGAAGCAGTCTCCCCCCAAACGGTCTCTGAGCCGTGTGGTGCAAGCCCTCACCTTGGACCACAAGAGGAGAAGGACCAGTCCCTTCCCCAAATCACCGCACAGGAAGATTCACCCAAAATCCTGGACCATAACCACCCCAAGTCCCAAAATGTGCTAGAATATTACCTACTAGGAAGAAGGGGTGAGCAGTCTGGTAATATCAGCCCTCATAATACGAGAAGCCGAAAGCAAGGTGTTGATTTCGATAACGAAAGGAAGCAAGGTCGTCCCCCCAACAAAGACAGGCGGGACAAGGAGACGGCGGCAGATGTTGCAAATGGTACTCAACGGCTGCTTTTTCAGGATGATTCTGATTCCCATATGGGTGACTCGTCTGTCCCAAAACCTCCCCTCCAGCAAGGAAAGGGAGGTAAGAAGAATATCAAACTGTTGAGATGAAAGTCCTCTCATGGAATGTGAGAGGGCTTAATGCGACTGCCAAACGGAGATTGGTGGCTGATCTCGAAAAGAGGACGAATCCGTCCATCCTAATTTTGCAAGAGACTAAGACCGATGCTATCTCTTCTTCCAGAGCTGCTAAGGTCATTTGGGCTAAGGCAAAATTCCTCTCCAGTCCTGCGGTGGGAACGACGGGTGGTCTCATGATTCTTTGGGATCCAAAGATTTTTGAGGGCAGCCTTCTCTCAACTTCCAGCAGAATTATCAATGTTTTGTTTCATTCCAAAGCCATTAAATTTTCTTGGATCCTGTCTAATGTGTATGCCCCAAACTCTATCTCGGAGAGAGCAAAAATGTGGAAGGCTATTTCCCAGATGAGGGAAACATTCTGTAATTTCCCTTGGGTTCTAGGGGGAGATTTCAACTGTCCTCTTCACCCATCTGAAAAGAAAGGAGGATCGGACCACTCTAGCCATAGTCTGGAAGACTTTCGAGATTTTGTTTCTACCAATAACTTGCTTGACATTGACCTCAAGGGGGCATCCTTCACTTGGAGCAACATGAGGATTGGGAGCAATCTTATTCAAGTCAAGCTTGACAGATTCTTCATATCCCAAGAGGCTATTCCCATACTTGGTGCGGCAACTCTCTCGGCCTTACCGAGGATTGGGTCTGATCACAATCCTATTGTCTTGGAGACGGTTGATGGGCCTGTTTTTAAAACCCCCTTTAGATTTGAGTCCATGTGGATTTCTCACAAGGACTTTAGAGGGTTGGTTACAGCCTGGTGGCAGTAGAAGGTAGCAGGTTCCGCTTCCAAGAGAGTGACCTTAAAACTCAAGTTAATCAAAAGGAATTTGAAAACATGGAACAAGGAGGTGTTCGGCAACATTTTTGAGTCCAAAAGGTCCATTTCTGCGAACCTAAAATTGGTGGAGGAGAGAATGGAGCTCGAAGGTTACACCGATTGCCTCGGGGTGGAGGAAAGGAGGCTCTTGGTGGATTATCATTCTATTCTTGCAAGGGAAGAAACTTTACGGCACCAGAAATCTAGGGACCTCTGGTTGAGAAATGGAGACTCCAATACGAAGTTTTTTCACGCGTCAACTTTGCGGCACAGAGGGCTAACAAAATCGGGGAAGTGGTGTGCAAGGATGGACGCGTTACCAAGGATATTGAGGAAATTCGAAGTGAAGCGGTTGACTTCTTCCGGGATCTGCTCGGTGTTCCTCCAGACAGTGATCTCCAGGTTCAGAAATCTTTGTTGGATAACTTCCCAGTCAAAGTTCCTCCCAAGGTAAGCTTTAAGCTTCTGGAGCCTTTTTCTATGTCTGAGATTAAAGAAGCTCTATTCTCCATGCAACCAGACAAAGCCCCTGGGCCTGACGGTTTTCCCCCCCGTTTTTTTCAAGTTATGTGGGATGTTGTGGGCTTGGATGTGTGCGAAGCAATTCAGGAGATTCAAGCCTCCAGATCCATCCATCCAAAACTAAATTCTACCTTTCTTGCTCTCATCCCTAAGTCTTTCGCCTGCAAAAGTTTCTCTGATTATCGTCCCATTAGCCTGTGCAATGTTTATTATAAAATCTTAACCAAGTCCATAGCCAACCGTCTGAGGTCCCTTCTTCCCTCCTTGGTTGGTCCTTCTCAGGGAAGCACCGTGAAAGGCGAAACATTCTCGATGGTGTCATCACCATCCATGAAACCCTCCATTCTGCTCATCGCTCCAAAAATGCTGCTCTTTTCCTCAAGCTGGACATGAATAAAGCTTTTGACAGAGTTGACAGGAGGTTCCATCTGTCTAATATTCTTCGGTCTGTTTTAATTCCATCTGTTAGAAGAGATGACAGAATCATCTGGCGTGGCACGGAGGATGGTCTGTTCTCTGTCAAGATCGCCTATGACCTTCTTACTTGCGAGATTGCCATGGATCACCGATGGAAAGTGATTTGGAGGAAGGGTATTATTCCTAAAGTTAATTACTTTGCATGGATTGCCTTTCATAATAAAGCCTTAACCATCGACAACCTCCATAAGAGGGGTTTTGCTATTCCCAACAAGTGCTTCTTGTGCTTTGTTGATTGTGAGACGACAGACCACTTATTTACTCGCATTGTCCTTTTTCCCATTCTATCCTCGACAGCTCATCTGTCTTCCTTTCAAATCCTTTGGTGCACTCCCCGCTCCCTCAAAGATGCCTTCCACCAATGGCCCAATCCTTTCAAGAATCCTAAACTTCGCTTCCTTCTTGAGGCCTCTTTCCACCACTCCATTTGGCAGATTTGGCTAGAGAGGAATTCCAGAGTCTTCGGCAAGGTCCCTAGAGTACCTCCCTGTGTCGCTCAGAGAGCCTTATCCTTCGCCATTGAGAATTCTAAAGTTGTTCCTAGTTCCTGTCCCCGCCTTCCTGGTGAAGCAGCGATCTTCAAAAGTTTGGGCCTCTTCCCTATTCATGATGGTGTTTCTAAGTCTCAGCGTGGGGATGTTATTTGGACCAAGCCCCCTGTGGGCTGGATTAAATTAAACTTTGACGGTGCGGCCAAAGGCAATCCTGGCCCTGCTGGTTCTGGTGGTGTGGTTAGAGATCATAACGGGAATCTCGTGCTGGCTTATTGTGAAGATTTGGGTGCCCAGACTAATCACTATGCTGAAGCCAGAAGTGTTTTGAAAGATATCCAGATCCTCTCCAAGGATCCTCGACCTTTGATAGTCGAAGGTGATTCGCTCAATATAGTCAACTATCTGCTAGGCTCTAAAGACCCGTCTTGGAGGGTCTACAACATCATTCTTGAGGCTAGGATGCTCCTCTCTCAACATGACAGGTGGAAGGCGTGCCATATTTTTAGGGAAGGAAATCGCGTGGCAGACCACATGGCCAACAAAGGGCTTGCGACCACGTGTCCTGTTGTGTGGCGCTCATGCTTCCTGTATGAGGTGGCGAGTTTGGCCAATGCGGATATCCTCTCATGATGTTCTCCTCGCTTTAGAAGGTCATTGGTTTGGTTTGGCTGTTTTTGCTTTCGATGGTCAAATTTCTCCAGCTAGTATTTTTTTTTCCTTGGTAAAAGGTGGTTTGTTTCCAGGATATTCGGGCATAAGGGCCCTACTTGTAGCCTTTGGGCAATTAGTAGTTTTTGGTTTCTGTCATCAGGTTTATTCCTCCAGCCACAAGGCATGATGCACATTCCAGCCAGGCTGATTTTGTACATAAGGTTTGGGGATCCTCTATAAAAACCCACTGTGAATCTATTAAAATAATTACCAAAAAAAAAAGATGTAATAATTTATATGTTTAGCTTTCGACCTTAAGGGATCATGGTTGGAATGGGAATGCTCAACCCTAAGCATGTCAGTTGGGGCTTTTCACACTAACCAAATAAAAAAAAAGGCCAAAGCCAAAGCCCTTACCAATAAAAAAGAAAAAGTGGGGTAATCCGTGTGATGTGGTCTACCGGCAAGGACACCACTTACATTATCGGTGATGTGACCCGGGTTCAATCCCCACTGTGGATGTGTATAAAAAGTATTTCTAAAAAAAAGAATGGGGTTTAAACCTGGACCTTTGAAAGAGAGGCCAAAGCCCTCACTATTAAAGTAAGCTTGCAACTTCCACACCAACTCCTTTACATTATTTTTATTAAGAGATTAAATTTTAATCATATATATATTTTTAAGTTTAAATTCAACATTGTCAATAGCTAAAATATTTCTAACCAGTTTTTTTATTGAGGTTAGTATTTTTTTTTTTTGTAAAATTAAGGGAAGAGGGTTTTGAAAGGGCCCCAAAACCTTTTACAATAGAAAGAAGATAACAAACCAAAATAGTGCACTTCAGCACTTAAACAAAAGAGTACATAAACTGTACTACAACACTAACCAAAACAAAATAGTAACTACATAAACCGACACCACAAACCACAGGATCCAAAGGGTCAAGAGATCCGAGAAGACCTGTGAGAGAGATGAGGTAGTTCTACAACACAACATCTAACTCTGATATAATCCCACCGGACATTTGAGCCACATCCCAACGGTCCCCAGCAGATAACCACTTCCCAAGGTAGGCACACAAACCAAGGCAAAAACATATTCTTGATTCCCGCTCCCCATTTTTGAAATAATTCCCGCTCCCCATTTTTGAAATAATTCCCACTCCTCCTTTTTGAAATAATTCTCGCTTCTCATAGTCGAAATAATTCCCACCCCTATTTTTTGAAATTAATTGGGTATTTAAAAATACTTTCATTAATGACCTTCATTAATGAATTAAATTGGGTATTAAAAATACCTTCATTAAGGACCATAATTAATAAATTGATTGGGTATTTTAAAACAACCTTCATTAATGAATTAAATGGGGTATTTAAAATACTTTCATTAATGACCCATAATCAATAAATTGATTGGGTATTTAAAAATACCTTCATTAATGAATTAAAAGGGGTATTTAAAAATACTTTCATTAATGATCATTGATTAATAAATTGATTGGGTATTTAAAAATACCTTCATAAATGAATAAACTTGGTATTTAAAATATCGTTCCCGTCCAAGAATACAAGCAAGGAAAAGACAAGCCACATAATTGGCAAAAAGATACAATTGTCCCACCTCTTTAAAAACTGCACCAAATTTTCTAACAAAGCGAACTACCACCACTCGAGACCAATTAACCAACATCAAAATGAACACAGTTGATGAGGTCTTGTGGAAAGTCCCCTTGTCATACCCTATATCAATGAAGATTCACTCCAATATTCACCATCACGTCAGCAACAACATTTCCCTCCCTTAGCGTGTGACAAATTTGAACATCTTCCAACTCTCGATACAAATTTACTCCTTCATCAATTAGATTGGTGACCTTCCAACTAACATGGCACGCTCCAATAAGCATATTAATAATGTTGCGAGAATCGCCCTCAATAACAACTTTCTTAAAATTGAATTCGTTAAGCAAGGTAATCCCTTGGTAAGCCACACTTGCCTCCGTCACCTGTAAAGAATTCACACCGAAAGAATCAGCATACACCAACAAAATATTTCCATAATGGTCCCGGATAACGCCACCCGAGCCTGCCTTCCCCATTCTTCCCTTTGCTACCCCATCAAAATTTAATTTCACCCACCCGACAAGGGGGCACACCATTTAATAGAATTTCTTATGTTAGGCACCAACGGTGGTCGATCTGTATTTCCAAAGCCCAAAAATTGTTCCAACCTAATTTCACACTGCTTTGATGCCTCCGACAAGTCCATAGACACCACGACGCTTTCCACATTCTCCATTGTTTTACCAATAATCTGATTACTCAATAAGATCGTAGCCACCATCTTCTCCCTAAATATCTTTGCATTTCTTGCTTTCCAAACTTCCCACATCGCGTGGGGGAGAAAGTACCGCCAAAAACACCTGAGGCAAGGGGAATGAAAGGGCGGAGACCACTGAAGGATATAATCATAAACTGTTTCCGGGAAGACCCACTCCACACCCAAACGTCTGAGAATAGAAAAAATTATCTCCTTAAAAATACAACAATTTAGCAACAGATGAGAGGTCGACTCCCAATCAGATTCGCAAAGATAATACCGATTCTTTACAATTAAAATTCGGTTTTGAGTAACCAACCAAAAAAATATATTTACCCTGGAGAAAGATGCTTAAGTCAAAGCAACTTGAATTGGAAATGCGACCCCTCCATATTTAAGAAATTATAGGCCGATTTGACCGTATATCTTCCTAAACTCTCCAACCGCCAGTCTTCAACATTTGCTTGACAAAACCAATAGTGTTACGACCAATATTTCTACCCAATATTGTTTTTATTAAGATTAGTGTGAGAAACCCCTACGCTCATTGCCATAAATATAATAACTTCACATCAACTCCTTTATATTATTTTTATTAAGAGATTAAATTGCCACGTGTTTGACCCAGACTGATGAAGACGGTGCGAACCCTGTGCGTCCGGTGGTCCCCATCTCACGCCGGGTTACCATTAAATCGAGACGGCGGTTGTGTTGGAAGCCTTCACTGATAGTTTGAACACTGTTAGCTGCGCTGACAGTTACTAAAAATTGTGATTGTAACCAATTCATCTGTAGACACCAAAAAAAATATTTCTAACCAATATTTTTTATTAAGATTAGTGTGACCCCTACAACTAATGTTCATTGCTGGGCATCCCATCCCAACGATAAATATAATAACTCGCAATTTTTTTTAGGTTTTTTATTCATTCCATAATATTTTAATATATTTTTATTAAAATTAGTGTGAGAAACCCCTACCACTAAGCACCCCATCCCAACCATAAATATAATAACTCAATTTGTTTTAGGGTTTTTATTCATCCCATAATATTTTAATATATTTTATTTAGATTAGTGTGAGAAACCCTACGACTAACTCATTACTCGGCATCCCATTCCATCCCAACCATTAACATAATACTCACAATTTTTTTTTTAGGGTTTTTATATATATTTTTCATATCAATATCTTCATTGGTTTTTTTCACTTAGTTTTTTTTTTTTTCTTAGTTCCTTTTTATCCTGATTGGTTTTTTTTCCTTTGTTTTTTTTTTTTTTTCTTAGGTCTTTTTAATCCTAATATTTATAGGAAAATTGATTTGCTCTATGACATCAAAATACATTCTTCTTTATGTTACTTTCAAAATCCTAAAATACAAAAAAATATTTTTTATAACAATTATCTTCTTATTCCTTTTTAAAAATCCTACTTTTTATAAAAATTATATTCTTATTTCTTTTTAAAAATCCTACTCTTTATTAAAAATTATCTTCCTATTCCTTTTTAGGAATTCTATATTGAGATGATGCAAGTCTAATGACATATTCCATGATTGGAATTCCGTTCACGTTAATACCTATATATCTGTCTATACCTTAAATTAAATTTTTAAGTTTACACAGATTTTTATGATGGTGTCCCAAATGGATCATATACCTTAAATTATTCTTTTAATGAGTTTACACAGATTTTTAGGAAGGTGTCCCTTCATACTGAGTGGGTTGGGTTTAAGCGTACAAAAGAACCTCAACAATACATTCTTCTTTATGTTACCTTCAAAACCTAAAATGCCAAAAAAAACACTCTTTAAACAATTATCTTCTTATTCCTTTTTAAAAATCCTATACCTAAAATTATATTTTTAATGAGTTTACATAAATTTTTACGAGGTGTCCTCTTGTACCGACTGGGATTTGAACCTTAAACCTCTAAAAAAAAAAAAAAAAAACCCAAACTCTAATTACTACAATAAACTTGCTATTCCATATACTCTAAATTATTACTAATTTTCTTTATCTCATTTTTATAAATTATTGTAAATATATTGTTTACCGAAATTGTAAAAAAAAATTAACCCATTGAAAATCTGGATGCTATCAATTCATCATGCTTAATTAGGATGGCATTTCATTTGGAATAATATTTTGATTATTATAGTAGAGGGCTATAACGACCTGCTCCAAACACAAGTAGCCCATCCTACTCGGCTGACATAGGATAGGACACATACGTTCAGCATGCATAACCCAAGCATTTTGCCACCTGCTTAACGGCGCATGCTCGTGGCGAGCAAACAACACATGCCACACTGCCCGCCAATCCAATTCATTATTGCTGTGTATTTGATTGGAGTAGTTTACTGCGGTAATTTCTGATTCTAACAAAAAAAATCTCCCAGCAAGCTGAGCCAAGCTTCAGAAGCTTACGCATGCTCCTCTTCTTTCTGTGTATCTTACTGGAGAATTCATGGTATGTATTTCACCTTTGTTGGCCTTACTATTTTACCTCTGGATCCTTCTTTTCATTCTTCTAACTTTAGTTTCTTTTGAAGGAAAAACTGGTGGAGTATGAAGATAGCAGCGAATCGGACGAATGCATGGAAAAAAATGCGGCTTCCCCGGAATTTTCGGAGAAAAATGCGGCGCTGCCGGAATTTCCAGAGAAAAATACGACTCCGCCCGCCAAAATTTTGATGGACAAAGGCAAACAAATAGAGGAAGAAGAGTGCACTTCTGCTCTTATATCATGCCACGATTTTTCTCACGAGGTGATCCGCGTATTTCGTATTGCAGATATTGGTTGTTTATGATTGTATCACAAGTATTTGTAATCTTGTTCTATTGAAAAATAAATTTGATCTTTGGCATTGTTGGATCGAAAGAAAACAAATAGTATTTGTGTGCTATTTCTATTTTTGTGTGTTTTTCTTTTGTGGATTCCTCTAAAATAAGTCCGATATTTCTTCCATTAAAGAAAAGAAATAGCATTTCTATGTCATTATTTATATTTTCTTATTAATTTGTGGATTCCGTGCTATTTCTTTTCTTTTATTGAACCTGAACTTGACAAAGGAAATGACATTTTTGCGTTATTATTTATATTTCTGTCTATTTTGTGGATCTTGTGCTATTTCTTTTCTTTTATTGAACATAAAGTTAGTAAAATGTCGACAAGAATAGGACATAATCCATAATTATGGATCATATTTGTGCACATTAAACAAAAAAAAAACAGTTTCATGGCTTCAATGGATGTAATCAGGAGCACGAAGCCGGCATTGGATTCATTTCTAATGATATTTGGCAATGACAAAGGCTAGGGGAAGGGAGAGACAGACAACATGTCTTTGATCACAGAATGACTGTGACTTTGCAACAATACTTCCTGCTTTGATTATATTTATATTTATGCTTTCAATGGTGAAGCTCATTCTTTCCGGATGCACTGTTGACTGCAGGCTGTTTCCGGGGTCCATCATGCTATTTTATAGTTGGCTAATTTCGAAAATATGTTTAAAATTTAGCGTAAGTTTCTAGAAGATATCAGTCCCATTTATCTAGTATAGAATCAGCTAAAATTTGTTGATGTTGTAAATCTATATTTTTCTTTGAATATTAATTTGCCTCTTGAATCTCTTATATTTCTACCAAGCTAAAAAGTTTTTCTTGTCATTCTATGTCTTAAAAAAGATTTCATGTAAATTTTGTAAATATTAAATCATCATCCCGAGTTCTTAAATATTAAGACTACGTTTCCTTCTAACATTAGCCCATGATACGAAAATCTTAACCTACGGTAGGAAAATCTTTTATTGGTATGCATCTAAAGATTTCCTTCCCGGTTGTCTTTAGTACAAAAATCTTAGTTCATAGCATGGACATGGTTCTAAAGATTTTCTTCCTATTTTGTATCAATAAAACAAACGTACATGTAAAAATTACAAAATATTATAAAATCAACGACATAATAGCATGGACTCATGGACACGGTTCTAAGTATTATAAAATCAACGATTTTCCATTTCATAAATCCTAGAAGGTCTTTCATAGATGAAATTACATAACTATATGTTTTATTTTTTTCATTAGTAAATTATTATTTCCCCCTCCATATGGTACGAATGGTGAAAAGATTTCCTTCTTATTTTTATATTTGAAAAATATTTTTATGAGAGACATTGAACTACTACGGAATCAACAAAATTTATAATTAATAAAAAGAGATCTATGCATTTCCTTGAACATTAGCTTCAAGCCCCTGCTTGCAGTTTTTGGATTGAAAAACAAATTCCATCTCCAGATAGTTTCCTTCTTGAAGAGGCCACACAACCTTCTAATGAACCAGATTTTGAAGGTCCATAATTTTCTCCATGGTCGTATTTAAGAATTTCAGAAGTCCATAGTCCATCTGATGAGATCAGAATCATAGACACAATGACAGAGCTAGATTAATGGGTGTTTATAACAGATGCCTCTATAGTGATGGTCAAAGCCTGGTCGATGGAAAATTGATAAATTAATGGATTGCATTTGTTTGGCTGTACAATATTTATTTTATTGAACCACAACTTCGTTTGTACAAACACATCATGGCCTTTTAAAAGCAGTGGTTACTGGATTAGTTTAGATTAGGCTCTATGACCTTTGGCATGGCCTTGAGATGTATTTTCTTGATTCTATGGACATGTCAGTTTTGAGTTTGAGGCCATGTTTACAAGAAAATGTAATTTCTCTAAATCCAAGAAATTGTTGGGATATGGTAACTTCCAAAGAAAAAGAAAAAGACAATGTGTGTACAAAACATTTCTCTGCATACAAGAAATTGCTGGGATATAATAACTTCCAAAGAAGAAGACAATGATTGTGTACAAAGCATTTGTGGAGGAAACTGCATGATATTAAGTATTAAGTGCCAGCAAGGTCATTAGGTCATTAAGACACATTTAGTGTGAACCTAAATAAGTTAAAAACCATGTTGCAATTTTACAGCGAGATGCCAAACACGTAGTACAATTAATTCATGCCTTTTTAAAACATTCAGTTTCCTTTCTGGGTTTTCAGATTCTAGCATATCATCAAACACTGGTCAAACTTTTCTTGAAGTCAATTTAGCTGACAGGAATGTTCAATTTGAACAAATGATTTGAAATTCTATGAGTAGTAAAAATTATTACCTACAGACAGAACTAACAAAGTACCCAAATATCACATTCTATTTATTTAATTTGTTTTCCCTAAACATTTGGAGTGTGGAGTGTTGAATACTAAATTGACAAAAACATAAAACTATCATATAGTAACTCACCAAGCTTTCTTTTTCTCTATCCAATTTCTTTCTTCTTCTTAGGTTCTTGTTTACTTAACCCTTCCCTTTTCTTCCAGCTTCTTGTTGGATTACCCTTTCTTCTTCTTAGGTTCTTGTTTACTTAACCCTTCCCTTTTCTTCCAGCTTCTTGTTGGATTACCCTTTCTTTTTCTCCCAGCTTCTTATTGGCTTATCCTTTCTTTTTCTCCTTCTTGTAGGGTTACCTTTTTTTCGTAACCAAACTTGATTGCATTCTCTTCTTGCATGTTTCATTATTAATACCAAAGTTGAACAATTTCCAAGTGGATACAGATGGTTGTCAAGTTGTTACACTGGTAATATATTTGGTAGGTAGATATCTCCCCACTTAAAGTTGATGGTCCCCATCATTTATTCTTCTTTTGATCTTCTTCCTGTTTTCATCATCCTAATAAGGATTTCCAAGCACTCCAATAATCTGAATATTCTTCAGACAATAGAGTGTGCACAACAAACAATAGAAAAGTAAATAATAATGACTCTATTATTCAAATTCTTCTTGTACATGGAAAAATCAAATGCAAAATAGACAAAGACTTTTAAGAACTGGAAAAGTAAATAATAATGACTCTATTATTCAAATTTTTCTTGTACATTGAAAAACCAAATGCAAAATTGACAGACTTTTAAAATCTATCCTAATATTCTTATCTTGTTTCTTTCAATCGTTCTAAGCTTCTTGTTGGCTAACCTTTTTCCTTTCTTGCAGCCTTTTGTTGGCATACCATTTTTTTCTCTCTCAACCTCTTGTTAGCATACCCTTTTTCTAAGCCCCCTTGGGTCCTGACCCACATTAGGTTCATTCTGTTGTTTTTTTAATTATTAATACAAATTTGAATGGTTTTCAAGCGATTGCAAACAATTTCAAAGTGGGTGTAAATAGTTGTCAAGTTGTTATACCTATAACACATTTTGGCAAGCGGATCAAACAACCTTTTGTAATACTTTGAAACTCTTCAACGCACGTAAGAAGAGAAGTCACCCAACATGGGTCAAGACTCAAGGTGGATCAGGGAAAAAGGGTAAACCAACAGAACCTAAAAAGGTGCCCGACATGGGTCAAGACTCAAGGTGGATCAGGGAAAAAGTGTAAGCCAACAAAAAGTTGGGAGAAATGAAAAGGTTAAGCTAACGAGAAGTTGGGTGAAAAGGAAAAGAGTAAGCCAAAAAGAAGTTGGGAGAAAAGGAAAAGGGTAAGCCAAGAAAACCTAAAAAATGAAAAGGAAAACTAGATAGAGAAAAAGGAAGCTCACTGGCTGTTGAAAATTATAATAGTTTTATGTTTTTGTCAATCTACTATTGCATACTCCAAATGTACATGGAAGAAATTGAATAAACAACATTTGGTATTTGAATACTTTGTTAGTTATATCTATGTGGTGTTTATGCTTTTACTAGCCAGGAAATATTTAGATCATTAGTATCATAGCATGATCTTGGCAAAGATGGAAAATAATGTTGGAGTGTTTGGAGATCCTAGGTACATGATTAAGACTGGAAGAATATCCTACGACGAGCAAATGCACAAAGAGCCAAAGGTGAGAATGAAGAAAATGACAACTCCATCCCATGGAAATGAGTAAATGAGGACCCTCAACTTTAAGGAGGGAGGTCTGATCTATCTAGCATATGTGTTACCTATGTAACAACCTAGCAACCGTTTGTAATCACTTTGAAATTGTTCAGATAACAATGAAGCACGCAAGAAGAGAAGTCACCCAATCCAGGTCAAGAAAAAAGGGTAAGCCAACAAGAAGCTAAGGAAAAAAAAGAAAAGGGTAAGCCAACAAGAAGCTAAGAGAAAGGAAAAAGGTTAAGCTAGCAAGAAGCTAAAAAAGGAAAGAAAACTGGACATAGGAAAAGGAAGCTCAGTAGGCTGCTGAAAATTATGATAATTTTATGCTTTTGTTGCATACTCCAAATGCATGGAAAAACAATTGAATAAATAGACTTTGGTGTTTTAGTACTTTGTTAGTTTAGTTTGTGCGTTGTTTGTACTTTTACTGCCCAAAACATATTTATCCTTATCTTGTAGTGACATTTAACATCCATCCCTCTATGACATGCATCCATGCACTATATGCACTTTCTTTTGCATAGATTGTGCTTTTTAAATTATAAAGTTGGTTATTTTTTAAAATTGCATGAAGTTGACATTAGTCAAAAGGTATACCCAAGTGTTTTTGCATGAGCACAATATTTCTGTCATTTCATGGTTACATATCAAGCAGTTGACTAAAACTTCATTTTTTTCAACTTTTAATTTGTTATAGCTTGCTAATTCAAATTTGCATTAAGCATATTTGTAAAAGGTATCTCTTTAATTTTTAAGAGTGAAACATTTAACTCATATACTTAGTATCTCTGTTTACAAGTTTTACAAGAACCAAAAGGTCCTTGCAAATTTCGAAGGCACAACAGATGCAGAAGTCACTGTCGATGGCATTTTAGATAGCATGAAAATATTGGATAGAAAAAGAGTACTCAACATTATTTATTAAGATTGACCTTACAATGTTCCTTTCTTTTGTATTGGTTAGCTCTGACATGAAAATTTGACATTAACACTATCTTATTAAAATATGAAAAATTGACATTAACACTATCTTATTAAAATATGAATGTACGTGGTCTAAGTTTATGTTAACTAGGTCAGGACTACCTATTGTTCGAGTTTTTTATTTTTAATAACAAACAGAGATATAAGGAGTTTCCTCATTTCATAATTAACTTCTCTATGTGCAAGAATACATCTGATAAGACAAATTTCTCTTTGACTCTTTTGTTGTCGTGCTTGAAGATGTAGTTTCTCTCAACTTGGATGACATGCACAATCAGAACGATTCTCCTTTTTGTACTGTTTAATAGAAAATTGAGGCTGATAAGTTGTCTTCTGTTTCAAAAGTTTCAGTTTATCTCCATGAAGATAATGTTCAATAAGAGAAGTTTATCTGCTGCCCATTTTGTTTGAATTTGGGTTTTCCCTCATTTACAATGAGTTCAACCACTGTTTCAATATTCTTAGCCATGTAATTCTGTTGGAACTAGATTAGTTCTGCTTGATATCCTTGTTGTTCATCACAGATGACTCAAAAAAAAAGGTCTTGCATTTGGTAAATTCCAATATTTCGTATAAAGTTTGTGAGCCAAGCATACATCTAAGTAGATACTAATGAATTCAAAACATAATTAGGCATACCCCTCTTGAAGAATGTTCAGTTGACATTTGGAATACTTACATTAAAACAACTAGCATTATCACTATTGACAAACACAAAGCACAGTAAATCAATTATATGCAAAGATCTAATCAATTGTCATTCCATGTTTTATTTACAGGCAAGCTCCTCAAGTGCACCATCAAGCTCTATTAGAAATTGGTTTATCGATATGGGATGTCCTCCTAATATCATTGACAAGGCTCTTACTATATATGGTATGAACAGATTTTTCAATTTGTTGTTTCAAGCAAGTTTTATGATCAAAGTCTTCATTAATGCTACATTTGTTAAAGCATACACCAATCTAATGTTATCATTTTTCTTGTGTTAGGAACAAAGGATGAAGATGTCATATTAGAGTATATATTAGCTTGTCAAGTGAGTCATCAATTAACATTCTTTGCCACTTGCATTTCTACAAGTTTAAGAGAATTATCTCTTTGTACTATGATAACAATTACTGTTATTTTTTATAGGCTGCTGATTACTCATCAGATTCAAGTAATCAAAACCTAAATAATGATCTAGGGAGAATAGAGAGTGATGAAAACTATAACCTCAAGGAAGATGAAGTGATAAGTGAGGACCAACTTCTTGGACATCCACGTCTAAAGGTAACCATATGAATCTTGTTAAATCAAAATGCTAAATATCTAAAAACTGTTTTCAACTTGCAGTGCAAGATTTAATGCTAGATTCGTCTCTTGTATATCCTGGTAAAATATTTTGTCTAGTACATTTACATATGCTTTTTAAGCTTGGGTGATTCAACTAGGTTGTGGCTAGATAAAATCAAGGTTCTCCCAGGCATTTTGGAGCAGGGAATGGGGAAATGATAGGAAGAGTTTCTGCTACCATTAAAATCTATCTCCCTCAAAAATTAGCAAGTAGCCCATGAACTTGAACAATTCCACTATATGAACTATGAACATTGGAGTTGTACTCTCATACCATTGGAGTCCATCTGTTCCATTCATATAGGTTTTAAAATTTGGCCTCCATAGATAAATTTGCAAAATTATATGGTATGGGACAGAAAATCTTTGCACAAAATTACAATAAACAGCATCCTTTGTAAGCAAGCAAGGACAGTGAACATGTTGGATATTTAAGAGGATGTAGAAGAACCAAGTTTGTGAAACATGCTGGAGCTTCCTAGAAATTGTATCCTTCTTAGATTTTGGTATATGATCTAAATTTGAACCATGAGGAGTGTATTGAATGTTACGAGCACACAAAAAGGAAATGAGAACAACTTCTTTTGTTGCCTAGCTTCCACCTTTGGAGCAGTTTCTAAGCATGCATCCTCTAAGGAATTAATGAAGATAAGCTCTCTGAGAAAACCATTCAGATACAAATTTGATATGAAGGGCATCATCAAGGTCAAGTGCATCCAACTTGATAAGATAAGATAATTCTACTAATGTCCAAAGATGGCCAAAGTAGGCCGATGGGACTTGTTGAAAAGAGCTGTTACAAATTACAATGCACTGTGGTAACCAAAAACTACTATGAAAATAAGCTAAACTAGACTAAAGAATCTAGTGTAAAGTACTCTAAAGTGGAACAACTTGACTTGAGGCTTGAAATTCATTTAGCTTGTAGAAGCTTGACATGATATTGCTACCAAGTGAGGGCTTGATGGTCCATATATGCAGGAAATTATGGACCATCAAGCCCTCACTGTTCCATGATTCCCTGCATTGAAATTCATTTAGCTTGTAGAAGCTTGACATGATATTGCTACCAAGTGAGGGCTTGATTGTCCATATATGCAGGAAATTATGGACCATCAAGCCCTCACTGTTCCATGATTCCCTGCATATATGGTACAATCCATGTTATGATTTCCAATGCCCTTGACTCTATGGTACAATCCATGTTATGATTTCCAATGCCCTTGACTCTATTGACAAGTATGGCATGACTAGGTTCATGGCATACTTGTACTCATATTTGATGTTTGTACTAGTGGATGACTTATTGGTTCAGTGATTGCCTACAATGGGAAATTACATAGTTTTATCGTAGAAGTCAAGATGGCAGTAATAAGCTTCTTGGCTTTTGGCATTTGCTTCTTTGATGAAAGTGGTAAGAGTGAAGATATCTCACATGTTAGATGGTTTTTTTTTTTCTAATGTCTACATGTCCCTTGGCATGAAGTTTCTTTGGCTCAACCTATTAGTAAATACAGTAATCAAGTGCAATGGTAAACAACTCAACTTATGTACATCTCGTCAGACTGCTCTAATAGTTCCCAACTTCATTCATGCCTCCAAATATAAGGATTGTGTGAATGATTTGAAGCCTCAAAAGAACAAAAATCTAAAACAGAAAATATGGTTGAAAATCTTATATTCACATAGTAAGTATGGTGAACTGTAGTCCTATGGATGTCTGTTTAAGATGTTTTTGTGTTTAGCTAAGAAATAGCAGATGTAATCTTGTTTCCATCAATAAATTTAGGCTTAACATTTTTCCGTATTAGGGATCTCACTAATAGCCATATTTATATTCTGTAGTTGACTTAGTATTGACTCATAAAACCTCTGGAACATGTTCAATTGAAATCCACATAAGATGGGTATCCATTTAAAAGATCCATGTGTATTGGAATTATATATGATTCTACACTGCGGTTGGAATTTATATTCATTTTCTTGTGTGGAAGTTATTTAGTAGATCAAGAATTTGAATATGATTTTAACTTTGGCTTTCATCTTGGGAAACAAATAACTATGTTGGGACACTCTGATAGAATTATGTGTTTAAGAATATCTAGAGTTTATGGTCATCTCTTGCCTATATTTTTTCAAAAGTACAGATATAATGTACAGTTGGGTGGTTATGGATGTTTACTCCAAAATGCATTGCAAAAATGTCCGACATAGTTTCATGTTGCTGGGGGGTTTAGTTTGAACTAGGGAATTTTATTACTGCCAAGGCACAGAGAATTACCTGTTGTAAACAGAGAATTTTGTGTTTTGTTTATATATTTCGTATATATGCATGTTTTGATATGGTTTATCTAAAATGTATCAGGAGGGTCCAGCAGATATTTATGTTGTGTTTATAGAATTTGTACATGCATGTTCTGATATGTTTATCCAAAATGTATCAGACAGGTCCAGCAGAAGAATTTTATGCAGATGATATCAGGGCCCAACTGCTGGAAATGGGTTTTCCTGAAAATGTGATCTCTGCAGCAATTGAAGTAAACGGTATGTCCTTTCTGAGGGGATGAAAAGTATAATACTGCACTTAATTTCTCTGTCCGATTTTGTACATTAACTTTCTTTTTTCTATTTTTAGCCTGCACATCCATTTAATGAGACATTTTGGGATACTATTTAAGGGTGACTCAAGATTATACAAACCAGAGCAGAAAGACCTCCAAATAGGAAAAGAATAAAATCCCTCCCCCTTTCAGCCTCTTTTTTTTGGTAACTCTCTCAAACTTTAAACAGTTTTTGTTCCCCTGGATTGATATCATTTTGAAATTGTTATTTGCTTGCATTCCACCCAGCTCCTCTTCCTAGCATTTGCATCCATATGAGATGCTAGTGCACCATATTTCTTTTACAGCGATAAGATATTAACAATAATTTTTTTCCCTTTGATTTTTCTCTCTAATGTATTTTATGGGAATTTAAAACCTTTTAATTTCTTTTATATTTGTTTATGAACATGGCTAAATGTTACAAACAATGCTAGCTTAGTTTTTTTTGGGGGCGGGAAACAAAGTGATTATCTTGCCTGCCTTAATCTTGAGTGGAAGTTGTTTAAATTTAGTTGATCAATACATAACTTACTTGCTTTTTGTACTTAGAAGGTTGTTTTTTAAAGAGCTTGCAAGAAGCTACTACTTAGTTTGATAACAGATCTATCTCATTTTCATCAACAAATACTACTTAGTTTGATAACAGATCTATCTCATTTTCATCAACAAATAGACAAGTATTTGGGAGTCTATTTATAGAATAAAATATTTAAGATTTTATTTCCAATGTTGGACGAGGATATATAGACTGTAATGTTGGACGAGGATATATAGACTGTAATGTAGTCATATCATCTGCATGATGAGAAGAATAGGTCATATTATATAACACTAGGTCATATTATATAAGAGTGTTAGGAGGCTATTATATCAAATGGATGATAAGAGATTCTTGGATTGAATAGAAGATGGACAGAAAGAGTTTCTCGGTTAGATCGTTTTCATTGAAAACTTGTTGAAGGCTTAGATATTAAAAGGGCATTCTCTTTGATCCTTAATATTACTGCCTTCAAATTCCTCTAGTTTTTGAAACTGGTACCGAGTCTCAGCTGAAAAAGGGTCTAAACCGACGCTTTGGAAATCACCCTACCTGTCCCATGTTTGGCATGGATATTCATTAAATCAACACAAAGAAATTTCTACATCATTAGTTTTCACACCAAGCTTGAAAATAGAACTTTCCTTCTCTTGAAGTAACAGTTAATGGGGTTTACCAACATCCAAACCATCTATGAGATCGGAACCCAATGAAAAACCTACATGGCACTCACCATCACACCCCAATGTAGGAGGAATCACCCCAACCCTTACATTAACACTGTTTCCCTTCACACTTATTCAGGTCGATTAAAGGAAGAGCCCACCACATTGCTGTGTTGCCATAGCTCTATCAGTTTAGGAGACATCTCATGTTCATTCTCACATATGCCCACCACATTGCTGTGTTGCCATAGCTCTATCAGTTTAGGAGACATCTCATGTTCATTCTCACATATGCCCACCACATTGCTGTGTTGCCATAGCTCTATCAGTATAGGAGACATCTCATGTTCATTCTCACATATGCCCACCACATTGCTGTGTTGCCATAGCTCTATCAGTTTAGGAGACATCTCATGTTCATTCTCACATATGAGTGTAGAAGTAATATCATATATTCCTAGCCCCTCTAAATAGTCTTTAAGAGGGACATTAAAGTGTTGTGTAGACCAACTTACTAGGTCCAGATTAATCATTACCTTGTATTTGTAACTTCTGGTGTCTTTGTAATCCTGCTAATCCTTATAGCAATTTGGGTTGTATAAATAATTGGTGCACATATTTCATCACATCCTCTTGTGTACTTCAATTTGTTATTCATAAAGTATTTTTTGCTATCAACAATTTGGGTGTCTTTAGAAACCCATCCATACCTATGGTGTTTTGTTGTGTTGTATTCTTTGGGAGTTGTTCTTCCTTTTCTAATTTGACAAGGAAACATGTTTCCTGATGGTATCAAAGCTTGGACTTGGTGTCCTTGTGATCCTTATATCAATTTGGGTTGTATAAATAATTGGCACACATATTTCATCACATCCTCTTGTGTACTTCAATTTGTGATTCATAAAGTATTTTTTGCTATCAACAATTTGGGTGTCTTTAGAAACCCATCCATACCTTTGGTGTTTTGTTGTGTTGTATGCTTTGGGAGTTGTTCTTCCTTTTCTAATTTGACAAGGAAACATGTTTCCTGATGGTATCAAAGCTTGAAGTGTGAACATTGAAGCTCTTGACTTGATTCCAAATTTTGGGCTGAGGAGAGTTTTACATGAGTGAGGGACAATGAAACAATGTGAAAGTTGTTTGGTCTTGGCTTCAACTTTGAATCAACAATGTGAATGTTGTTTGGTCTTGGCTTCAACTTTGAATCAACAATGTGAATGTTGTTTGGTCTTGGCTTCAACTTTGAATCAACAAGATGGAAACAAGATAGGTTCAAAATTTCTTCTAAAAATCTAGGTAGATTGCGGTCGGTGAGCTTTAAAAGTGTACTTTGGACTTCTAAAGTTTAATTTGGTTTGGTAGACACTTTTCTTGAATTTTAGAAGAATGTGTAGAGAAGTATCTAGGTGAATTGGAGAAGCATCTAGGTGAATTGGAAATAATCCTTTGGTGAAAAGATGCGGTTTAATGTGGAGAACCACACTTTAAAATTTCGTTGTCTAGGTAGATTGTGGTCGGTGAGCTTTAAAAGTGTACTTTGGACTTCTAAAGTTTAATTTGGTTTGGTAGACACTTTTCTTGAATTTTAGAAGAATGTGTAGAGAAGCATCTAGGTGAATTGGAGAAGCATCTAGGTGAATTGGAAATAATCCTTTGGTGAAAAGAAGCATCTAGGTGAATTGGAGAAGCATCTAGGTGAATTGGAAATAATCCTTTGGTGAAAAGATGCGGTTTAATGTGGAGAACCACACTTTAAAATTTCATTGTCAAGATCTTTTATGTTAGAGCTATTGTCAATTTAAGTGTTTCTTATGTTAGAGCTATTGTCAATTTAAGTGTTTTTTTTTCTTTTGAAATCATGCAAACTTTTGAAAAATCATTTGCATTCTACAAAATATAAAATTAAATTTTTGCACTTTTACCCACTCAATCATTTTATCCTATAAAATTGCTAATAAAACATCACCAACCATCGCTAGCCATTCAATCATTTTAATCATTTTATCCTATAAAATTGCTAATAAAACATCACCAACCATCGCTAGTTGATGAGTGGTGCCTAGGTGGAGTGGTGGAAAATGGAGCAAAGCTTCGCTAGCCATTCAATCATTTTAATCATTTTATCCTATAAAATTGCTAATAAAACATCACCAACCATCGCTAGTTGATGAGTGGTGCCTAGGTGGAGTGGTGGAAAATGGAGCAAAGCTAGTGAACATTCTGCAATGAGTGGTGCCTAGGTGGAGTGGTGGAAAATGGAGCAAAGCTTCGCTAGCCATTCAATCATTTTAATCATTTTATCCTATAAAATTGCTAATAAAACATCACCAACCATCGCTAGTTGATGAGTGGTGCCTAGGTGGAGTGGTGGAAAATGGAGCAAAGCTAGTGAACAGTCTGCAAGAGAAGATCCACTTCACAATAATAGTCTGCAAGAGAAGATCCACTTCACAATAATAGTCTGCAAGAGAAGATCCACTTCACAATAACTATTAATGAGAGGGAGAAGTTAGGTTAGAAGCTAACCAAGCCTCTACAATCAATTACACATTTTGTTTGTCTCCCTTTGTGTAGTTTTGTTTCAATTGAGGTAGTGGCTATCATGATGGACCCTTGGTCCACACCATCTACACGTCTTTCATAGGCCATTCATTCTTGTGTTGCTTAGCCAGTTCCTTATTAAGTGATTGCACTTCCTACACTAGATAATAGGCCTTTTTTATCATACTATATTTTCACACTGTTGTCACCTTGGTTTTGGTTTTAGTTGTCTTTTCCCTTGTCAAGCATTTCCAAACCTTGCATTTATGGCATCTCCATTTGATGTGTTGATAGAATTATCATCTTGGTTTTTGTTTTGGTTGCATTTACCCTTGTCAAGCATTTCCAAACCTTGCATTTATGGCATCTCCATTTGATGTGTTCGTAGAATTCTCCACCTAGTTGTTCCTCATATTCGAGGGGCTTTCCTTCATCAAGTATTCTAAAATGCCTCTTAGAATTTTCCACCTAGTTGTTCCTCATATTGAGGGGCTTTCCTTCATCGATATATTGAGGGGCTTTCCTTCATCAAGTATCGGTATTGTAAAATGCCTCTTCACCTTGGTATGACCTTCCTCTTTAGACTACTATGTTCTGTTCTTTCTTGACTTTTCACATTGGTATGGCTTTTCTCTTTACACTCTATGTAAGTAGATCTCTGTGTTCTTTATTGGAACTCCTCTTTAAATCTCTTAAACATATGTATTATCTCCTTGCAGATGTCTATGGATGTTTTTCATACTATTGACATCATTAGATTTGCTAGCAGCCACCTAACCCTGCCTTCTACATAATGTCTTTGATTCACTCTTTATGTTTATACGTATAGTGTGATTGAGGACCTCTTCATACAACATCAATGGGGCCACTTCTATCTTCTTTCTATACTTAGAAAACTCCCTTCAATAAACCATCTATTAGATTATTTTCCAAACTTATTGATGAGTTCCTTCAACCTTCAATTGTTGGACCAAACAAACCTTGTCTTATCTTGTCCCATGTTATAAATCTTAATGATAAGATGATCTCAGTGTTGTTGTGCAACAACTTCAATATTTTTTCATAGGCTTCTCTCAAGATCTCAGTGTTGTTGTGCAACAACTTCAATATTTTTTCATAGGCTTCTCTTCAATATTTTTTCATAGGCTTCTCTCAATTTCTTGTTGTGCAACAACTTCAATAATTTTTCATAGGCTTCTCTCAATTCCATCCATGTCAAATGCATGTTCTTGCCAACTAGTCCATAGTAATCCCATGCATGTAGAAAAACCATGCATGTTGCAAGAATGTAGAAAATGGTTGAGATGCCCTCAACCATGCATGTTCTAACTAGTTTATAGTAATCCCAATGCAAGATTTTAGAAAATGCCCTAATTCCATGTACCTAATTCCATGTACTAGTCCATAGTAATCCCAATGCAAGCTTGTAGAAAATGCCCTAATTCCATGTACTAGTCCATAGTAATCCCTAGAAAATGCCCTAATTCCATGTACTAGTCCATAGTAATCCCTAGAAACTGCCCTAATTCCATGTACTAGTCCATAGTAATCCCATGCAAGCTTGTAGAAAATGCTCTCAACCATGTGTGTTCTTTGGCAATTCCATGTACTAGTCCTCAGTAATCCATGCAAGCATTGTAGAAAATGCTCTAATTCCATGTACTAGTCCATAGTAATTCCATGTACTAGTCCATAGTAATCCCATACAAGCTTGTAGAAAATGCCTTTATCCAATCCACCTCAATTCCACGTGTTAGTCCATAGTAATGCCCTCACATAATCCACCTCATGTCTATTGGCATTCCATGTATTACTCCATAGTAATGCCCTCATCCAATCCACCTCATGTCTATTGGCATTCCATGTGTTAGTCCATAGTAATGCCCTCATCCAATCCACCTCATGTCTGGCATTCCATGTATTAGTCAAAAAATAATGCCCTCATCCAATCCACCTCATGTCTATTGGCCTTCCATAGTAATGCCCTCACATAATCCACCTCACCTCAATGCCCTCATCCAATCCACCTCAATGCCCTCATCCAATCCACCTCATGTCTATTGGCATTCTATATTTTAGTCAAAAATAATGCCCTCATCCAATCCACCTCATGTCTATTGGCCTTCAAAATTACTTTATTAAGTAGTCTTTTTTACCCCATAAAATTTGGGGTTCTTTTTATTTTCCTCAAAATATACTATCATTTTAACTGATTAAATTGATTAGATTGGTTTCCCTTCTTTGGACCTTAGATTGTTTTCCCTTCTTTGGACCTCATAAACATAAACAAGATTTGTTAGATGATGAACCTCTAGTGTTCCTTTTTCAACATTTCTGTTGAAGCATGCTCTTCTAACTCTACAAGATTATTTCATTAACAATAAAGTTGAAGTCACTTCAAGTCCCCCTCTCATAGGTAATAAAGTTGAAGTCACTTCAAGTCCCCCTCTCATAGCTAGACACATTGTGCCTTATCCTCATCTCCACATTGATCCTCCTAGATTACTCTCCAACTTTTTCAAAGGCTATAGATCCTTCTAGTTAAATATTTTACTGCATTTCTCTCCTCATCAAAGAAGTCTATAGTGACTTGCATTCTCTTCTTTGAAGTCACTTCAAGTCCCCCTCTCATAGCTAGACACATTGTGCCTTATCCTCATCTCCACATTGATCCTCCTAGATTACTCTCCAACTTTTTCAAAGGCTATAGATCCTTCTAGTTAAATATTTTACTGCATTTCTCTCCTCATCAAAGAAGTCTATAGTGACTTGCATTCTCTTCTTTCTTAGAGAAGTCATCCTCAAAATCTCTTCTTAGAGAAGAATTTTTCTTGGCTCAATAGGGGTACAACTTTTTCTTTTTCGTTTCCTATGAAATAGTTTCCGAATAAAAATATGTTGCACTTGCATTCACTTGCTCTTTCCTTCCTTCTCACTAAGGGGATAGAGATGTCCATATATCCTTTATTTTTTGCCAGTAATTTGCATGGAGGATGCAATACTTGCCTTCATTGATCTTCGAGGACCACCATAGAAGGTTTCTTTTTCCACTTTCTTACTTGCCTTCATTGATCTTGGGGGACCACCATAGAAGGCTTCTTTTTCCACTTTCTTCCTACTAAGGGGACGTTGACTTTCATTGGCCAAAACATGCTCTCTTCTCTTCAATCCTATCCAATCTCCATGTGGGTTGATCCCCTTATTTTCGTTGTTGTTGCATGTCCACACAAGATGCTCATTTGGGTTGTTTACTCATGAATTTCTCATGAGTGTAGTATGCTATGGTATTATTCCCACACATGCAATACAATAAAATATCATTCGATATATTTTACAATGCAACATAATGCAATGGAAAGATCAAACCATAGAACATACACAATACACAACAAGAAATATCTCATATCTCATATATCTCATATCTCATAGCACAATTCATGATATTCTCCAATAAGATACATAGTACAACCCAAAGGAATCCAAGGGAACACTCTCAATAGAATACCATATCTCATAGCACAATTCATGATATTCTCCAATAAGATACATAGTACAACCCAAAGGAATCCAAGGGAACACTCTCAAGAGAATACCATACAATATATTATACAATGCAACATAATGCAATGGAAATATTAGATCATACAAACATACACAAAGCACAACAAAAATACAATGCAACATAATGCAATGGAAATATTAGATCATACAAATATACACAAAGCACAACAAAAATATTAGATCATACAAAAATACACAAAGCACAACAAAATACACAAAGCACAACAAAAATATTAGATCATACAAACATACACAAAGCACAACAAAATACAATGCAACATAATGCAATGGAAATATTAGATCATACAAACATACACAAAGTACAACAAAAACAATTTTATCATATTCTCAAATAAGATTCACAATACAACCCAAAGGAATCCAAGAGAGCACTCCCACAATATATTATACAATGCAACATAATGCAATGGAAATATTAGATCATACAAACATACACAAAGCACAACAAAAATACAATGCAACATAATGCAATGGAAATATTAGATCATACAAATATACACAAAGCACAACAAAAATATTAGATCATACAAACATACACAAAGCACAACAAAAAATATCTCATGGCACAATTTTATCATTTTCTCAAATAAGATTCACAATACAACCCAAAGGAATCCAAGAGAGCACTCCCACAACCCAAAGGAGTCCAAGAGAGCACTTCCACTATGCAAACCAATACAATGTCAGCCATGTGCATATCTTCTTAGAGGGACCTGTTGGCATTTTTGCCACATTAAAATTTTTGACAAAATTTTGCCCAAGTATGAAGCGCACTTTGCTAGAAAAATCCCTTTCGAGCTTTAAATTGACGAAACCCATGCAGAAGTGTTGGCATTTTCACAGGCCCTAAAAGAGGATGATAAAGTGGATGAAATGATCTTTAGATATTTCATTATTGTAGATCTTCTCTTAAGCTTTCCAGCGATATATTATAATAGGCGATCGGGTCAGCGGATCAAAAGTTATGGCCCCGGGAAGCAGAACCAGCGAAAGGCACTTCAAAAAAAAATACCAAGGCAAGATAAACTCATCTTCATGGATTTCTGGTGCGAAAATCCGCTTCGTGGATTTCTGGCACAAAATTCCGCCTTAGCGGATTTCTAGCGCGAACCCAGGAAGCCAGCGAAACCCCACTTCGGGTGCCATCTTCAGTGAAGCTCCCATCACCAGCGACGAAACATTAAAGAAACATTTTGGGCCATAATTGTCTAAGGCAAAAAGGTCAAGGAGGACAAGCTTATCTTCGCGGATTTCTGGCGCGAAAATCCTCTGCTCAACACATCTTCAGCTTAGCGACGAAATTGGAAAAGTCTAAGGCAAAGGCCAAAGCTGCTTCGTCCATAACGCTGGCGAAGCTGCACTTCGGGCCCCAATGTGAGAGAACATCCACTTCGGGGTTAACTAGGGCGAAAGCCCACTCCAGGTACTGCTTTCTCCGAAAAGTTTTTAAGGTAAAGTCAGCCTCAAATTTGCCTAGGAATCCAGCGAAGCCCAGCTTCGGGGGCTATCTCCAGCGAAGCTCCCATCAACAACACACTTTGGGTGAAAATTTTCTAAGGCAAAAAGTCAAGCTTGTCATTGCCCCTCAGCCTGGAGAAACTGCATTTCGGGCCCTTTCTTCGATGAAGCTCCATTTCGGGCCTAACCGGAGCGAACTACATCTAGTAAAAGTCCATTTTGGACTTAAGGCAAAAGCAGAAGCTGAAGCACCCCTCCCCCCAGCTCCAGCGAACTCCCATTTTCGGGCATCAACTCCGGCGAAGCTGCATTGCAGGCTTAGTTTGAGCGGACCTTCCTTGTCGGACCATGCCAAAGGCAAAGAACTGCACTTCGGGCTCGATTTCCAGCGAAGCTTATCCAAAGTGTTTTTAAGCGCTAAGGTTGCATCAAGAGGGCGTGCTTCCAAAGAAGAAGGTAGGTGCAAATTTAAGGCGCTTCCATAGTGCACAAATTTGTGTCTCCTGCCCATCCCATCAAAACGGTGCTGTCAGGTCCGGGAAAGCCCCCTAGGGAAAACTCCTCCTACTGCAGTAATGAGACAAGCATTCCCAACGATAAAACCTGTCCAGAGCCACGCCTCATAACTGCAGATACGGGTGAGTTGCAATCCATGAATACACTGTCATCTCACAAGGATCAAATATCAACTGCCCTAGTGGTTTTAGGGTTTGCCAAAAATCAGCTTAATGTAATTTAATCGGGGGGAACGTTCTGCTAGAGAGCTGTTGTACATAAATTTCGCATCAATATCAAGAGTCCTGGTTCTGATTCTGGACTCCTTTTCTGTCTATGATGCCTTCTATCATTATTTCTATTAATTATGTTTCTTTATATGCATGCTATAATTCTGCAATTTGGATTTAAATCTTTGATAAAGAGCAAAACTTAGAATTTTTTTTTTTTTTTTTTTTTTTTTGAATTTACATGGTGGAATCGGTAGCCGCCACGAATCCGGGCAGACTGTCCAACTTTTATGGCCGCCACAATATTCTACGTTGTCCGCCCCGGAAGCCGCCACACAGATCTTTGCGCAGTCCGCCTCTATAACCACCATGCCACAATCATTTTAAACCTTTTACGCCGCTGAAAGCACCAGGAAAGGGACAAGCGTTCAGTTCGGCAAGGCCCGAGATTTGAACCTTGGACCTCCGCAAAATCTGGAATTATTGAAGGATACATATCAGAGAATAATTCAGTCTTAGTTTCTATTATATTCATAGTATTGATTGCGAAGTTAGTAATTGTGCTCCTTGTTCTTCCCCTTGGAACCATCTGGCCTGTGGCCATATTTCCCATCCCTTTCAGTTGTTTCCATCTCTTTCAACAATTTCCCAATCTCTTTCCAGTTCCCTAATCTGAAACCCAAGCGTAGTGTAGTATAGGAGCCAGCCTTATCTGGAGATTGGCACGGAAGGCATCCCTTCCTTTTGGCCTTTCAAAGTGTTGGACGAGTACGAGTCTAGGGCGCATAGACAAACCAAACCCTTTCTCGTGGCAGATCCGTGACCAACAGTTTTTCTGGCACGCTCGGTGGGACGAACAGTCTCCATATTTTAAGGAAGATTGAGTTTGGTGAATCTCTGGCTTGCCTTCATCTGGAAAAATCACCTGGCACTGAAGATCCAGATTTCTTGATCGTAGGCGCATTTTAAGCTGAAAGAAGACACCCTGGAGGAATCAAGGTTTGGTGAACATCCTTGACCTCACAAGCGGAGAAAATAATGTTCACCTGGCGACTTTGACTTAGTGGCAAGGACCGTGATCTCTGCAAACCACTGCTATAATGGCAAAGGTATCCTGTCCCAGCTGGGATGATCCTGGCCCTCTGAATCTCCAAAGTTGGCACGAGATTCCCAAAAGTGCCCTGAAGACCCTAACAAAATACAATGGCACTGAGGGAATGGCCCAAGAGCACCTTGAAGATGTCGCTGCTCTAGCGACCCTCCATGACATAACCCACGAAGATGTCATGATCACAATTCTGGTGGAAGGAAAGGCGCTGCAGTGGTACAAAATACTCGGGCGTAAGAGCATCTGTTCATGGGCGGACTTGGCAGGAGCACTAGTCGACACATTTGATGGCTCTCAGGATCCCTTTCAACTCTTGATGCACCTCTCCACTATCACGAGAGCACCTCTAGAAAGCATCGCGGACTTCAATGCCCGATTTTGCAGGAGCTGGAAGAGAATTCCAGACGGAGATCCGACCGACACCCGCCCAGGCCCACCTCTTCTATGTTTCGGATTTCCGCCCGGATATAAGCCTCCTCCTACTGCAATCTGGGGAACAGATATTCCCTCAAGTCTTGCAGTTGGTAGTACAAGCGGAGCGACTTCTACTCCTATTAGGAAAAATACAGTGGGGAGAAACTGCCTTCCCATCACTCTCTCAGGTTGTTGTTGCTCCCGTCTATCCCACACAATATTCACAATGGCAGATCCCTCAAACTGTGCAAAGACCTGGAATGCAACTGTGTGGAGCTCAAGATGCGGATCTTGTCCAAGGCCAACGGTGGGAATATGCAAGCACTGCTCAAGCAATGGATAATATGGTTGCTTGCATTTTCCATCAGGAGATGGGCCAACAAGGGGAACATGCTCAAGTGGAAGATTCTGAGAGCAAAGAGGGCATATTTTTGCACCCTTTTTGTGTCCCAGGGCATAGCATGCAAGTATTTAGCCAAAACCCAATAAGCATGCCTCCTCAAGAGGCTGGTCTTGTGGAGATCCTGACAGAGGAGCATGTACCCAAGATCCCACAGCCAGCGGACTTTCAAAAGTGGCGACATTGGGGCCAGCCATTACCGCAACCAGTACTCGAAGAAGGCTCCCATGTGGCAAATCTCTTTGCCACATTATTCACTAACTGTATGAGTACTGGCATGCATGATAACTTGCCATGTTGCACCTTGTTCGCAACCTGGAGAACTTTGGGAAGAGGCCAGTTGGACTTCAAAGATCAACTCAAGTACAATCAGATCTGGTCCGGACACTGCAGATTCACTGGGTAGGCGCCCAACACCAATTTTGTGGTGGCGGCATGCCAATCATGTCGCAAAATTTTATGTAAATAATGTAAATAGGCCGGCTGGTAAGTAAAAGTTTCAGTTGTTTTTTTAGTTTATTTCGTGCATTTTTTGGTGCACCAAAGAAGACCATGAGCGCCAAGGAGAGGAGGAAGAAGCAGAAGGGGAGAAATTGGAGGGAGAGTTTACTGTCGTTAGTGAACATTCAAAAGAGGACAACGAGGATGACTTTGTTGCCCAATGGATAAAGGCTTGGGATATTTGCATTCAGACAAGCTAAATGCCCCGTGAGCTGCCAGAAATGTTGGCATTTTTGCCACATTAAAATTTTTGACAAAATTTTGCCCAAGTATGAAGCGCACACTTTGCCAGCGAAATCCCTTTGGAGCTTTAAATCAACGAAACCCATGCAGAAGTGTTGGCATTTTCACAGGCCCTAAAAGAGGATGATAAAGTGGATGAAATGATCTTTAGGCATTTCATTATTGTAGATCTTCTCTTAAGCTTTCCAGCGGTATATTATAATAGGCGATCGGGTCAGCGGATCAAAAGTTATGGCCCCGGGAAGCAAAACCAAGCAAAAGGCACTTCGGGCAAAAATCCGCTTCGTAGATTTCGTGGATTTCTGGTGCAAACCCAGGAAGCCAGCGAAACCCCACTTCGGGTGCCATCATCAGCGAAGCTCCCATCACCAGCGAAGAAACATTTCGGGCAAGAATTGTCTAAGGCAAAAAGGTCAAGGAGGACAAGCTTATCTTTGCGGATTTCTGGCGCGAGAATCCGCCTTCACGGATTTCTGGCGCGAAAATCCCCCGCTCAACACATCTTCAGCTTGGCGACAAAATTGGAGAAGTCTAAGGCAAAGGCCAAAGCTACTTCACCCATAACGCTGGCGAAGCTGCACTTCGGGGCCCAATGTGAGCAAACCTCCACTTCGAGCTTAACTAGGGCGAAAGCCCACTCCAAATACTGCTTTCTCTGAAAAGTTTCTTAGGAAAAGTCAGCCTCAACTTTGCCCAGGAATCCAGTGAAGCCCAGCTTCGGGGGCTATCTCCAGCGAAGCTCCCGTCAACAACGCACTTCGGGAAAAAAGTTTCTAGGGCAAAAATTCAAGCTTGTCTTTGCCCCTGATCCTGGCGAAACTGCATTTCTGGCCCTTTCTTCGACGAAGCTCCATTTCGGGCCTAACCGGAGTGAACTACATCCAGGAAAATTCCATTTTGGACTTAAGGCAAAAGCAGAAGTTGAAGCACCCCTCCCCCCAGCTCCAGCGAACTCCCATTTTCAGGCATCAATTTCGACGAAGCTGCCGGACCATGCCAAAGGCAAAGAACTGCACTTCGGGCCCGATTTCCAGTGAAGCTTCTCCAGAGCGTTTTTAAGTGCTAAGGCTGCATCAAGAGGGTGCGCTTCTAGAGAAAAGGTAGGTGTGAATTTAAGGCGCCTCCATGGCACACAAATTTGTGTCTGCTGCCCATCCCATCAAAACGGCGTTGTCAGGTCCGGGAAAGCCCCCTAGGGCAAACTCCACCTACTGCAGTAATGAGACAAGCAAAAGCCCCCTAGGGCAAACTTCACCTACTGCAGTAATGAGACAAGCATTCCCAACGATAAAACCTGTCTGGAGCCACGTCTCATAACTGCAGATACGAGTCAAATCTCACAAGGGTCAAATCTCAGCTGCCCCAGCGGTTTTAGGGTTTGCCATTAATGTTATAGATGTGAATTCCTCTATAAAAACCATCTCAATGTAATTTAATCGTGGGGAACGTTCTGCTAGAGAGTTGTTGTACTTAATTCTGCATCAATATTAAGACTCCTGGTTCTAATTTTGGACTCCTTCCTGGTTCTAATTCTGGACTCCTTTTCTATGTATCATGCCTTTTGTCATTATTTCTATTAATTATGTTTCTTTATATGCATGCTCTAATTATGCAATCTAGATTTAAGTGTGATAAAGAGCAAAACTTGGAATTATTGAAGGATACATATCAAAGAATATTTCAGTGTTAGTTTCTATTATATTCATAGTATTGATTGCTGCTGATTTAAGTAGAAGTTAGTAATTGTGTTGCTTGTTCTTCCCCTTGGAACCATCTGGCCTGTGGCCATATTTCCCATCTCTTTCAGTTGTTTCCATCTCTTTCGGCAATTTCCCAATCTCTTTCCAATTCCCTAATCTAAAACCCAAGCGTAGTGTAGTATAGGAGCCAGCCTTCTCTGGAGATTGGCACGGAACGCATCCCTTCCTTCCGGCATTTCAAAGTGTTGGACGGGTCTAGGGCACATAAACAAACCAAACCCTTTCCCGTGGCAGATCCATGACCAACAGGACCATACACGCTCCACCCTTTTGTATATAAAACACCAACTAATAACTCTATACTTAAACTTAAGAAAACAAAACACCAACTAATAACTTTATACTTTAACTTAAGCAAACAAAACGTTATAATGTTATTTAATGCTCATGACTAACTTGACAATCTATAAGAGGCACAAGATTTTTAATGGATGGCCCAAAATAATTAGAATGGTCTTTCTAGAATTCTCTTATAGTGATTGAAAGAAATGGAATCCTAGTAGAAAATGTTCCACAAGATGGGTAAATAGGTAAAGAAATAAAGGTGAGAAATAAACACACAAAAAGGAAATAGGTAAAGAAATAAAGGTGAGAAATAAACACACATAAAGGAAAGCTTTGCATTGCCATTACAATAAGTCAAGTATACATTCCATAATGGGGGTATCCTTCATGTACTCCATGGTTGTCAAATGATGTAGGTAGGTGATTGGGCACATGAACAAATGAAGGGTCCTATGATTTATTATGTAGTGTTGTTGCATGTGTATATCTAATGTGTATTGGGGTATTTTGATGTTTTGGTGATAATGTGTATTGGGGTATTTTGATGTTTTGGTGTACGGGTAGTATAGTGGTAGTTATGTAGTCGTCAATAACGTATCAATCTCATTATATTTATATGTATGCATTTGTGTTGGTAGAAGTGTATAGTCTATATGTTGTATGCTGGAGCAGTCCTTGATGTACTATCTATAATTGGTTTAAGAAGAAAGTAGGGTTTTTCCTTGAAGTATAATGCTAGTTGAGAATGGTCAAGGAAAGTCTATATGCTGTACACTTGAGCAGTCCTTGATGTATTGCAGATAATTGGTTTATGAAGAAGGTAGGGTTGGTCCTTGAAGTATGATGTTGGTTGATAATGATCAAGGAAAGTCTATATGTTGTACACTTGATCAATCCATGATGTATTGAAGATAATTGGGTTATGAAGAAGCATATTGTATATGTTTCATATCACACAAGCATATTGTATATATTTATCCCGTTGTGTACCTTTGTTAATATAGTTATAATGGAATTATTTTTGTAGTTTGTTGTATTCTAGTTCTATATATTTTTGTCATTGCCTCTATGAAATTGGGTCGAACTTCATCACAACTTGTGATGAGCACCTTGCTCAAGAAGGTATGCAATGATGACAATGGGATGGTTATAACATGGTCGATGAAGAATGAAGAATGTAGTCCAAGTGTGTTATTTCTCCCTTTAGACGAGAGAAGATTGGATTCTACAATAGGAAGTGATGCACACTTCCCTTTGATGCCAACAAAGGGCCAAGTAACAAAGTCCTTTTTGACAAAGGGCCAAAAAACAAAGTTGTTCATGACAAAGGGCATGAGAAGGTGAAATTAAGGTGTGTGTGATGACACAAGGCGTGATGAAGGCATCGATGATGACGCAAGGCACGACGAAGGGCCATGTGACAAGTCTAACAATAGATAAAACTTGTCAAAGTAAGAAAGGTTGATATGAGTCAGACAGTGCACATGATAGGAGTTTGATATTGGAGCAATTGTAGGTTAGCATGTCCAGTGGTGAGGGGGATACAAGTTCGATATTGGAACAATTGCAAGTTGGCATGTTTGATGTTGTGTCATATGGGAGTCCAACATTAGTAACTATAGGTAGGTTGGCACATCTGATAATGCACAAGATAGGAGTATGGCACAAAAGCAACTACAGCATGGTGTGTTTGACGAGGAGACATACAAATGACCATTGCCTATGGTGAAATAATTAGTCACAACAATGAACAACATCGATGAAATGCAGACAATCCCTGACCCGTACTGACAAGAGCACGAGCATCATGGTCAACTGAAGTGCATTCAGTTAAACCAGAACAAGTTACTGGTTGTCCAACCAATTCTGTTAGTAAGGAGGACATCGTTCCAAAAAATAAAAAGAAAGCATTAACAATCTGAAAATCATATTGAAATCAACAAAACAATAAACATTGTGCTCTTGTGAAGTCCATTGAACAAGGACCAAGGCATGGAAGTTACAAATAAGAGCAAGGAAAAGATATTTGATAGACTACTTGTATGGAAAAAAATAATGTCAACATCATAAAAATGGGTCAAGAAACAGTATCTTAATTATGTCAATATCTTAATTAACAGGAAAGGATTGTGGTATTTTCTGCGATCAAATTTGTTGACTGTGATCAAATTATAATAAAATTTGCATGACATTGGTCATGTTAATTAAATTTGGTAACATTCAGACAACTTCTGGTCAGTCTGAATTAAGCCTATTAAAGTGCCAGTAAAGTGAATTAATAATTTTTAAACATCAGCAATATGTCTAGGCTTTTTGAATGCAATCCCTTACAAAAATGGCGATACAAGCTGCAGTGTGCATTCGTGCTAATGCAACAGCTAGGAATGGTGAACTGAATGAAAAGACTATGCTGCTTGAATAGAACGGTATTGTTGCTATCCTATTTAGTTTTTGGAGATATGATTTATGAAGCATATGTTTGAGAATAGGCATCCCTCATATGGAGGTGGTTGTTACTTATTATCATATTAATTTCTTCATTTATTAAAAAAAAAAACCTATTTTCTTGTTCAGCAAAGTGACAATCATTCTTGAAAAATTACATTGCAATATCTATCTCTTAAGATTATTATAAATGGCAGGGTTAGGAATGCGTTAGATGACAACATCATTAGTTACCAGGAAGTTATCATCAATAATTGCAATGTACATTAACAGTATCAAGCGTAACAAGATAAATCTAAGAGACTCAATATGTTATTTTCTCTTAATATATTATCATCAATAATTGCAATATACATGAACAATATCAAGCTTAACAAGATAAATTTAAGGTACTCAGAGACTCAATATTGGAACTCAATATGTTATCATCAATAATTGCAATATACATGAACAATATCAAGCTTAACAAGATAAATTTAAGGTACTCAGAGACTCAATATTGGAAGATATGGCTAGTATGTTAAATATGTAAATCATGCTTAAGGTACTCAGAGATAAATCAAGCTTAACTGAAATATGTAAATCATGAATAATTATAGTACTCAGAGACTCAATATTTGAAGATATGGCTAGTATGTGAAGAAGCTGCTCAGAAGCCAGATGTATGTATTTAGTGTCTACATGCTTGGCAGACAATTTCATTTCATGAATGTGATTATCAGCAATATCTGGGTATAAAGTTCAAGCTTGGTAGAAAGTACATAGTAGTTGGATTCCTGAACACAGGAATGGTACATCAGTGTCATGCTGGAAGAGTTATTTTCTCTATATCTATATGATTTATCTAATGTAGCATAATTATGTTACCTGATTTCATTTATTTGTATCAGGAACCTCTGCAAAAATGTTTTTCTCATCAATGAATTTCCTCAGTAGAGTCCCTCATATCTTTTTTGGTTTCTTCATTTGAAGAACCTTTCTTAGTTCCTCTGTTTGCTGCAATCCAGGTTTTGTTTCATGTTTTCCATGCATGCGTGAGTATGGAAAATGATTATGCTTTTCGTCTGAGTTGCAGGGGTTGATACTCCTATACATGAGTTGGTAGATTTTATGTATGCTTACTTGCGGGACACAGAAGATGACAAATGTGTGGCAGAAGACCATGAAGGCATGGGAGATGCAGTATTTCAAAATTGTGGGATTCAGGTGCATACAAATTCCATTGGTGGATGTTCCAACACAAACACTAACTAGATGTCACAAAAAATCAGAATCTACAAATGGTCATTAAATTTTTTCTGTTAAATATATGTTTTCATGGGAAATGCAGTTAAAGGCATATACAGATAGCTTTCTTGTATGAATGTTAATACACGATATTCTGGAAAACAAGAGCCCTTCCTGTAGATTTTTGAGGGAACTTTTGCCTTTGATAAATGATTTTACTTGAAGCGTGGTGGAAAAGTCATGAAACTTCACTTTAAATTCACATAGAAATGTAAATTGCCAGAGCTCAATTGCATTTACAGTCAATGCAGGGTTCAAGATTCTAGCAAAATGCAAGCAATCTTGCTTTGTCATAGCATGTTTTAAATAAATAAGTACAGTGAAGGATAAAAATGTCCCAAGGGAATTCAAATAGCACAATGTCCAAAATGGACAATACTGATATCAGCAAAGGTATAAAGGAAATATGAAAAAAATAATGGTAGAAAGAGAAGAATACCAAATAAGGCATCTAAAAAGAACTCAAAGCCAACCACACCCATTATGATATGCTAAATCTGTACTAGTCAGTATCAGTCCTGAATTTGGGGGCTAGGAAAAAAATCTAGTGACAAGATGATATGGGAGTTTATATGAAGTTTCATACCTTGCACTATATGACCAGTCTTGTTTGTGTAAGTGCAAGGTCTCTGGAGCATAAACCATGAACACTGTGGAAATAAGAAGGAAAAGAAATTATATGGATGTTCCTGAATGAACAAAGCAGGTTTCTAGACTGGAATATAAATATGTTTATGTTATATTCTTTTAAATATAGTCAAAACAATACAAAAAGAACATAACAATGAGAATAGCAATGATAAGGGAACTGCAATGCCAATGAACATAAGCATGCAAGGTGAATCACATTAGAACACAAGATGCAAGAACTACGGCTCCTTCATAGTCAAGTCTACAAAGTCTAATTCACATTATAGAATGGTGCTAAGTTCCTAGCCAACCATCATGTTATGAACCTCTCTTCTCATTACCATAAATTGTTCACCAATGTACAAAAATACAAATATGTTCACCAATGTACAAAAATACAAATATGGACATAGAGATGCAAGAAACATAATACATTTATAGCTAGCATGTTCTACAGCTCCATCATAGTCAAGTCAACCAAGTCTGATTCATATTATAGAATGGTGCTGAGGTCCTGGCCAACCATCATGTTATGAACCTCTCTTCTCATTACCATAAATTGTTCACCAATATACAAAAACTATATAAAAATATACAACATGCATCCACAAATAAATTGCACAATAAATTTCATACAATAGAATAGAGATTGATAATACCCTTGAGGTGTTGTGAGGTAGGGCAACACCGTACAATGCTCCTTAGTGGAAGGAAGCCACTCTACAATATCTCCAACTCCACAAGCCAAGACTTCTACAAAGAATACTTCATATATGCCCTTTTACAATGGGGTACGTTTCTCTTTCTACAAGAGTGTAATGGTTCACCTTTCATGAGTTACAAGATCACCCATGGGGTGGTTCACCTTCCATGAGTTACAAAGTGCATAATAATATGATAATATCCTTTGATGGTTATATATATGACAATATTGCATAATAATATGACAATATTCCTTCATATGACAATATTCGCTAACGGTTAAATATGATTTTATGACATAATGCGGCCTTCTTTATTCAATAGGCTCATACCACTATACAATACATTATTAAACTATTAACTACCTATTTTGGGTAACTAACATTTATGCTGAATATTGTTGCCTTAAGCCATGCCTCCAAGATTATTGCCACTCCTTATGGTTAAGATGGCGATATGTTGAGGTTCTACATTTTTTTTTTACTCTTCCTTTTTACTTCCCTCATTTGGTTTGTCTCTTTTTTTATTTCTTCCTTGATCTCTTGTTGAGATTCTATTTCAGATTCTTTTGCCGCTTCAATAATCGCTTCTTGTTTTTCTTTACACTATAATCGCTTCTTGTTTTTCTTTACACTGAGAAATATCCTGTAAGGTTATCTTCTTCTTCCTATACCATAACTTCATGAACTGCTTTTGCACAAAAGCACATTAATATTAACAGTACCTAAAGAATGCAACCAAGGATAACCAAGAACAATATCTATATCATTCATCTCAATAGCATGAAAATCTGAATGTAAAACATATATATCCATGGTAAGCTTCAAATATTGAGTTTCTTTGCTTGAACTTACAACCTCTTAGTCAAAGACATATCAATAAAAATTTTAATATTTTTATCAATAAAAAATTTAAACATTTTTACCCACATATCAATAAAAATTTTAATATTTTTATCAATAAAAAATTTAAACATTTTTACCCTCAAGTTGTATCTCTTTGAGTTTCTTTGCTTGAACTTACAACCTCTTAGTCAAAGACATATCAATAAATAAAAAATTTAAACATTTTTACCCTCAAGTTGTATCTCTTGAGTTTCTTTGCTTGAACTTACAACCTCTAAAGGCATATCAATAAAACTATATTGGTTGTGGCATATCAATAAAACTATGTGGCATATCAAGTTTCTTTGCTTGAACTTACAACCTCTAAAGGCATATCAATAAAACTATATTGGTTGTGGCATATCAATAAAACTATGTGGCATATCAATAAAACTATATTGGTTGTTAGGGTTAAAACTATATTGGTTGTGGCATATCAATAAAACTATGTGGCATATCAATAAAACTATATTGGTTGTTAGGGTTAATAGAAACGATAATAAAAAATTAATAATTTTTTTTTAATTTTGAATGCAACCATAAACTTGCAAAATTGAATTTTTACATTCAAACAAATCTTGTTGACCATTGTTTGGCCTTTTAGTCTACACATTATTATCCATTGCCTCTAATCCCCATTTGTTTAAATCCATTGCCTCTAATCCCCATTTGTTTAAAAATACAACTTCAAATTGCCTCTAATCCCGATTTGTTTAAAAATACAACTTCAAATTCTTCTTCATATATCTATATTTATGAGTTTAAGAAAAGTCCTCATACGAAGAGAGCTTTCTTTATTTTTAAAACCGAGAGATTTTTTTTTAAAAAACTAAATAACTTCAAATTTCATCTAAAAGAAAAAAATTTAGAAAATTTTTTCTACTTTCTCAACTATTCCCTAACATCATTATCATCCCCTCTAGGGAATATTGGCAAATCCATTTTTTTTTTTTATATTTATGAGCTTAATAAAAGTCCTCATACGAAGAGAGCGCTTCCTTTTTAAAATAAAGTTTTTTTTTTAAACACTAAAAAACTTCAAAAACTTCAAATTCCATTTGAAAGAAAAAATTTTAGAAACAATTTTCCACTTTCTCAACCATTCCCTAACATCACTATCATCCCCTCTAGTGAATATTGGCAACTCCATTTTTTTTTTCAAAGCAACTAGGGTTTTAAATAACCGAAAACTCTCAAAAATTAAAATTTTTGAAATCTCATCTATTTCCTCTTCAACAATTTGCAAAATTTTCATCAAAACAAAATAGTAACTGATTACACGGATTCAAAGTTATAATTCTTTTTTTTTTTTCTGTACAACCCAAAAACAACACCAAAAGCCCAACTTACACTAGTTGCAACTCTCTTAATGCTTGAAATCTCATCTATTTCCTTCTTCAACAATTAAATCTGCAAAATTTTCATCAAAACAAAACAGTAACTGATTACACGGATTCAAAGTTATAATTTTTTTTCTTTTTTCTGTACAACCCAAAAACAACACCAAAAGCCCAACTTACACTAGTTGCAACTCTTTTAATGCTTAATAGAATTGGTCAAGTGAGCAGTCAACACTACATGTTGATGCAAAAATGTTTATTTCAATTGTTAAATTTTGTTTTTTGAAAAACAAATTCAAAATAATCTACATGCTAGTGCCAAAATCTTATGAAAATACAAATAACCCAATTTCAAATAGCCATAACTTTTTCAATATTTATTAAAATTTAACAAATGAGCAATCATTTTTTAATACTCAAAAGATCTATAAAATGGCTCAAAAACCTATTTAAAATCATACTCAAAAGATCTATAAAATGGCTCAAAAACCTATTTAAAATCATTGCTGAAAAAAATGATATGGCTTCGTCAAAATATGACATTTTTAAAAAACGTGTCCTAGCTCTACAAAAACAACCCCACTTTGCCAGAATTGCTCCTCTGGTATACCTCTTTTCTCATAACAATAAATTATTCACCAATATGTAGAAATATACAATATGCATCGACAAATAAATTCCACACAATAAAATAGAGATTGATAATATCTTTGAGGTATGGCAACATCAATATTCATCTACAAATAAATTCCACACAAAAAAATAATGTACAACACCGTACAATCCACTTTAGAAGGAAGCCACTCCACAAGATCTCTAGCTCCACAAGCCAAGATTTTACAGGAATACTTCATTTATCCTATTTACAATGGGATTCATCTCTTTATACAAGAGTATGATGGTTCACCTTCAATGAGTTACAAGATCACCCATGTGGTGGTTCACCTTCCATGAGTTACAAAGTTCATAATAATATGAAAATATTCCTTAATGGTTACATATGATAATATTTTCTAACATGATTCTATGACATATCTATTTTTAAATTGTGGCCTTCTTTATTCAATAGTTAATTTATGGTTCACAACATTATACAATACAATATTAAATTATTGAGTACCTATATTATGTACCTAACACATCATGCATTATATGTATGTACATCATTGGTAATGAGTGCAACAGTTAACCACAATGATCTTGCTAACAACCACCCACTAATCACAAAAATTAAAATAGTACACCAAACATAACAAATCTACTTCAATTACTTAAGTCCACACACAATTTGAAGTTTTATTATCAGTATGTAACATGACTACATTCTCTAAACAAAGTTATCATCCTTCTCATCATCCTTCTCAACAAGAGCAAGCTAGTTGGCACCAAGCTGGTCAGTAAAAGTAATGATAGTTGGCACCAAGCTGGTCAGTAAAAGTAATGATAGCTAGGACTGGAGTTGATGTAGAGGCAGGTGGTTTTATTCTTTAGACCTCTAAAGAATAAAGACATTAAAGAAGTAGCTGATTTAGATCTACATTCTCTAAACAAAGTCATTATCTTCTCAACAAGAGCTAGAAAGCTAGTTGGTCCCAAGTAGGTTAATGGAAGTAAAAGCAATGATAGTTAGGACTGGAGTTGATGTAGCGGCAGGTGGTTTTATTCTTTAGACCTCTAACGCATAAAGACATTGAAGAAGTAGCTGATTTAGAATCTTCACATGAAGAATGAATTAAAGAAGCTGTGGAGGGCAATAGTACTAGAAAACATGCCCTCCCATTCCCCATAAAATAGTACTAGAAAACATGCCCTCCCATTCCCCATAAAATGCATCTGTTTCCACATGACTCCTAGTATTTTGATAATCTCCTTCGCATTGTGTTTATGCTTAGTCTTACATCTTCTCTAAACCTTCTCTCCTTATTTTTGGCCTTGGCCAACTCCATCTCAAGGCTTATCATCTTGCTATGAGGGATTTTTAACTTCTCCCTCTTGGCCTCTAATCACTTCACCAATTCCATCATATCCCTTCACAACCACTTGTTTCTTTAAATGCATAGCACAATACTCTACAAGGTAGCTAACCAATTTGGCTTATATTTTAGGTATTAAAGAGTGCATATGTCACATTTAGCTAGCCAATGTGGCTTATCTGGCTTATCTTTTAGGTATTAAAGAGTGCATATGTCACATTTTCCTGCCTTGGAAGGCAGGAACTTTGGGAGAGTCTAGGGAAAACTGACATTTCCTTCATGAATAGACTAGGGTGCTTGTTCTTAGACTAGCTTGCTATAAAGAACAAGCAGAGATCATCTTCAGGCTTTATCCTATAGAAGACAGGCACTTGAAGAGATATTGACCTACTCAAAGAAGAGTGAAGTATGTATTAAAGTTTTGTGTTCACAAGTAGATGCATGATGGCTACCCTGAATACTAAGGTTCTAAGATCAGGAGCTTTAAATCTTTTTAAGATATCAAGTTGACCAGGTACTAAACATTATAGAAATTTAGGCAAGGGATGGGATTTGAAGATCTGTAGGAGACATGAAATCCATCATAGAATGTAACATAGGTTCTAAGATAATAGGTCCAAATGTTTTTAAGGAATTAGGTAGTTATTTGAAGGAATTAGGTAGGGGATTTGAAGAACTGTGGGAGACATGAAATCCATGATTTAATCTAACAATAGAAAAACAGGAAAACCCAAACTGTTTTGAGAAGATTGAAATTTTCTCTTCTTTTTTATCATATTCTCTATTGTCTATTCTCTTTTTGATTAAAGAAAGTAAACAGTATTTTAGAAGTCTCTAGGTTTGAACAAGAAAGATAAATGTATCATACCTCACTGCAATACCACTTCAATACCAAAATTTGAAGAGGATGATATGATCCGTGATTGAAAGGACTAATGATGATGATTAGGACCAAATGCTTCCTTTCTTTAAGAAGGTTGATGTGTATATTAAGAAGGTTGATGTATATATTTTGTCTAAGATCATTCATGTTGTTTAATAGTGAATGTTTCCTAACCTACAAATTTATAGATAATAGCAGTTGATGTACCTAACTATTGTTTTACTTGTGCAGAGGAAAAACCTAACTATTATTTTACTTGTGCAGAGAAAAAACTATTGTTTTACTTGTGCAGAGGAAAAACCTAACTATTATTTTACTTGTGCAGAGAAAAAACAAACAAGATGGCGAGACATATAAATCTCGTAAAAGAAAACAGGATGATATTATCTTGAGTGACTTGAAAATGGGTTCATCTTCAGATATTATCTTGAATGGCTTTGAAACAGGGTCATCTTCAGTCCCTAACACATTAATGGGCTTTGGAGTTCCTGGACATCCTGTTAGAGGGCGTTCTAAGGAATTGAAACCCTGTGTACTAGGGCCACCTTTCTTTTACTTTGAAAGTGTTGCCATTGTGCAGAAGGATTTTTGGATGACAATATCACGACATTTTGATGACGTGGAGCCAGAGTTTGTTGACTCCAAGTACTTTTCAGCTTCTAGGAGACCAAGAGGCTATGTGCACAATCTTCCGATCGAAGGGCGGTTTCAAGCATTGCCTCTCCCTCCAATGACTATTCAAGAAGCTTTTCCCCAAACAAAGCAATATTGGCCTTCTTGGGATAATAGGGAAAAAATGAATTGCATAAGCAGTGGACGGGCCAGTGATGCCCTTTGCCAAGAACTCAGATCTATAATTAAAAAGTCAGAAGGGAAACCATCTTTGAGTGAACAGGCATATATACTTGATATATGTAAGAACAACAACTTGGTTTGGGTAGGGCCAGATAAAATGTCCCCTCTTGAACCTCATGAGATAGAGCTTATATTAGGATATGAAAAAGATTACACACGAGGAGTATCCTGTATGACAGATCGCTTACAATGTCTGGCTGATTCATTTCAAATAGATACAGTGGCATATCATTTATCTGTTTTGAAACCGTGTTATCCGAATGGTATTAAAGTCCTTTCTTTGTTTTCTGGCATAGGAGGAGCAGAGGTTGCTTTGTATCGCATTGGAATACATTTAAAATGTGTTGTTTCTGTAGAATTATGTCCAGATAAGAGACTTGTACTTAGCAGCTGGTGGAAGAAAACACATCAAACAGGTACATTGATTCAGAAAGAAAATGTGCAAAATTTGACCAGGGAAGTACTGGAGGAATTAATAGATGCTGTGGAAGGTTTTGACTTGATTATCGGTAGTAGCCCATGTATTACTAGTGGCTTATCTGGCAAGAATAAAGTTAGTCAAGAGGCACCAGAGGTGAGACAATCTTCTCTCTTTTATGAATTCCCTCGGATTTTGAATGAGGTGAGGCAAATAATGCAATCAAAAGGAATGTTATAGTATTGGATCTATTTGGAACTCATTGTTATGTCTTCAAGTTAAAACATGAGTTACTTAGTGGTGAAGTTGGTGCATCTAATTTTCAAAGAAATTAGAGTGGTGATTGAAAACAATGATTAGTCCATTGAAATTGCTTTTCCTACAAACAGATGAACAATCAGGAAAGATTGTTTTCTCTAGTAGGACTATTTTCCATTGACTACCTATAGTGTTGCAAATTCTATGATTTTCTGTGTATCTTGATTCTAATGTGATATGCCATTGATTGCATATGGCTTGATAAAGGATTATAGTGGTAGTGTCTATTGCATAGAGTCTAGCACAATGAAATGGATCCTTTTCATGCATCCTTTTGGTCTTAGGACAACCATCAACCTCATTGCTGTCGGGAGGCAAAAAATCAAAAAGCCTTTTACCGCATTATCCTATTGAAATGAGAGACAATAATTGGAAACAGATTTCTTACCCACTGTTTTACTGCTATAGGGAAAAGATATATTGTTTATGTGAAGTGAAAATTAGTTTCCCTTATTTCATAACTCTTCTTTCTCAGTGTTGAAGCCCTAAAAACAGAGAAAAATGGAAGAAAAAAGAGTGAACAAGATGCTTTAGTTTCTAAAAGATTAATAAAAACAAAATTCAAAATGCATACATTTTAATCTTAAAATTGTTTTAAATTGTTTTCTGTTTATTCGGCATCCATTCACTCCAAATTGATTTGAAATGCTTGTTTGGTGTCCAGATACTTGGGAAATGTCTTTGAAATATTTCTTCCAAATTATTAAATTCCAGGAAATATTTTGGCATCCTTGTTTGGTGTCCAGATACTTGGGAAATGTCTTTGAAATATTTCTTCCAAATTATTAAATTCCAGGAAATATTTCGGCATCCATTCACTCCAATGTGTCCAGATGCTTGGGAAATGTCTTTGAAATATTTCTTCCAAATTATTAAATTCCAGGAAGCTTCTGCGGTAGAAATATTTTTGAGCACTTCAGAAAAGTTCTTTACAACATAGTCTTTGAGAAATGTCATTGAAATAGTTCTTCCAAATTATTAAATTCCAGGAAGCTTTTGGTAGAAATATTTTTGAGCACTTCTGAAAAGTTCTTTACAACATAGTCTTTGAACCTGGAACAAGCTGTTTGCAAATGGAATTCCACTTCACTACATATCCATTACTGGTCTTGGATTATGATTTCAAGCATCATGCTAAAAAACAATAATTTGTCTACTCAAACATCCCAAAAACATTAGGAAGTAACCAACTTCAAATCAGGCTTAATAATCCAAGAAATCTACAGCTCCAAGAAACTGAACCCAGGAAACTAGGAAACTAGCAGAATTTGCTTCCAAAAACTATTGAAAATATATTATTGTTGAAATTTCAAATCACTAGCCAATTTTGAACCCAGGAAACTAGGAAACTAGCAGAATTTGCTTCCGAAAACTATTGAAAAGATATTATTTCTGATCTTGGATTATGATTTCAAGCCTCATGCTAAAAAACAATAATCTGTTTACTCAAACATCCCAAAAACATTAGGAAGTAACCAACTTCAAATCAGGCTTAATAACATTAGGAAGTAACCAACTTCAAATCAGGCTTAATAATCCAAGAAATGTACAAACTAGCAGAATTTGCTTCCAAAAACTATTGAAAATATATTATTTCTGAAATTTCAAATCACTAGCCAATTTTGAACCCAGGAAACTAGGAAACTAGCAGAATTTGCTTTCAAAAACTATTGAAAAGATATTATTTCCGAAATTTCAAATCACTAGCCAATTTTGGCCTACATAAAGCGTAGCAAGCAACTGGATGGACTTTCTTTTCTGCAATGTAAAAAACAATGTTAAGTATTATTATCTTTAAAAAAAAAAATTCTTTTGAACCTAGTTCTTCCTGATGATAACTTGCTAAGAATTATGCCTTGGCTGACCAAAATATGATCCAAAAGATTAACCTAGTTCTTTGTTATGATAACTTGGTAAGGAACATACTTCTTAATACCCCTTAATTAACAGAATCTTGAAATACTGCAATCAGAAGTCAGATTTGAAAAACCTATCCATAACCAGTCCACTTACAAAACTTGGGGGCTGTTAACAATGTACATGCAACATTTATTCTTGTCATTGATATGATGTGTAAAAGTTTGGAGGTTTTAGTCAAAAACTGTTCCTAGTAATAATGATTTCTGCAAAATTAGAAGAAGTGAAATTAATTAACACTATATTTACAACTAAACTTTTACAGCTATTAATTCTCTAATTAGAATTTTTAAGTCAGATTTGAAAAACCTATCCATAACTAGTCCACTTACAAAACTTGGGGGCTGTTAACAATGTACATGCAACATTTATTCTTGTCATTGATATGATGTGTAAAAGTTTGGAGGTTTTAGTCAAAAACTGTTCCTAGTAATAATGATTTCTGCAAAATTAGAAGTGAAATTAGTTAACACTATATTTACAACTAAACTTTTACAGTTATTAATTCTCTAATTAGAATTTTTATTTCTGAAAAGGATCCTCTTCTCTTAACCATCCGCTTATGCAAAATGCATCAATACTCATTAAGAGAAACGATTGTAGATGTAGAGTAGCAAATTATATGTTTGGATAATGAATGATGTTAATCAGCAACCAATTTTAAAGTAGCATAAGCATAAAAAACATTAAATGACAAAATTCAATTAAAAAATTTATAGCTTGGGATTCAATTAAAAAGTTTATAGCTTGGTGAAGCCCATTGATAGACTAACCAAGTAGTAATACCATGCCAAAAAAAAAAAACTGCTCTCCCTTGCTTGTGACATTGTCACCTTGGACTTCTCTGCAAGAGTAGAATTTTGAGTGTCAAAACAGTTAATCTTGACTGAACAACAATCAACAGATTCAGCTTTTCTCTGCAAGAGTAGAATTTTGAGTGTCAAAACAGTTAATCTTGACTGAACAACAATCAACAGATTCAGCTTTTCTATCTCTAGATTAGACCAACCACCTGTCTGAAGTTCTAGGTGGTTCTGCTTGATGTCTGAAGTTCTAGGTGGTTCTGCTTGACTAAACGGTGACGAGTGATACAAAAGATGGCACCAACCTAAATCTTGTATTGGACAGTAATACCACATGATTCTAGTATTGGAGAGTAATACCACATGATTGATTGGTTGGAGGGAGGGTGGGGGAGAGAGGAAATAGGAATGGCAAGCTAGATCTAGTATTGGACAGTAATACCACATGATTGATTGGAGGGAGGGGAGGGGAGGGGATGGGATGGGAGGGGGAGATGGGAGAGATGGAAAGAGGAACGGCAACATAAATCTAGTATTGGACAGTAATACCACATGATTGATTGGAGGGAGTAATACCACATGATTGAAGTATTGGACAGTAATACCACATGATTGATTGGAGGGAGGTTGGGGGAGAGATGGAAATAGGAATGGCAACCTAAATCTAGTATTGGACAGTAATACCATAATTGATTGGAGGGAGGGTGGAGGGTGGAGGAGAGATGGAAATAGGAATAGCAAACAGACAAAAGAGCAACATTAATTCTGCTTTATTAATGATACAGCGTTTCCGATTAGCTTGATTTAATACCGATTAGCTTGATTTAATAATACTGGGACTACCAAGTATCATATAGTCATTTATAATTATATTGTCCTTTTCTATTTCCAATCAATTGCTGGAAATCAAGTATATAGACTTCTTGGGGTTGCCTAATACTGGTACTTCTTGGGGTTGCCTAATACTGGGACTACCAGTATCATATATTTATTTATAATTATACTGTCCTTTTCTATTTCCAATCAATTGTTGGAAATCAAGTATATAGACTTCTTGGGGTTGCCTAATGGTTTCTTCTTGGCCTTGTTTATTTATCGTCTGTTTGTAAGTGTTCTTTTGCAGATTTCAATAGTCAACTTAACAGTAAGGGAATGGAAGTCCAGCAATGGGGCAACCTACATTAGCACATTTATTGGACAGTATAGACATTTGTTGACATCACTTTGAATATTTTTTACAAATTCTGTCTTTCAATGGTGCATATTTTCTTGGATCATGATAGATGCCCTTTGAAATTGATTTTAAATGCTTCTAAACATCTCATATAGATGCCCTTTCTTGCCGTCATTTGGAATTTTTTTAGAAATTCTGTCTTTCATCATTTGGAATTTTTTTAGAAATTCTGTCTTTCATTAGTGCATATTTTCTTGGATCATGATATATGGCCTTTGAAATTGATTTTTTAAATGCTCCTAAACATCTCATGATAGAAGCCCTTTGAAGTTGATTTTCTAAATGCTTTTAAACATCTCAATATTATACATAAGATATGGGTGGACATCCTTTGGTAAATTTATAGTAACTGTGCACGTTATATTAAAAGTCATATCACATTTTCAGTGATGCGGCCATGTAGGATAATCTTTCTAATTTATTAGAGGTCTCATTTTAAATGATGGACCACCCATCCTTAACTGTGCACTTTATATTGAAAGTCATATGATATATTTTCAGTGATGCGGCCATGTAGGATAATCTTTCTAATTTATTAGAGGTCTCATTTTAAATGATGGACCACCCATCCTTAACTGTGCACTTTATATTGAAAGTCATATGATATATTTTCACAATGTGCACTTTATATTGAAAGTCATATGATATATTTTCACAATGATGTTGCCATGTAGGATAATATTTCTAATTTATAAATGATGGACCACCTATCCTTTACTAAATGTATAGTAACAGTGCAAGTTATATTGAAAGTCATCACATTTTCACAGTGAAGTTCTCATTTTAAATGATGGACGGGAAGTGTACATCATGACAATTATTAAAATCTTCTCAAAATCTTCTCATGTTTAGTTTTTATATTGTCATTAAAATCTTTTCAATCTTTTGTAACATATACTAGGAGTTTAGATTTTATTATTGAGTTTAATAGTTGATGTTTGAGTTTTTTTCTTCTATGTGGCTTCCATTGGGGCCATTCCCATCAGAACATTACTTATATTAAGTTAATATCATGATTTAAACTTTATAGTCTCATTAACTAAGAAAAGTATCATCAACAAACAAACTAGAGATGAGATTTGAGGAACCATTTGTTATAACTTAAATACCTTTGATTTGTTCAACATTTTTATTTAAGGAGATGGAATTGTGTTGAAGTCCCCTAATAATCCATATAACACAATTATGAATCATTGTTCTTGAAGTCTTTTCAACATCTTTCAAACATCTTTCATTAGGAGTAAATTATAGTCGGAATATATATATTTATAACTCAACTTTGATGTTTTTTTTGTTTTCCTACAAAATAGACCACTAACTAAATTAGTTTTTGCTTCATGCAATTATCCATTTTATTTGTGTTTTTTATATATTGCCGCAATACCTAAAAGCTCCTATCACACAATTTTCTATTTTTAAATATTTTTCAATGCATCATTACATTTCTAACTACTTAGTTTTGTAATGTATTCATTTGTTTCTTATATTAAAATAAAATCAACACTATAACAACCTACTATTTTTTTTTATCGGTAAAAAAGAGCCCCAAAATCTTTTTACAAAATGACAAAACTAACAGGTCAGCAGACCCAAAACACCAAAATAAAGGGCGAGCCCATGAGGGAAAAACCAGTCTTACAAGAAAACGTAGAGCCACACGAGGAGATCCCATAGGGACAATCCCGACCAAACAAAAATTAGGGATGGAATTGTGTTGAAGTCCCCTAATAATCCATATAACACAATTATGAATCATTGTTCTTGAAGTCTTTTCAACATCTTTCAAACATCTTTCATTAAGAGTAAATTATAGTCGGAATATATATATTTATAACTCAACTTTGATGTTTTTTTTGTTTTCCTACAAAATAGACCACTAACTAAATTAGTTTTTGCTTCATGCAATTATCCATTTTATTTGCGTTTTTTATATATTGCCGCAATACCTAAAAGCTCCTATCACACAATTTTCTATTTTTAAATATTTTTCAATGCATCATTACATTTCTAACTACTTAGTTTTGTAATGTATTCATTTGTTTCTTATATTAAAATAAAATCAACACTATAACAACCTACTATTTTTTTTATCGGTAAAAAAGAGCCCCAAAATCTTTTTACAAAATGACAAAACTAACAGGTCAGCAGACCCAAAACACCAAAACAAAGGGCGAGCCCATGAGGGAAAAACCAGTCTTACAAGAAAACGTAGAGCCACACGAGGAGATCCCATAGGGACAATCCCGACCAAACAAAAATTAGGGATGGAATTGTGTTGAAGTCCCCTAATAATCCATATAACACAATTATGAATCATTGTTCTTGAAGTCTTTTCAACATCTTTCAAACATCTTTCATTAGGAGTAAATTATAGTCGGAATATATATATTTATAACTCAACTTTGATGTTTTTTTTGTTTTCCTACAAAATAGACCACTAACTAAATTAGTTTTTGCTTCATGCAATTATCCATTTTATTTGCGTTTTTTATATATTGTCGCAATACCTAAAAGCTCCTCTCACACAATTTTCTGTTTTTAAATATTTTTCAATGCATCATTACATTTCTAACTACTTAGTTTTGTAATGTATTCATTTGTTTCTTATATTAAAATAAAATCAACACTATAACAACCTACTATTTTTTTTTATCGGTAAAAAAGAGCCCCAAAATCTTTTTACAAAATGACAAAACTAACAGGTCAGCAGACCCAAAACACCAAAACAAAGGGCGAGCCCATGAGGGAAAAACCAGTCTTACAAGAAAACGTAGAGCCACACGAGGAGATCCCATAGGGACAATCCCGACCAAACAAAAATTAGGGACAAAGGGGTGGTCCTAGGAGGGAGACCCCACAAACCAAAGGACTACAGAATAACCAGAGGACTACAAAATTAATCTTCAATGTTGGCGATGAGAGGATCATTAGCCTCCTTGAAGAGAATCTTAAGGTGGCCATGGATTTCGTCCATCACCTTCGCTGCTTGATTGTAGAGGGACCATACCGCCTTGGATGAATTAGCAACCGTTGACAAGGTGACCACTGTGCTGGCGACATGGCTGAGGATGGAGTTTTGAAGAACAGCTGTTGAAGGCACTTGGGCGTCGGTTCCTTAGGGGAATCACCTCACTTGCCTTTCTAGGGGAAAGCATTTTTGTCTTCAACTTTTTGAGGTGAGGGGAAGCCTGGATGTAAGTTGGGCTAGGATTGCGTTTGGTCTTGGACGAAGAGCACCTGATAGGCCGACGTTTGAACTCAAACTCAGAAAACAAAGACCCTTCCTTGAGCTCAGAATCGAGGGTTTGCTTCAGGGTAGACGGGGAGGAAAAATCAGGGTCATTATCATCGCTGGGACCTCATGGATAGGAGTTTCACGATTATGGATTTCGGTGGATTCAGGTGGGATTAGGAGGGGTAGGGAAGGAAGTGACCACGATTTTATTGGAGTAAAATTCGAGAGCATGTTTCTACAAAATAAGATGAGGTCCTGATGGATGGTATGGGTGGATTTCCCATTCCTGACATTGTTAATGGACAACTCGAGGGACCTGAATAGATAATTGGGGATATTGATCTTTTTTATGCCCCGAGATGGTTCAGGAAGGCTAAATGGAAGGGGAACATCAATTTTGTCAATGGTGAAATATTGTAAAATTAGAATCATAACATGATCCCAAGGGCCAAGCATGGAAAGTCTATTGATTCCCTATCAATCACAACTAGGTCCTTACCTTTATCGGCAAATAATTCCTTCTCCACTGTCGTGCTTGTTGCGCTTGATGGTTTTGCCGTCAATCGGGAAACCCATAACCTCGATCAGCATCAGACATCGATCAGGAAATCAAGGCCCCTAACAGTGACTTGGTCCCCATCCTAGGAGTTGATGATTTCATCAGAGACTTCAGCATCATTACCAGCAAACTTCTTCAGGAAGGGTAAACAGTTTTGGCTCCTTAAAATCTCCTCAACAATGGGGTCGATTTGAAGGGAAGTGGGTTCAAGTAAAGCCATGGAGGGGCAAGGATGGGTGTTGGGGAGCCTAAAGTGAGGGTTATTGGTGAGGGGGTAACTGGTGAGGTTCGATCTCAAACAACGATTGGGAATAAAAGGATGTTCAACTCGCATGTCGAAGGTGGTTGAAGATTTGTTAGGGATCGTTGCTTCTTTTGGATGATGATGGAGCTTGGGTCGTGTGCCAACCAGTGGAAGATGATTTTTGCATTGGAAAGGAGCTAGAGGGGCAAGGTTGGTGACGGTGGAACACGATAAAACACTGCTTTGAAAATGAACAACATTCAAGGTGGTGAATTGGTCGAAGGTTTCCAAGGTGGCACTAATGCTCACACCAGGAAACTCAAGCAAGATCTAAAGGCCAAGAACGTGAGAAGCGATTCGGTCAGAAGAAACCAAAGTGGCATACACTGGGATAACCAAGCAAATTCCAAAAGCCAAGGATGTGAGAACCAATTCGATCGAGAAGATCTAGGATGGCAATGATGATTGCACTGAGAAAATTGAGTAAGATATGCAGGCCAATCACATGAAGGGGTTGGTGACAAAGATGGGAGGTTCTAGGGATGCAAAAGGAGACGGGGTGGAAGGAGGGTGAAGGGTGACGATGGAACACGTGAATGGTGACAATGTGGCAGAGAGTGGGGTGATGCAAGGGGTTACGAGAAGGGGAAAGGGAGGGGTGAGGTTGACATAGTGGATAGGTTGGGCACGGGGGACATAGGGCAAGTGAGGGGACAAGGACACATGGTGAGGCTAGCAATCTGGGTAAGGATTTGGGGATGATTGGGAGTCATTAAACCCATGAGGATGAATGAGTAGTGGGGTTCAAAGGGACCCTGGCCAATCACAAGTTGCAACATCAATAAGAATTTGGGGGAAATCATTATGCCACACACTAAGGGACTGTTGGGTAGGACCCAAGTTAGCGAGGGAGTCAACTGCCCGTTTGGCTTCTCTAAAAACATGCTAACTATGGTCTCCGGGTGGGTGAGGAGGAGTCTTCTAACTTCAGAGATGATGTTGTTGACTCTCCCATTAGGAGACTTGTTGTTTCTGACATAGTTGATAACCTACTATTTTCATCATAGCTTCGTATTTTTATTTGTGGGCCACTTCTTGATAACACCTAGGATATTTCTTATTGGTTTTCCAAATTGATATCCCTTTGAGTTTCCTTTTCCTATTTTTATCATAGCTTTTTATTTATATTTATGGTCCACTTCTTGATAACACCTAGGATATTTCTTATTGGTTTTCCAAATTGATATCCCTTTGAGTTTCCTTTTCTTTTTGTTCTTGCTTTTAGGGTTTTCCATTATTATTTTTAATTTCCATCAACTCTTCCATCTTCATCAATCTCTTTTATTTCTTCATATTATTCAAAATGAAACTTATCTTCCAAAGGTTTTTATTGCTTTAGAGAATTTTAAGAGCAAAGGAATAGCCTCACAAGCACATTTTTCTCTATGTTGCCTCAAAAACCCTAAAGTATAAGGATAATCCTTTATTGTAATTTCATTCTTATATAGCTATGAAAACCTTAAATATTGTCATAGAAATCCTAAAGGGCTTAACGATGAAGACTTGGGAACTCTAAATACGAGATTCAAAGTTTGAATCTTGTGGGAGGTAGGGTTTTACACTAATGAAAGTCTAGTTGGATAAATATATATTGGATAAACACCCATCATGAGGATTGTTCCATAAATATATATTGGATAAACACGCATCATGAGAACTATTCCATATGGCCTATGGCCTTGTGGATATTAAAAACTACTTTATTATTTTGTCTTGGAAACCTTAAATTTTCATAGTTTTCTTTTATAATTGTTTCCTTATTATGTTGATCTTAAAACCTTAAAGTGCAAGGGATACATTTTGTACTATCATTTTTATTGCACGAAGAGGATTTTATACTACTAGAGGAAAATGAATATAATTAACCTAGAATAATGATAATCTCTTTCATCTCTTCTGCTTTAAAATTTGTCTCCTCATCTTTCTTTGCACCTTTTATTTCTTTTGGATTTGAAAATGTGCATTGCACTTCTTTTGTTTCTTTTAAAGGTTGATCCAAGTAAACTATAATGGCCTTCAGAATTTGATTTGATGATGAAGAGGGATTTTTTACCACTTTCTTGGGAGTGTAAAATGGTTGATTTAATGTTGCTTTTACTATGGTATGATCTCCTCGCTTTGTCTTATGCCCAAATTTTAAGGACTCTTTTTCCATTGTTTTCACTTTGCAATGTCTTGTCATGTGTTCAATTTCATAATATTTATGACATAAAAATGCAATGTTTTTATAATCCACTTGTTGATCCCATTCTTTTTATTTAGATTTAATTCTAATGGGAGGTGGCAAAGGTTTTGAAATATCCATGATAATACATATCCGAGTGTCTATCACATGTCTTCACTCCTTAGTAGTTGATCCCTTTAGGATGAATTCTCATAAAATATTGTCAATATTATTCAAGACCTTATTGATAAGCTAATAAGAAGTCCAAAAAGCCTAATCCATATTGAAAACCTATTTATAGTTTTTATCTCCACAAATAAATTCTTACTTCACAGTCTTAAACCACCATCTATTATTTTATCTCTGATTTTGAACTGGAGAAGATAACAAGGAAAAGTCATTTCAAAAGAATATTCATGGAATAATCTGAATCCAATCCACGCTTTCCCTTAATCAACCGTCTACTTTTAAAAACCATTATAATGTTCTATCATTTCATCCTTGATAATCACTTCTAGTGTGATATCTACTATTTGGATGGTGTTTGCCATAGATTCACTCTTCCTCTTTTCACCAACCAGGGCATCTTTACTTTCACTTAGGCCTTTCAAAAATGATTTTTCTGCCATGTTACTTAGACTTAGTCTTTATTTTTATTTTCCAAAAATCTAAAATAAGAAAAGGTGATATCTACTCATTTGCATTTGCTTTTTATTTGGACTCACAACCCTTTGTTTTTCTAAAACAAGAAAAGGTAGGGCTTGTTTGAACATTTATACTCTGTAATGAGGTTTCTTTGTTATATCTTATGAAGTTTCTTATTTTTAGATTAAAATTTTAATCTTACATATATTTTAACTTTTAAAAATTAATGTCTACTTACACTCTACTCTCCTCTCTATACTCTTCTTTTCTTTTTTGCTATTATGTATACATGGGGAACATAAGATTACAAGAAGCACAATTAAGTACTAAGGGGACTTGTTGAATTGGGGAATTGTCCGACTTCTTATATGCCTTAAACTTTAGTTTCAAAAAGATTGTATGGGAGGGTTTAGGGTCTCTCCCAACCTCTCGATTTAGGCAAACTCCCTACTATCCTTGCTAGCTTTAATTAATCTAATTTAATTGTATTAAATAAATTATGAGAAAGTAAATGCAAAAAATAAATGCATGAAAGTAAATTTGTAAGTTTAGGGTGCAAAAGAGTGAAAGTAAATACGACCGAAACCATAGAAAATAGAGTGTGTGATCAATCAACACATGAAAAATTGAATAACAATGCATTTCCAATCAAATAAGTAGAAATTGTGACAAAAATGACAAGATGGAAAAAAGGGTTGTGCCTTAATCACCATGCAAAGGCAATACCATTGATGGAAAGTAAAAGATTTCTTTTTATCATTAATCTCATGAATACAAGAGCATAATGTGTGCTTCATGGAGTGTAGCCCTATATTCCTCAAGGCCAAAAGTTGTTTACAATGGAACATATGGCTCCTATTTATAGGAAGAGCTCATCTTGAGTTACTTTGGGTGAAAAAATTTAATCCTATAAATATTTAGGGTTATCTTTATTAAAATGATGTGTCTCCAAATGTTATATGCTTCTAATTATACCTTAAAGATCTTAGAAGTCTTTCAAAATAAATTAAGACACCATTACATACCAAAATGACACTTTTCAAAGATCTTCCTTAGAATATTTGCTTCTCCTTTTACCCCTCGTGAGCGAATCGCTCTAGGAGGATAGTGCTTCACCAATTTTTGTTAATGCTTCACTCTAATAAGCTAATTGCTCCTTGTTAATGAATCACTTGTGAGAGTAAATCAACTTTTATAGAGAAAATTGGTCCTTGTCCTCCACTTAGCAAAACTTGAGGGGTTTTGAAAAGTTTTGATTAACTAATTCAAGTTGTTTTGTAGCCGTTCAAATTGTTAGAATTTCTAAGGTAGTGACTTGTTAGTATAGGACTCAAACCCTTCACCCATTTATAGTGAGTACCCCCCACTCACTATACTTAATGCAATTCGTAATATATAGATAACGAAATTGTATTATGATGTTTGTTATATTTATGTCAATGTTATCACACATGATACATATTCATTGTTAAACATATACATGACACATATTCATTGTTAAACATATACACATGACACATTCATATTCATTGTTAAACATATACACATGACACATTCATATTCATTGTTAAACATATACACGACACACATTTATTGTTGGATGAGCATTGTGATTCTATAAACTATGATTGATTGAACATATAAACAATGAGTACTTTGATTCTATTAGCTATGATTATTTTAACATTTAATAAGTGTATTTTGCAAAGTAAATATATGGATTTACCTTGTGTACACACTACACTTCATATGAATTTCATGAGTGTTTTAAAGTTTTTAAAAATAATCCATGCAATAAAATAAATTATTCTAAACACATGATTCTTATGAATTTTAATACAAGTTGGTAATCAAAAGTACGTAGAAATCATACAAATTTAGTTCACTATTTTAGTTAGTTACACTCTAGATAATTAAGACTTAACAATCATGATGTAACACACACTTGAACATCTTTGGTCCCCTTGCTTTCTAACCGAAATATGTGATGTTGTTCTTATACAAGTATGATGGAATTATGTTCCACATTAATACCATCTCCTCTTCTATGTTAGTTTATAATTTTAATTATCCTTTATACTTTAAGACGATGTTCACATATGAATTTTAGAATAATAAATTGCTTTTGATCTCACTAAAGATATTATTAATTTAACATTAAAGTAATGCTATAAAAATGTTAAATAGGATAAGCTTGACTATTATTATTATTATTCCATTGAATATATGAGATTGAAATGGTTCCCACCCATGTTACATCATCACCATACACCGATATCACAATGACTTGGCTATTATAACTTGGCTATTATAGTTATCTGACAAGATTTGAACTTTGATTTCTGCCCTAAAAAAATAACCAATTAAACAGTAATATCATTTAATAATATTTATTATTATTTACTCCAAGTTAAAATTACCTTTTATTTAATAAAATTACTAATAAATAAAATCAAAGTACTAATAGTACTTTAATTAAAGTACTAATAGTTGATGAATTCAAATTTTTTTTTAAATCCTTTAATAGTATAATCTTTATTTAATTTATTATGTTTGGAATTGAAATAGGTTTATCTTACATTTCATTTATTTTAGTAAACTATTTCATTATCATATTAAAATGACTAAAGATATCCATCACAATGTTGAAATGTCATCATAAATAAATAAATATTATATAAAATTAATATAGAATTAAACTATATATAAAATTTTGAATTATTAATTTTTTATTTGGTTAATATAAGAAACCCCACAACTAACAAATAAAATTAATATATAATTAAACTATATATAATTTAGAATTAATTTTTATTTATTTGGTTAATATAAGAAATCCCACAACTAACAAATTAAAAAAATTATATTTAATTTTTTTATTTGATTAATGTGAAAATCCTACAACTAACGAATTAAAAACATTTAATAAACCACTTTATCATTATATTACAACAAACCTTACTATACTATCATGCTTCACTTTGTGGTGAAGCTAGCGATTATACTGTTAAAAAATTTAACCTGGTTTGCACTGGTAGTTGTTATGTATTAATATGTGCTAGCGATTATACCCTAGCACATATTAATATATAATATTATTAATCTAATAGACATATATTAGTAGCTTATATATAAGCTTAGGGCCATATATTAATACCATCATAGTTTAACTAGTCCTATTATGGTTTAGACTTTAACTCCAACATTATCATATTATGTGAAAGCTAACTTTATATGAAAAATATTTAGGGTTAAAATTTTTTAGCTATAATCTTTTGTAAGGTTGAGAACTAAGCTGAATAGGGAGTTAACACACACCTACACATATTTTAGTTTGAATTTTTTATTTTTCTGGTTTGGATAGTATGAGAAATATCTATGATCAACATTTAGGGCTAAGTATTCTTATCCCAACCATAACCCTTTATAAGGTTGAGAACTAAGTTTAATAGAGAATTTACACACACCTACACATTGGTTTGGATAGTATGAGAAATCTCTACGATCAACATTTAGGGCTAAGAATTCTCATCCCAGCCATAACCCTTTGTAAAGGCTAAAAACTAAGCTTAATAGGGAATTAACACACTCCTACACAAAATTTAGGGCTAAGCATTCTCATCCCAGCGATAACCCTTTGTAAGGCTAAAAACTAAGCTTAATAGGAAATTAACACACACCTACACATGATGTAGTTTGAACTTTTTTTTTTTTGGTTTGGATAGTATGAGAAATCTCTACAATCAACATTTAGGGCTAAGCATTCTCATCTTGGCCATAACCCTTTGTAAGGTTGAGAACTAAGCTTAATAGAGAATTAACACACCTACACATGTCGTTGTTTGAACTTTTTTTTTTTTGGTTTTGAGAAATATCTACGATCAATATTTAGGGTTAAGCATTTTTATTCCAGCCATAACCTTTTGTAAAGCTGAGAACTAAGCTTAATAGGGAATAACATACACCTAGTTTGAACCTTGGATCTTTCGAAGAAGAGTCAAAAGCCGAACCGTTGTGTTGTCCCCATTGGGATTCCAAAATTGTAGAATGTGAAAGCTAACTTTTAATATCACTTTTTAATAGCAAAAGTTAGAAAAAGATTTTTTACTTTTATGAATTAAAGGTAATATATGAGATTGAAATGGATTTCAATTATATTATATTATGATCATAGCATATAATATTATATTAATTTTGGCAATTATGCATTTAGTAAGTTATAAGATTTAATTTTCTAATTAAAAATTTAGAAAAAACTCGTTATTATTAAAATTGGTTATATAAAATTGAAAGAGACTTTATTACAACATCTTGGCAATTGTATATATTACTTAGACAAGATTTGAACCATGGTCCTTGCCTTTAAATTTGACAAACTTAATCAATTAAGATTCTACCATTTTATTTAATTAAGTTATCTTTTATTTTTATTATTATTGTTATTTAACAAGTTATATGTGGTTTTTATTGGGATCACTTCTATAAAAATATCATAATATTACATTTGTTGATAGGTTAAATAAACAATATCCAACTTTTCCTTTTATCAAAGTTATACTTCATTTTTTTAATTAAATATATTCATCATCTCCCTCAAACTACTATGTTTATGAAATTAGTCTTGACATTATTTTTATTAAGAGATAAACTTTTATTAAGAGATTAATCCTCACGTGGTCAATTATCATCTTATTTTTGAATTTCACCAAGATGAAGATCAACATCATGATTGGTTAAATTACCTACTACACAATTTTCTTCTTTGCATATATGATCACATTTTTTAGAGATTGTCTCCAGCAATAGTTGATGAACATTAGTAATAATGTTATTTTTTACTAATCTTCAATTTATTTGTGTTGATATTATTAATTTGTGGATCTGCTCAATTGAAATATATCTTCGTTATTTTTCAATTGAAATTTTGATCATTCCTTTAGTCTTTGCATAGTTGTTAATTGAAGTTCCATATGATTATGAGTAAGTGAAGAGAATTTTGCCTTCACTATCACCTCCACTGATTTTTCTTAGATTTCCTTTTGAAGTGCCATTAAAATTAATTTTAATACACCTAATTTTTGGACATTTTCATTTTACCATAGATCAAAACAATTACTCTATTAACTTCATTATCCTAAATGATTCACGTATACCCAGGTGTTGTAGGTGAGTTGGAGAGGAGAGGGCAATCCTCCAAGGGAGGTCCCAGGTTCGAATCTCCACCCTACCAAAAAGCTGAATTGGGTATCCAAAATCCAATTGATAATGTTGGTACGAGCAGAGTCGGGTGCGACTCCCGGGTGACTTTGACGGTATAGAACCCCCTGTTCGTGGTCTCTCAGAACAAGGCGGCCCCGCAAAGGGTTTTTCGCTTAAAAAAAAAATGATTCACGTATATTCCAATCCTATAACCAAGAGTCTAGTGAATGTTTTTTCCATACTTTCCCATGATAAGCACCATATATGTAAACATTCTCCAAGAGACAATAATATGGTTCCAAACATGGGCATGAATCCTCCACATAATACATAATACATAATGTTGTGCTTGTAGAATTAACTTCATATTTTGAACAAGCACATAATATGCTAATGTCCAAGGCCATTAAAAGACCAAAGGATGATGTTTGGTACATCAATTCAAGTGGTAGCAAGCACATGACTAGGGGCAAAGTATGGTTTGAATCCTTACAAGACAAATATGGGAAACATGTCATTATTGTCGATGATAAAACCTATCATGTCAGATGAGTGAGAGATGTTCCTCTCAATCTTCTCAAAGAAAAATGCACCATTGAAAAGGTACTACATATACCTAGATTGGCAAACAACTTGTTTGTACCACAAGTTTTGGATAATAATATGGTGGTCAAATTCAAAGTTGTTGATAACACCAATAAATATTTTATCACAAAATATGGTAAGAATGTGGCCATAGGTTCTTACAAAAATGGCTTGTTTACACTATATGCCCTATCTTCTTCAAATGTTGCACTATTATCTACCATGATAAATGTTACCTCCCTTTAGCATCAAAGATATGACATTTGAGTTTTGGATACTCACTCCAGCCAAGTAAGCATCAAATGGTGTTAGGTCTACCATACCTTTCACCAATATTGTCAGTATATGTGGGTTGCTTAGCAAGAAAACAACATTGAGTACTTTGTAAGTTAAGCACTCATAGAGCCAAAGGACTATTGTGATACACATCAATCTATATGGATCCATGCTCTCTAGTTTTTATGGATAAAGATACTTCTAGTTTTGTATTGATGACTACTCACAAAAGATATGGGTGTACTTGTAACTGAAATATGATGTGCTTAAGTATTTCTAGCACTTTAAGAAGCATGTAGAAACAAAAATTGGATATTCAATTCATGTTATTTGCTTAGATCGAGGGGGAATATGCATCCAATGATTTTTCAAGATAACTTACAAATAATAGGATCAAGTGACACCTCACTATAGAATATACTCCACAGAAAAATGGGTTCCTAAAATAAGAAACCACTTCATCATAGAAATGGTTAATTGTGTGCTCATAGGAGCCAATCTAAAGCAACAATATTGGACTATAGTTGTCCCTGTTGTAGTGTATCTTCTAGAAAAGGGTACCCACAAAGGCACTATAAGGAGTTACACCTAAAGAAGCTTGCTCTAGAGGAAACCTTGAATCACACATCTCAAATTCTTTAGAAGCAAGGAATACATGCATATTCCAAAGAAATAGAGAACCAAGTTGGGTGTAAAAACCTTGTCATGCACATTTCTTGGGTATGATGGTGGGTCAAAAGAATATTGACTAATAGATTCAATCACCAAGAAATTGTATGTAAGTCAAGATGCAGTGTTTGATGAAGAATTTGAAATTAAGTCAAATACTAAGAATTTTAGGGAGTTTGAAGATGCCACATCTCTAGTTGTGAGCATGGAATTTGATGAGGAAGTTTATGAAGAAGCTATAGAAATTATTTATGAACCTATAGTAGTTTCTCTATCACAACAATGAAAGACTCTAAAATTTCTTATAAGTACCATCAGATATTCTAAACTTGATGCACCATCTAATCTCACCTCCACACAATGACATACTCATAGTAGTACACATTAGGAAGTAAATTTTAGCTTGATGTCATTAGTTGTGGAAAATTTAAAACTAGCATCAGTAAAGAACACACTTTGCTCACCATAATGGAATGTGGCTATGGATGCAAAGTATAAATTTCTAATGAAAAATAAAACATGGGATCATGTTGATCTACCAAAAGTAAAGAAGCCCATAGGCTACAAGTGGGTTTTCAAAATCAAATACAAGGTAAATGAATCCATTGAAAAATATAAGATATGGCTCATTGAAAAGGGCTACGCACAAAAATAAGGAAGATATTTGCATCCACAACAAATATCACAACCATCCATGTACTTTATGCATTAGCAATGCAGTTCAATTGAAAAGTTCAAAAAATGGATGTCAAGAGCATCGTCCTTAATGATGATCTCCAAGAAGAGGTGTATATGACACAACCTGAAGGCTTTGATATCAATGGACAATAACAAAATATTTGTAGACTAATCAGGTCATAGTATGGGTTGAAACAGGCTTTTAGGGCCTAGTACATCAAAATTGATGATCACCTATTATAGCAAGATTTCATCGCAAGTCCCTTTAATGCAAATCTCTATTAATAAATTTGGATCTAAGATAGTGAGGCTTGTGTTGTATGTTGATGATCTCATCATAACTAGTAGTTTAGATGAATTGGTGAATGGTGTGAAGAATGATTTGAAGAATTCATTTGACATGATAGATCTAGAAATTCTATACTATTATTTTGGCTTGGAAATATGGCAAAGAAAGAATCACATTATGGTCTCACAAACAAAGTATGCCAAGACACTATTGGAAAATGAAGAGACAAAAATGTAACACCAAATAACAAGATATAAATTGAACTCAAAAGATAATATTGCACAATGAATGATTTTATATTAATAGAGGGGAGCCTCAAAACTCCATTTTTACAATAAGGATCTTTGAATCCTTTGATACAAATTTTACAATAGCTAGGGTTCTCTGAAACCCTAGCAAACAATGTTGGTTGTGTCTTTAGAACATGTTCTTACTCCAAATAGAAGTGAGTGGGGTTATAGTTATCCAATGTCGGGCCACTTCAGATTAAGCAATTGTCATTTGCACACAAGAAAATAGCAAATGAGTTAGTAATAACAATGAGGACTCCATAGTGTGAGACCCTTAGAAATCAAGAATAAACTCTAGCTATGCTATAACAAAATATGAACATATGCTAACAACATTATAAAATATAACAATGAATTTTGATTTACCTTGCTTATTTATCATTCTCTAATCCGATGTAATCCATTGCAAGGGATTGGTGCGGTGTGCCCTAGCATCACCCAAGAGCTAGGAGGGTTGTAAAACTCTGGCATAAAATTCCTACAGGTGCTTGGTGGCTATAGGAAACACCTGTGGGTGCTCAAGAATAATGAAGGATGCCCAAATGTGCTTGGTGGTGGGGGAGAAGTGCTCAAAGGTGCTCAAGAATGACAAGGAGCACCCGGAGGTATTCGATGGCTGAATGGAAATTTTGCATAAGCAAATTTGGCTGAGCGAAGGAGGTGACAACGGATGCGAAGGTTGGGTCAAGAAAGGATGGAAGGTGAGAGCACTTGAATACTCTAGATTCAAGGATTGCTTAGGAAACGCAGGGGTTGAGCCATTAAAATAGCTCCTATTAATAATCCAACCTAGGGCATGCTAGGGTTTCAATGACACTAATCGTGTGGCTGAGATAAAAGCATGTTGGAGTGGATATTAAATCTAGGTTGTGGCATGGATTGATATGGATAAATGGATAGGATTTAGTGAAATCAGATGGTTGGGATTAATTCATTTATATAAATATATATTTATTAAATATATATAATATAATATAATATATAAAATATTAATATTTAAATATATATAATAAATATATATAAATATATATGAATAATGGGTGAAAATGGTGAGAAAGCATAGATGGAGGACAAGTGGCTAGATTTTGGTGTCTACAAATACCCCTTTTGTAATGCGTTGCGTAAAACACAATGCAGTGCAAAAACACAAGATACTTGTTTTGGCTAGGTGTAGAAGCAACTTTCTCTTGGGATATGAAATGTGATCTTGAAGATAAAAGAATGAAAGAATTTGTATTTTTACGTAGCTTACCATCTCAATTGATGAGTGAGTTTGCGGATGAATCTCACAATCCAATTGAAAAATATGTGCAAATGAATGATGGATGATATGAATGATGTAAATGTGATATCGTTTCTACCTCAACGATGTGAAGGGGATTGGTGAAAATGTGAAATAATGCATCTATTTTTGCCTCAAAATATGAAGGATTTTGTGAAAATGTGTCTATTTTTGCCCCAATAGATGAATGATTTTATGGAAAATGTGATGAAAAATGTGTTTGTTTTTGCCCCAACAGATGAAGGGATTTATGGAAAATGTTATGAAAAGTGTGTCTATTTTTTCCCCAATAGATGAAGGAATTTTTTCCAAGTGTAGATGTCATGATCATGTACATTGTAATATGTATCATGTGGGAAATTCAAAACCAAATGTGGTTTCCCCAAATTTGGGGTGATTCAATGTTGCTGAAGAATGTGCCTTCTAGCGTCATTGATATGCAAGGATGAATATGCAAAAATAAAAGTAGTCAACTTCAGAGGGTCAAGTAGTGATTGTCATATAATTCCTATGATCAGAACCAATAACCCTAGCTAAAGCCAATTTCCATGATGACTATCAAGGAGATGCAAAATGATGAAATGTGATTTTGTCCATGTTTTAAGCCCCATGAACTAGGCCATCAATAATAGCTTTTGTGCAAATTATTCTTGCAAAGGTTTCATGTAAAATGTGAAGTACCAAATGTGATTGTGATTTCAAATAAGGAGATATGGAATGATGAAAATGACCAAGTGTCCTTATGGTAAGTTATTCATCTTACCAAATTGCATGGATGCAAATCGCTATAATCGTCAAGTATATAAAATAACCTACTAGGTACAAATTTCACTTGAATATTGTTTGAACTTGGCAAATATGATGTGAAAACGATTTATTGGTGATGAGAATTATGATAATGGTCGTTTTGTGAAGATTTGGATCATTTTGGAGTGCTTTTGTAACTTGTTAGGTGAATTTGCGATTTGCGATCTCAAACAAAATTTATGCATCCAAATTATTTGGAACCTTCACAAAACTTGTTAATATGATGAAACATATGTGTGGATGCAATATGGAGTGATTTGGTGGGGATAAGCCACTATTTTGTAAAATTTTGTCTTTTTATCAAAATTGATGCCAAATGTTTATTGGTGCTTTTGGCATGCAAAAATACCCACCAATGTTTGGGTGTTTTGAAAATGTCTTGGTGTTCTTCAGTGCACCAAGAAATTACCATGGGCATCTCAAGGCACCTGAAGCAACTATAAATATCTGGAAATATAAGAAATGAAGCTCATTTGTGTGTTTGTGAGTTTGAGAAGCTGTGTTTAGGAGAGTGGAGTGAAGTGAGGTGAAGTGAATTGGGTGCGAAAACTATGGTAGTGGAAGGAGCATAAGTGGGGGCTAGAACTAGAGCTAGAGTGTGGGCTATTGAGGTAATATCTTGTTCTGTGTATTGTACAAAAGTTTTGTGTTTTTGTGATTTTTTTTTGGAATGTTGTAAATGACAAGTATTTTGTGTTGTGTTGTAGCTTAGGATTCTGGAGGCTCAACACTGGTTCGTGTCTTACATTCCTAGGATTAGGAATGTGGTATCATAGGAGGAGTGGAAGGTGCTAGAGGCTATGGGGTTAGCATAGGTAGCCCAGGTTGACATGGTGAGAACGGATGAGGGGTACCTCTTTGCATTGGTGAAGATTTGGAAACCGGATAGGGGGATGTTTAAGCTTCCAATAGAAGAGGTGATCCTAACCCTGGAGGATGTATATCACATCCTCAAGGTCCCAGTGGAGGGGGAGCACGTCGAGGTTGGACACGATCGAGGTGTAAATATGAAGAATATGTTTGGTGATGGCTAGAAGGTGTGAGGGTGGAGAGTAGGGGTATTCCCTACTTATCTATGTATGTGGAAAATGATTTGGATGCCCTCTGGTCTTTGGTGATGTTCATGGTGTCCAACATTGTGGCCCTGAACAACACTGGGTGTAGGTTCCCTTAGACCCTGATAGGGTTAGTGGGTAATAAGGAGTCAAGAAACTATGTTGAATGTTATATTTCTTGCAAAGTGCTCGAACATCCTTGTTCTTGAAATACTTACCATTGTCGAAGATGATTTTTGATGGAACACCAAAATGACAAATGATATGGTGAAGTATAAACTCCACAATTCTAGGTCCTGTCGTACTAGTTAGAGGAATTACCTCAACCCACTTTGTGAAGTATTTAGTGGTTGTGATGATGAATGTATGTTATCCCGAGGAAGGAGGTGAGATTTTTCCAATTAGATCTAGACCCCATTGTGAAAAGGTCCAAAGGCTTTGAATAGGTTGTAAAGCTTGTGATGGTACATGAGTTAAATTGGCATGTTTTTGATATTTCTTGCAATTTTTAACATAAGTGCAACAATCACATTCCATTGTGGGTCAATAATAACCCATGCATAAGATATGCTTTGTAATGGCCATTCCACTAAAATGACCACCACAAGCGCCACCATAGGCTTCAGCTATGGCTCTTTGTGCCTCACTAGACTTGAGATAATGAAGGAGGACTCCTTCATAATCACATTTATACAACACGTCCCCCAAAAGAATGAAACGAGCTACCTTTTTCTTGAAACAAGGGCCAATATAAAAGCAACTATTTTGGCCTATTAAAATCCATACAAGCTACCCCAACTAGTCAGCCCAATCACATTAATAAAGTGGTCATGAGCCAGTTGGTAATGGCTCAAAAAAATTCAATCCAACAATCACCGTAATTTATTGCTTATCATACGATACCCTCGGCAACTCAAGCCATGCAAAACATAATTCCAGCTATAGAAATCCATCCTTGGTGATAGTTTTTCCCACCGTGATCGTCATTTGAAGAGATAAAAATGCAACTCCAAATAACAAGATATAAATTGAACTCAGAAGATAATATTCCACAATGAATAATTTTATATTAATAGGGGGGGAGCCTCAGAACTCCATTGTTACAATAAGGATCTTTGAATCCTTTGATATATATTTTACAATAGTTAGGGTTCTTCGAAATCCTAGCAAAAATTGTTGGTAGTGTCTTCAGAACGCGTTCTTGCTCCCAACAGAAGTGAGTGGGCTTCTAGTTAACTAATGATGGGCCACTCTAGCTTAAGCAGTTATCCAATGCTAATGTAATGCCATCGAAGATGCACACAAGAAAATAGAAAATGAGTTAGTAATAACAATGAGGGCTCCACGATGTGAGACCAATAGAAATGAAGACTAAACCCTAGCTATGTAATAACAAAATGTGAACATATGATAACATCACAAAAAATATAACAATAATAAATTTTGATTTACCTTGCTTATATATCGTTCTCTGATCTTATGTAATCCATTACAAGGAATTGGTACAACGATGCCATAGCATTGCCCGAGGGCTAGGAGGGTTGCAGAAATCTGGTGTAAAATACTCGTACGAACTTGTGGCTACAATAAATACCCATGGGCACTGGGGAATAATGGAGGACACCTAGAGGCACTTGGTGGTGGGGGGAGAAGCACTCAGAGGCACTCAGGAATGACAGGGAGCACCCAAAGGCATTCGATGGCTTAATGGAAAGTCTACATAAATAAATCTGGTTGAGCAGAGGAGGCGATGGTGGATGTGAAGGCTAGGGCAAGTGAGGATGGAAGGTGAGAGCACTTGAATACTCTGGATTCAGGTATTGCTAAGGAAACTCAAGGGTTGAGCCATAAAAATGGATCCTATTAATAATCCAACCTAGGGCATGCTAGGGTTTCAATGACACTAATCGTGTGGCTGAGATAAAAGCATATCGGAGGGTGGATATTAAATCTGGGGTGTGGCATGGATTGATATGGATGAATGGATAGGATTAAGTGAAATTGAATGGTTGGGATTAATTCACTTATATATATATATATAAAATATTAATATTTATATATATATAATAAATATATATAAATATATGTGAATAATGGGTGGAAATGGCGAGAAAGCATAGATGGAGGACAAGTGGCTAGATTTTGGTATCTATAGAAAATATTGGAAGACAAACTATAAATGTAAGGCAATACCAATAGAGCAAGGGTTACTGTTGTCCCAATATCACAAGTTACCTCAAGTATCTGGTACCCTTTATCATTAGTTGATTGGGGGTCATATATAGCTAAGAAATACTTGGTTTGATATTAGCTTTTTTGTGAGCTATATTTCAAGGTTTATGCAAGAACCTAAGGTGAGTCATTGGAAGGTAGTAAAGAGGATACTACATTATGTCCTTTGTACAATGGAATATGGCATGGAGTATGAGAAGAATGATAAATTCTTTCTACAAGGATACACGGACTCACATTATGCCATATCTATAAATGATAGGAGGTCAATAATTGGATATGTGTTTCATATAGGATCTAGACCTATCTCATGGCACAACAAGAAATAATAGGTAATGGCATTGTCATCCATAGAGGTATAATATCATATTACATGATTTGTGTGTGAAGAAATATGGTTATGTCGCATACTATTAGATATGGGTGTATGGAAATAGACTAACACTATTAAATTGTGACATTCAAGGTGTTCTAAAATTGGTCAAGAATCTAGTATTTCATGAAAGAACAAAGCACATTGAAGCAAAATGTCATTTCATTCAGGAACAAATTTAGAATCACCAAATTCAGCTCCAATACATTCCAACCAAAAAATAACTTTGTGGATATTTTCACAAAGGCACTCGTACATGTCAATTTAAATTGTTTCATGGCTCTTTTCATATACCAAGTAACATAATAAGGGAAGATGTTAGAAAAATATTAGATTATTTAGCATAGTAGGTTAGTGCACCTCATAAGAGGATAGATAATTTGTAACCAACTGATATTATAGTTATGAGGTTTGAATGTTAGAAGACTAAATTTAAATATTATTGTAACAAACCTATTATATTTAAATTTTCTTAATATAATGCCCTTGATTGGTTCTATCTAATAGCTTCCAAGGGATAAGATTCGTCAGAGAATCCATTTTTAAGACTTTATGGGGAAGCCTAAATACCATGGTATAATACAGTTTTTATATTATAGTGAGTGGCAAAAGTTGTTGGGGTTGCTACCACTAAAAAGTGGTTAGAGAAGGAATGATAATTTTGACATTTTACAATGTGGATCCCAATTTATAGACTTTGTGTCCAACAATAAAGGTAGGATCTGGTATCTTATTCCAATTGAGCTTGGCATCACATGAAGTTGCCATAAATGTAATACCTCGACACTACCTTTGTAAATTTTTCCCATTTTGGAAGAGAAATGCAACACTAAAAAGTCAAACAGCTAAAATTACTCCAAAATCTCAAATTTTGGCTAAATTTGGATAAGGATTGACTCACTTGAAAAAATCTATCGATTCACTCAAATGAGTGACTAGCTTGCTTAAAGGCATTGATTGGCTTGAGGAAGCAATTCGCTCAATAGAAATGGTCATTTTGCTTGCTAAATGCGAGTGAATGGCTCAATGTCACAAAAATAAAAATCAACACAAATCATTAGGTAAATATTTTAGAGTATATTTTTGGCATGTAGTCGTGCACTAAGTCTTTTTTGGAACCTTCTAAGCCTATTAGAGGTATGTAATATTTGGAGGTGCAACATTTTGCTAAAGTTACCCTCAAATTTTTACTTTTATTACAAGTAATTTCTTTTCACCCAAGATACCTTAGAGGTAAATGTTTGCTATAAATAGGGACCTAGGTGTTAGGACCTTGTTCTAATATCATTAATAATTTGCATAGTCATGTGGTACATTGCGCACCTAGGATTATGAGCCCATGTTAGAGATGTTATATAAAGATGTAACAATTGTTATTTAGGAGTTACTAGCTCAGGCCCCCACTTGCACATGGATGGGAATCCTTGAGCATTAGGGTTAGGGTTATATAGATTTTTTAAAAGAACCAAGGATACAAGAGGATGTATCATCTCATATTTTCATATTATAACAATGCTTTGCTTCCAAGGAGGTTTCCCCCTCAAAGTGGCTTGCGATTTTGTATTATGTTTTTTTTATACAATATAGTTTTCTTTATTGACATTTCATATTGCAATACTTTTAATTATTTGCATTAGTTTCCATTTATTATTGCAATATTATGTGTTTTTTCTTATGTTACTCCAAGGTTTCTAACAAGTAGTATCAGAGTGTTTTTCAGGGCCACGTCCTGCTATAGCTACAATATTCTTGTCTTCCCCTTTTGTGCATATTAGGTATAATTTTGTCTTCTTTTGTGCTTTCTATGATTTATCCTACAAAATCCTCATTGTTTTTCTATTTTAGTTTAATAGGTTAGAAACCCTATAACAAGGGTTTTAAAATATCACTACAAAATTTTTATTATTGGCTAAGCTAAATTGCCTGTAAAGCATATAGTGAAGTGAACGGTGATCATACTCCAGTACCCAGGCCTCAAACAACACCCATATATTTTCTTAAGATCCCACATACCCTTGCGTATATAGGGAGACCCCTCTAGGTTTAGGAGAAACCTTTATCTCTAGGAGGCTTTCAACCATGTATTTATCCATAATGCATCAAGCATAGCATTTGAGAAGATTACCCTCTTGTACTAGTAGAGAGGTAGGTAGTGTGCTCAAGGGTATGTGTGGAATCCTCCTTAAGTAGTGGCCTAAAATATTGGTTTGAGCATTATCCATCATTGTAGCAGTATAACATAGGGCTATGGGTAGTGCACACATCTTGGCCTAGGGTTACCCTTTGTATGTCAAACCCTAACCAGAGGCTATCAAACCTAAATATCTTAATCACTTAATTGAGCATGAGAAAACCACCTATCATGAAAATGGTGATACTATAATATTTCTTGACATAAACATAATTATTGGGGTTAGTAATGAAAGGGATAATTGTTAGAATAGAAGGTTATCAGTAACAGTCAGGAAAAATATCAAAAAGGGTAATTGTTAGTAACAGTCGAGTGTAGTGATAGTTGTGAATATAGTCAAGATCAATAACAGTCAAAATCTTGATAGTCTAGATACTTATCAAAATAGATGTTAGACAGTAAACAATCAATCAATGCAGTAGGAACCTAGTGTAATAATCAGCTAATATATAAGAAAAAAATGTAAAAAAACTATTATTTTGAGACCTAGTCCATTATGATCATCTTATCGCAATGATTGTTTTGGTATATAGCACCTATGAGGTTTTTTCAGAGTCCAAAATTTGTCATTTGGCGGCATTGTCCATTTCGATCATCTTTTCGAGCTAATTATTTTGGTATACAGCACCCAAACACTTTTTCAAGACCCTTACTAAAAATAGTAACTACTAAAATAGGAATTCTATTTTTAGTAAAGTATTTTCAAAAGGTCCAAATCACAAACCCATGGCTGGAGGAACTAGAGGAGCAATGAGGGAGATGGAACAAAACCAATTATCTGAATAAATAGGGCTATTGGATCAATAACTTACTCAAATGTAGAACCAATTTGGACATTAAATTAAACATTGAAAGACCATCTTTTAAGCAATGAACAGATCAAAGTAGAAATAAAAATTGAGGAAAAATTCCATGACATTGAAGGATTCTTAAAAGGAGCCACTCATGCACACCATCATATTCACAGTGGTGAATTTGAGGGAATTTTTGGTAGTTCTAGACATACAGAAGAGGAGACACACAATGCTCTTTACAATATGCCCCATATAATATGCCCAAGCTTGATTTTTATAATTTTAATGACAAGGACCTTGATGGTTGGTTGTGTCGAGCATATTAGTATTTCAAACTCCATAAATTCCCTCTTTATTTATGGATCACCATGGTAAACTTTAACTTTTATTCTAAAGCCATTCAATAAATGCAACATGACTCCTAATATTTCTTAGAAACAATTTGAACAATTACTCACTCATTTTGGCCATAGTGAGTATGACGGCTTTATAGGACTAACAAAATTGAAGCAGATCTCCATTGTTCATGAATATCAAACTCAATTTGAGGAGTTGGCTAACCAGCAAGGGGTTTCAATGAAGGATTTTTTAGATTTGTTTTATCAGTGGGTTGAAGGATGATATCAAGGCCAAGTTAAAAATATTTAAATCACAATCTGTGATGCAAGCAATAGGTTTGACTAGGGTAGTAGAGAAAAATTTACTGCTTAGATATATCCATCTAAATGTCCAGCCCAAACCCCTAATTCCATTTAAGGCCACATCTAATCCAAGGAATAAATCTCCAACAATTAAGAAATTGACTAGGGAGGAAATGGAAACCATAGAGCACAAGGATTATACTATAATTGTGATGAGAAATATTCTTTGGCATAAATATGTACAAAAAAAATTATCTATGATGGATATGGATAATTCTATGGTAAATTAAGTCCCCAAAGAAGAAGAGCAATAGTAGGATGAGAAGAACCAAGATGAGGATGAAGCACAAGAAGAACCTTAGCCAAAAAAATTAGTTCATGCACTAATAAGAATCTCGACCCCTCAGACTATGAAGGTAGTAGGATATTTCAAGGGGCAAAGAATCATAATCCTTATTAATTCTAGTAGCATACAACTTTATTGATCCGTGAGTAGCTAAGCAAGAAAATTGTTACATATATTCCTACAATTCTTTCAAATTCATGGTGGCCAATGGAGGAACATTACCTTGTAAAGGGAAATGTTGGAATGTAAAGTTAAAGGTCAGGGAATGTGGACTCAAAACTAATATGTTTCACTCTTTGCCTAGGGGGATGAAATATTTTAGGGGCATAATGCATCTACACTTTGAGGATAATAGCATATAATTTTGTTGAACTGTGGATGCAATTCACTCAAAATGAGAATCTATACACCCTTCATGGATCACTTGCAAGATCCACTCATATAATTAGCTCAAAAAAAATGGAGAAACTCTAAAAAATCCTCAATTGGGGTAGTAGCACTATTGCTTGTAGTCCAGTCATAGAATACTAAATATCTTGAGCAACAAGGTGACTTG